>CM029645.1:11270212-11740212 GCA_017311315.1 Dendrocalamus latiflorus | reverse complement strand
TGAAACAGATGGTGTTGATCCAATCGATGTGGATGCAGGCAGCGATGGCGAGGACGAAAATGAACCTGCCAACAAGAGGGCCAAGAAGAGCACATCTGAAGTGTGGCAATACTTCACCAAGTACTGGGTAACAGTGAAGGTGAATGGCAAGGAGGAAAATTAGCTTTGGGCAAAGTGCAATGTCAAAGGTTGTGTAAACAAGACCAGCAAACACAGAGCTGAGAGCAGATTTGGAACAACTGGTTTTTGGACCCATCTCGCTAATTATCACAGCATCAAGAAAGGACAGCAACAGCTTACAACAAAAACTGATAAGGATACTGGCATCGCAGTTGTCCAACCTTACAAGTATGATCAAGAAGCTAGCTTGAGAAAGTTCTATGAGGCTATGATAGTTCATGAGTACCCTTTTAATATGGTTGAGCATGAATATTTCCAAGAGTGGGTCAAATCATTGCGTCCACATTATCCTCTAAAGTCTCGTGTCACAGTTAGAAAAGAAATAATGGAATATTATTTGGCTGAAAAGGATAAGTTGTATGCATACTTCAAAACCGTTCAAAGTCGCTTTAGTGCAACTATGGATATGTGGACATCCAACCAGAACAAGGGTTATATGTGTGTTACTCTTCATTGGGTTGATGATGAATGGAAAATTCAGAAGAGGATTGTCAATTTCTTCCATGTTGAAGGGCGACATACTGGTGAGAGGTTGTCATATACACTTTCTTCTTGTCTTTTGAAGTGGTATGTGGAGAAAAAGATGTTCTCTCTAAGTTTGGATAATGCAGCGGCAAATGAAGTAGCGGTTAAGGATGTCATTGTAGAACTCAAGAGGCATAGTCCTTTAGTATGTGATGGGCTGTTTTTTCATGTGAGATGTGCCAATCACATCCTTAATTTGGTTGTTAGAGATGGTATGCGTGTGATTGGCTCTACAACTGAAAAGATTAGATCATTTGTAGTTGCTGTCAAGGGATCTACGGTTCAGTGGGAGGAGTTCCTGAAGTGTGCTACTGAATGTGGGCTAGATACAAAGCCTTCTCTCTCACTTGATGTTTCTACGAGGTGGAATTCTACATATCTCATGTTGAGGGATGCTCTTTATTACAGGCCTGCATTTGAGAGGCTCACTTCCATCGACCGCCGCAGGTATGAGTGTATTGCTCCTTCAAGTCAGGAATGGGAGAAGGCCCACATTCTGATTCCTTTCTTGAAAAAATTCTTTGACCTGACCGAGATATTTTCTGGTACTCTATATCCAACAGCAAACCTATTTTTTAGAGGTTTTTGTGAGATTAAGTTATATCTATCTGATTGGTGCAATAGTAATGATGCCACTCTTTGCCAAATGGCAAATGCTATGAGTGTCAAGTTTGACAAGTACTGGAAGAAGTCAAATGTTGCCCTTGCTGTTGCAAATGTGCTTGATCCTAGGTTCAAGAGAAGAATTGTAGAATTTTACTTGAGAAAGTTATATAGAAATTCCTACCAAGCTGAACTTGATAAATTCAATGGTGTTCTAAAGAACATGTTTCATTGCTATGTTTCTTCCGCACCTTCCAAGAGTACAACACTTGTTTCATCAACTTCAGCTGTAGATCATTTTATGGATAGTGTGGATGATGAGCTTGATTCCTTCCTTTATGAAAGTGATGCATGTGGTACTGATGAAGGAATAACTGAATTGGAGAGGTACTTAGCAGAACCACAATTGAAGGTTTCTAAAGCCAACCATAATACGTTTGATATTTTAGCATGGTGGAAAAATCAGAAGGATGAATATCCTGTCCTCTCCCTGATTGCTCGTGATGTGTTGGCAATGCAAGTGTCAACCGTGGCTTCTGAATCTGCATTTAGTGCCGGTGGACGTGTCGTCGACCCATATCGAAGCAGCCTTGATCCTGACATGGTACAAGCACTTGTTTGCACTAAGGATTGGATAACTGGAGCTAAAAGAGGTAAAAGTGTAAACTGATCTGTTGCTTTCTATTAACAATATCTTGATGTTCTTTTTTCTCATGTAGCTGCCTTTTAATTTTCAGGTTCTAAGAATATTTCTTCTTTGCCTAGTGATCTTGAGGTTCTTGAAGCCATTAAGAGCAGTCTGCTTATTGGGGTATAATTATATTGATATGTATTGTCGTAGCATGTAATTCACTTGAAGTACTAACACGTTATTTCCATTGCAATTTGTAGGATGAATTTTCAGAAATGGGCGGTGATTATGTGCTTGGAGATGATGATGACATGCCGGAGGTTCAGCTATAGGAAGCCTGCTGTGAAGAACTATTACCAATCTATCATAAATCATAACTAAGTATTATTGTATTAAGTCGTAAATCATATCAGATTTGTGTGCTTGTGAGACCTAACTAAGTATTATTGTACTAAGTTCATGATGTCACTTGTGGTTGTGGGCTTGTGGTTTTGTGTCTTGTCATTTTATTGCTATATAATATATGCTTGGTATTGTGATGGCAAAAGGCTGGGTGAAAAACTTGCCCAAGCAGTTCATTCAAAGGTACAGTTTTCCTGCTCAAAATTTGCATTGCTTTTAGCAACTAGAGTTTTATGGTCCATTTCTCAGAGTGTAGTTGTAGGAGTTGGCTGCATAAAATACTATCTAGTACTGTTTTAGTTTCTCCAACATTGTTCACTTTATTTACTTCGGTTCTGCAACAATGTAAGCTGCTGGTAGCTCATTTTTACAAATATGGTAGCTCATATGTTGTTCGTTCTGTGATTCAACATTTTGTTTCTGAATTCATATACACTAAGAAGTCTTGTTTTAGGAAATTATGATCTCACTATGTTAGATATTATCAATTTTGTTTTTCTCAGGGATATGATGATGTACTGATGCTATTGCATTTATATTCTTATTTCAATACTCAGAAGAAGCTGTAACTTGCATTGACAATCATTCCAAGTAAGGATCCTAGAACAAAATCTGTTGTGATGTGTAACACCAAAACACTGCATACATGAAATACTAGATAAGTGTGTTCAGTTTATTCTATTTGTAAATAGAATTACAAGACTAGCAATAAAATGCATGAATTACAAGACTAGCAATAAAATGCATTCTTTGATCTTTTACTTGAGCTGCCAAAATGAGACTCCAATTCCATTTTAGATATTATATGGATTCAATCATTCAAACAATCTGCAAGTTCGCGATCCAGCTATTTCTTGGTAAAATGATGCAGACAACAATGCTTTTCCTTTTTGTCCTACATGAATATCTTTTCTGCTTTAATTTCAGTTAGATCTGGCAAGTGGCAAGGGTGTGTACCGTTTTAGATATCGCTTTCATGATTTTCGATCGTTATCGATGCACTTTTGATCGAATAGTTTCGTTTCCGAATTTACCGGAATATCGATGTCGTTCTCATTTCCGACAATATCGTATCGATTTCGTTTTCGAGAAAATAATGTGAAACTGAAAGTGATTTGACCTCCTACCGATCGTTTCCGACCGTTTTCAGCCCTAATGTTTTTATAGTCTATCAGTGTAATATATATGACTGGATGTTTTGTTATTGCTTATTGAGATCTTTATGTTGGGATCACGAATTCACGATGTGTTACGAAATTATTATTGTATATAGTTGACCAGCGGCTAGCTGATACTCTAAAATTTTTAAGCATGCATCGATCTGGCACTACCATGTGCTTTTTGACGGCCAGGATTTTTCCCGACAGTTTCCCCTATTTTCTTTTCAGTTAGCGGTTTGTTCCTGGTAGTGTGTGGGCATCCCTTGAGAATCCCGGCCCCTAGAGAAAAATAGCAATTGATTAGATGGATTGCGAGATGACCAAAGATCCTACCAAACTTTAGCTCTAAATTAAACTTGAAATAGATTAGGAGAAACAAAATTGGCATGTTTTACTAATAACTATGACTTTTCTCGATCTTTTATTTTGGGATTTACTAGTTCTCTATCGAATTTGCCTTTTGGGAGTTAGGTGCATTCTCTAAAAGTGAAGATTATAAATTCTAAAGCAGATGGAGGGAGTTAGGTGCATTCTCTAAAAGTGAAGATTATAAATTCTAAAGCAGATGGAGGGTATGATTTGCAGCCACCCAATTACTAGCAACATTACTTCAAGAATTGTACTGTTCAGTTTTTGAGAGCTGAGAAGCACTACACTTGTTTTCTTGGGCTTCTACATATGTAGGTTGAATTTAGCTTTCAATTTCACGACATGGTAGACTTATTTTGTATCAATATTCATATATTATCTTTTTGAAATATTCACTAGTATTTTCATGGTGTTTTGAGGTGGAACGCAGCGGATAAATGGCAATGTACATATATCGACTATATTGACATGACAATGCATGGTAGTTTGCTTTATTCTATAAGATAACGCATGGTCCGCTACTCAATCAACTCATGTTCCATTATCAATTCTAGGCTCTGCTCGTATTACCTTCTAAAAACTGTTTTTTTATTGTATCTAACTTTCAAACGGATTGTCTGTTTAAGACGGGGTCTACTAGTCGATTGCAGAACACACTATAATGACTTTATTTATATCAGCTAAAATCGTACGCGGGTATCTCTCTTTATGAACTTCTTTATAAGTTGCTACTATTTATAAGTCAAAACCAAAAGCTAATATGAACAAGGCTCTACTCTTAACATAAAAGTGCCATTATATATATTTTTTAAAATCCATTTGCTTTGACTTAGCATAAAATTTAAATCAGATCAGCCGTTGACTTGGAGTTGGTCCTGGCTCCACAGTTCCCTGCTCCAAGCAGCAACTTCTTCCCGACGCCGTCCTGCTGCGCCAACTAAGCTATTCTATCCTTACCACTTTTGGCAACCATTGGCTAGGTTTATTTTAGAATATTTGCTTTTCAACACTTGCCTGCTGTTGTCAGCTTACTCCTTCTAGTCGTCAATAGAAGCATGTGCAACTCTTTCTAAGTGTGTATGCGGACAAAAAAATTTATGGAGGGGCCATATGGGAAGGTTCAAGAATATTTGTGATAAATCATTGTCATGTGTGTTGAGTTAAAATTCAAATTTGCGAACGATTTGGATTTTTTGTCCAGTGATTTCAGCCTCAGGTTGTCAGACCAGCCCTATTGAGCGAGCGGTCTGACCGGTGCAACCAGTCTGACTGGTCAGTAGGTGGCGGTCAGATCAATTTCTTGGTTTTTGGGCATAGAGCGGTTAGACCGACCTCACATGGTGGTTAGACTGGCTAAGATCTAAATTTCGGCTGAGAGTTTTGAATTTGGGGAATTTAATGGTGGATCGAGTCAATATGCCAGTGCATTGGTGTTGTATGAAGCATGTTTCAACACTCATAGTCAATTTGGGATTGACATAAGCGAGTTACTTGCTCTAGATATAATGAGTAGAAAATTCAAAATGATCATGATGGATGAGCTGACGTTTTTCCTCGGCTTTCAAATCAAGGAATTGAAGGAAGGAACCTTCATCTGTCAAAGTAAGTACACCAAAGACCTTCTTTGGCGCTTCGACATGGAAAGCAGCAAGTCCATTACTACTCTTGTGGCCACTTCCACAGTTATGGATCCTGATGAAGTTGATAAGCCCATGGACCAAAAAGAATACCACAGCATGATTGGCTCCCTCCTCTACTTCATCGTTTCGAGGCTAGACATACACATTTATTGTGTATCTGTGCACTCGATTTCATGCTTCCCATCGTCTCTCCCAACGTCAAGTAGTGTGCCACATCTTTAGGTATCTTCAAGCCACTCTTGACTTCGGACTTTGGCATTCTTCTACTTCCTCACTTTCTCTTCGAGCATATTCGGATGTAGACTTTGCGAGGTGTAGGGTAGATAGAAAGAGTACCTCGGGCACTTATCACCTCTTAGGCATATATTTTGTCTTATGGTAATCTAGGAAGCAATCTTCTATTGCATAGTCTACTACTGAGACGGAATACATAGCTGCTGCTAGTAGTTGCTTTCAGGTTCTCTGGATCTTATCTATTATGCGGGACTATGGGTAACTTTGTGTAGTGTTCCATTCCTGTGCGATAACATTAGTGCTATTAATATAGCCAAAAACCAATGTAATATTTTAGGACCAAGCACATAGATATTATGTATCATTTTCTTAGGGACCATATTGAGAAGAGTGATGCTGTCATCCAGTTCGTAGAGTCTAAGCACAAGGTCATGGCTATCTTCACCAAGGCTCTCGATTCTTCTCGTTTTTTTGTAGGGTGAGTTGGGGATTGTTTATCCTTCGGTTTGATTTGTAGGGGAGTTTAGCTCTTTAGTATTCATTGTATCATAGTTCATGTTTAAATTTCAGCAACTTGCATATAAGATATTAATGGAGCTTTGACTAATATCTTTGTGTGACATGATATCTTGCTATTACAACTTGCCATATCTTGTGCTAGTTTTGCTAGATCCATCATGTCATTTTATTTGTCACTCAACTTTTGCCATGCTAGTTTTATTAAATTTGAAAAACTTGAACTAAAACATGTCATTGTTGTATCTTGTGACTAGTTTTGCTTTAGTGATCCTTTTATGATTCATATCATGTCAAATAGACTAAGGTAAATCTAGAATATAAATTTAGTTTTAGATTGAGCTATGTTAGTTCTTTGTTGAAGCATGAGTTTATTTCTTCTAGGCTTTTGCGGCTTTGGTCAGGTATTGCTGACAGATTTAGGAGTAGCTAACTGTTCTTGAACTAGAAACTGAAATAAAAATGATTTCTTTTATGTGCAAAAAATAGATCTTGCCAATTCTTTCTCATGAGACGGCTTGCCATTGTATTAGGCATGAACTTAGGGCGAGTGTTTGATGACCAAGACCATCTTGTAAACTCTTTTCTTGGGGTGGTTGACAAAGGTATGAGATCTAGCACATGGCTAATTAAAAGTGAAGAAAACAAAGAATTGTGAAAAATAGTTGAAAAATAGGAGGCAATTATGGTTGGCACCTAGTCTAGAACTTACTTTACTAAGATAAGGCCAAAATACATGTCCAAAGTGCTAAATGTGCTAAATGTACTCAAATCCAAGTGTTTGAAAAAAAATTCAATATTGAACTTGTAGCACTTTAAGATAATTCAATTATAGCATTTTGATTCCATTAATTAGCTTATTGACATAGCTTGACTCATTTTTAGATACTTTTGGCTAAATTAAGAATTTGAGAAACTTGACATGGTAAGAAATCTATTTAATTTCATATTCTTACTAAATAAGCTTAGCTTTGCTATATATGGATTGATATGATCTAGATAGCAATTTCACATAATATGGCTTGGTATAATTCAGGTAGAGTCACTTTGGATAATTTTTATAGCTCCTTATCAAGCCAAAGATAAATAAAATGTAGCCACTTCAGTCCATTACATGCTTTTTCTTCTTCCATATTTCTTGATGAATCCATTGTCAAAGGGGGAGAAGATATGTAAATGTGCCTGTCGTAGGGGTGGCCCCCACCTAAGCCCAGCAGGCCTGTTAGGAGGTTATAGGACCAGAGTAACATGTGTAATGACATAAGTGCCCCTAATGGGGATGTATGGATGTAAGGGCATAACTGTAAAAGTATACCCCATGTGAATATATATATCAAGATGAGGGGGAGGGTGAGACAGAACACTCCCACCTCTCCACTACCATCTCTCTCTGTTTGGTCTGTAGCCACAACAGTGCCTATTTAGAGAAAATTTAAAGTATTTATGCAAATTCTTGCTAAATTGGAGCTTTTTTGTTTTACTATGTTTTTCTTAATCAATTTGATCTCTTCTCACCATGACCAAGGACAAATAGAATAGTTGCTCTTTCATATGAATCTAGAGTGAGATTTCTTAAATTCCTTGGTGGAGTGGAAGCTCTAGGATTGAACACAATAATCAGAGGGGGAGGGTGATTGGTTGTAGTCATTATTCGGAACTGAATAACAATTTTACTTACCAGATGTAGATTTCAACTGCTCAGCAATCATAAACTCAATGATGATTTCGATCGCTCAGCGCTCGACTGCTTAGCTATCATAAAGTCTCACCAGTCGTAAACTTTGACCACACCCGGCAGTCATAAACTTTGACCACAACCGGTAGTCGTCAACTTCGACCACTTTTGCACTCATAAACTAACCACTTCGCACTCTAATCTTTGACCGATTAGCACATGTAAGCTTCGACTGCTTTGCACGTACTCGAACTTCGATCGATTTGCACATACTCAAACTTCACCGATTTGCTGCACTGACTCGTATGCTTCGATTGCTTTGGATTGAGTTATAACTTCGACTACTTTGCACTAAGTCATAATTTTGACTGCTTTACACTGAGTGATAACTTCGACACTAGGAGTAAAACCTCTAAATCACCTGCACCTTCAAGGATTCAGCACCTTCAAGTACTCATATTTTCTTTGTTTTCTAGTGGCATTCGACACCATTGCACGTAGTTGTAAGCTTCATTCGCTCGTAAGCATTGACACCTGCAATCACCAGCACCTTTTGTGACTCAATAATAAGATTGATTCAAAGTGATGTTTATTGCTGGATTTTCATGGGTTTACAAAGTGCCCTTAAAAGCACCCCTAAAAGACTAGCCAAAACTAAAGCCTTCTCAATGTTTCTTCAAAAACCCTTAAATTTGCTATGGCCCTCCACCCTATTTATATCCTGTGACATCTTAAGAGTTCTCTCTGAACTAATCACGAATTTGAGTCCTAAATCGACTCCAAGTCTCTTACGAAACCTTCTCCTCTTTCTCAGGATACATCTTCCATACTATGGACTTTCCAATTTACAACTCATCATGTGTCAAAGCCTCTAAGACCACACCTCTCGTAGCTCCTCCACACATCATCCACCTTTGATCTCCACGTGCTCAAACATGAGCCTGGCCATCTTGTGACATCATCGATTGTCTGAACCTCGGATCTCCCTATCGTAGTTCCGGTCTACCTCGTCATCGATCATGATCGCCTCCATTCTCAACCTGCACATGCAAAGACTAAAGAACATTTTTTTATAGCATAAGTTCTCTTTAACTTGACCAATATCCGTCCACACATGCATAACACACCTTAATTCACCCATAAACACGAACTAAATCATCCATGAACTCAATTTCCATATTTTCCACAAATCAACTCGAGACAACCCGGAAAAACTGGTCTAACTGCCATGCATGGGTTGGTCCGACCGCCCCATCCATGGTGATCAAACCATTTATCTCTGAAGATTTCAACAATTTTTAGTTTCGTAATGGTGCATCATCCGAAACTTTCACAAACGCCAATTTCAATTCAACCCAAATGTCAATTATTTATCACCACTATATTCATGACCTATTCACATGGTCTAATAGAAGCTTTGTTTTTTGGAAAACTTGTTCTATCTAGTTGCTTCTCTCCACTTTATGCTCATTTGGTTAGCATTACCTTCTGCAACTCTTTTTAACCATTTTGAGCTTTCTTTCGTAAAATTCTCTTCGCTTTCCAAAATGAACTCAAATTTGCATTTTTTGGATAAATTTTCAATGTGTTCATCACAGAGGAGATTGAGGGACCATGTGAGAAGGTCCAGGAATATTTTTTATGAACTATTGTCAATATGTGTTGAGTTGAAATTCAAATTTGCGAATGATTTGGATTTTTGTCTAGTGGTTTTAGCCTCAAGCAGTCAGACTGGCCCTATTAAACAATTTGATCATTGCATACTAGTAGTTGGTGGTCATACCAGTATCTTGGGTTTTTGGGCTTAGAGCAGTCAAACCGGCCGCACATGGCGATTAGACCAGCTAAGGTCTGAATTTTAGCTAAGAGTTTTGAATTATGGGAATTTGATCGTGGATCGAGCCAATTTGTCAGTGCATTCATGTTGCATGAAGCATGTTTAAACTAACGTGGGTCAAATTGTAGAGAACTTGTGCTCGAAAATATTCTTGGTCTTTGGATGCAAGGAAGCTTAGAGTAAACTATGGTCAACGGTGAGGACCAGGACTACGCTCATGGAGGCGATGAGGCCTAGAATGGTCAAAGATGCCGAGTGAGATGGTTGAGCTCAAGCGTGACATAAGGAAGGCAAGGAATGTTGAAGGGAAGGTTCGAACGATGGGTTTGCACTAAGTGGTTTGGTCGGTTTAAGTGAGGCATGGTCCATTGAGAACCAATGTATAGCAAGCCATTGTTGCACCTACATGTGGTAAGAATAGTGATTGCTTGCAAGGGAAGGAAAAGACTAGGTCAAGGTGAGTGTATTTTGGTAGTTGGCCAAATACTGAAAACTTCATTAGATCAAAACTGTGGTGCTTGAGCGGCGCTTAGGAAAAAACTTTAGGTTAAAGAGATGCTGAGAAAATCAAGTGGATCTAAGGCTAATGACTTAGCAGGTTTAGGCTCATGTGCTTTGAAAATCATGCATTAGTTAAGTGTGGGTGTAAAACCCATGCTGTATAAGGTTAACAAGTTTTTCCCAATTATACTAGTGGATAGTATCCATTAGAATGATGTGGGGCATGTTACCCCATCTATTTAATAGGTTGGGGATGGAGGCTTGCGAGCCAACCATCCCAACTATTTCATTCTTGAATTCTAGGGTTAGGATTTGCGATAGAAGAGTGAGTGTTGTGGTGTGCTCTCTTGTCCTCCTTATAGAGTGGTTGTAAAAACTTCATCCTCAACAAGCAATAAATTAACTTTATTCATCTATCATGGAGTGTTCTTTTCTTGGTTGATTTGTTCTTGTTCTTGTTGGTTCTTTATCTCTTCTCTCCTCTTCTTAATCTTCCTACATGCTAAGAACATGTAAGTGGTGCGATTGTCTCATGTAGATCAAATTCCATCTATCTAGGTACTATGGTTTGCAAAATTTTGAAGTTGCCCAGTTCTTGCTTAGTTTTGAGCCTTTCTTAAGAAATCTTGATCCGAGGATTTTGGGTTGAATCTTTGGGTGATATTATTTGCTATGACATGTGAGAATTTATTCATAGCCATCTTGGCTGTTCTTAATCACGAGCAAGTTGTATCTCAAGTTTTTTAGTTTTGCCTTATTTTTGTGAAACCCTGCATGTTTTGAGGAAATGTTGCAACTTTTACTATGATCCATGTGATCCTTAGATGGGATAGGCTCCTGAGACCTCAGCAAAGTGTGTGCAAAGTTCCAAATCTTTTAGACATGAATTTTGAAGTTTGCACCAAATTTGGTTTTTGCTTGGGCTGATTTTCTATTCTAGGTACTGGAGAGCGGTCATACCCTTGCTAGGCTTGATCAGATCGCTGGTTAGACCAGCGGTTTAGCCGATCAGACCGACCATCGATCAGACCGCACCTCTAGTGGCGGCCAGACCGATGAGCTGTTGAATATGTGAGAACTTGCTGTTTTGAGTTGTTTTTGAATTTAGGCTGTCAATTATGATCTTCTTAGTTCTGTGTCTACTAGAGTGAAATATTTCTAGATTCTTAGAGGAAGATTTTAAGAAGGCACTATGCACCTCTCTGTTGCCATTACCGATCCACCATTTATAAACTTCTAGAACATTAATTAGACGGACTAATGGGTAGATGCATGTATTATTTGAGTTTTGAGGTGAGAAGTTCTTCGTAGAAAATTTATACACTGACAAACTTCTAGAAAATTAGAGGGTGCAATTGTGAAAAGTTTTTTTTTGAAGAGAGTGTGAGTACATTCCTGGTCAATATAAAAAAAGTGTGGTAATCAATAGATTTTTCTTTTGCCAATTCTTAAGCATTCCATTTTTAAGGAAATGTATATTTGCTTAGAAGGAATTAGTATACACATATGGCACCTTGTACCTATTGAGGTATATATGGCTAGCTACACATATAGCCATGTGAAAAACAACAAAAATGTGCGTAATATATTTGACAAGGTCTGCATGCATGTGTGTGTAATTTTCAGAGTTGCCAGACCTACAGGACTGGGCACAATACTGGATGCGCCGTCCGGATTAATTTGGTGATTTGGTCACTGCATTGACCAGTCAGCATCAAGGACTCCTTCCTCCCTCGTCACCCTCTCTCATGTGGATTCCGCATATATAAACCTAGCTAGCCCTAGCTAACTAGTGGCCTCTCATCCTCTCGTTCCAGAGTTAGCAAACCGATTAAATCAATCAACCACCCTATCGCCTCTAGCTCCGGCCGGCGCCCGGCGATGCTGTACACCGTCCAGTTCCTGTGCTCCGTCGTCGCCACCTTCGCCCGCCTCGCGCGCGTACTCCGCAAGGCCATGGCGTCCGTGCTTTGCTCCCCGGTCTCCGTGCCCGCAGCGTCTTCCACCGCTGGCCTCGCCACGCCGCTCTCGTTGCGGAGGAAGGCCCACCCGGTCGTCGCCGCCGCCTTCGGGGACGCGCTTCACGGCCCGAGGGTCGTCAAGGAGCCGGAGCAGCTGGTTGTTGCGCCTCCGTCGGTTGTTCGTGCGGCGTGCGACGGTGGTAATGGTAGTGTAGAGCGGGCTGAGACGAAGAAGAAGGGGGCGTGGGCGGCGAGGAGGAGGCCGTCCAGGCTGCTCATACCGGCGGTGCCTGACGCCGGTGAGGCTCCATTCGGCGAGGCGGTGACTGTGGCGGAGAAGGAGGCCGAGGTGGAGGTTGAGGGAGAGGGGTTTTGGCTGGCGAGCAGGAGAGGAGCGAGGCATGCAATGGAGGATGGGTATGGGGTGATCACTGACAAGAATGATGGAGATTCCCAATTGGTAATTTTTCTTCTATGTGAAAATAATTTTGTAGGATCATTTGCGTAATTTTTTGAGAAAAAAGTAATTTTCTTAATTAAATTGGTTTTCCATGATAACAAATGGCATGCCTAAGTGAGGATTATCAAATGTATCGTGAAGAAAAAGTGGTTTGGAGTGGAAGATCTAGAAAAAAAACTCGTATGTCGGAAAAATCAAGAATTTTAATTTGGGAGTGTCTAGATATCAACCGGATGTTTTCTTTCTAACTATCATCTAAATTTATGATCCTTGCATTAGAAATCAAGGGGCCCTTGTTTTTTAAGGGGAGATCCTTGCATTGGATCTCTAATTCAACCGTCTTAAATCTGGATGATAGTCAGAACGAAAACATCTGGATGATATTTAACAAAATCCTTTTAACTTCAACATTTGGGTATACTATTCTCCCTGGAATCATCAGAATCATTTTAGATTTTGTCTCTGTGAGAATTAAAGTCTTTGGGAATAGCACGCATTATTAGCTAGCTCGGTAGGCTAAAAGATTAGTCATATCTAAATGTGTACATTGGAACTAATTTAACAAATAATTAGTGGACAATGACATGATTTTTTCCCATTTATCAGCATCCACCCAGCAATATTTGTCAGTCTCGCATTCTCGCGTTTCCATATTCTATTTTGCACATTCTTTTTTAGATTATGGATCTATTTTTTGTGATTATGCCCATGGTAACATGAGTATGCATTCAATCCTATTAGTGATTATACTGTTTTTTCTGAAAAGATCGTAGAAAAAATAGGTGCTCACATAAATACTCATTTCATACATATGTTTAAAAATATATATTTGTTAATTAAATCATTTCATGAATGAGACAAATTAATGGCAAGGAAAAGATGTTGTGTACCAACTTTGTAAAAGACGGACTTTTATGAAAAACTTAAGAGGGTAAATATAAATATAAACAAATGCAGCCGGTCTCTTGTATGTTTTTTAATTTAGACAAAGCTTGCGACATATCTACTAACTCTGCAAACCTTTTCTCTTTTTTTTATAAAAAACTCTAACTAAGCTTAGTCTTGATGTGTTGACCCAGTAAGAGAACTAAGTCGACGTACGCCCAACACTGATAGTTACTGAGTAATGTGACGTTTTGTTTCTCAATCTTTTAAATCTGCAGGCGTTCTTTGGTGTGTACGACGGACACGGCGGCCGGGCGGCCGTGGACTTAGTCTCGGGCCGTCTCGGCAAGAACGTCGTCGCAGCGGTGCTCGCCGCGACGGGGAGTCGGCAAACGGAGGATGCATCGTCATCGGTGGACGCTGTCGCGGCAGCTATCAGAGCCGCCTACCTGGCCACTGACAGCGAGTTCCTGAGCCAGGTGCGTCCATGATAGTCCTACTACGTGCGTACCATGTTTGTTTTGCCAGGTCTGCGCCCTCTCGCTTTGCATTGAACGCGTCAGAGCTTCTTTTGTTTGTTGCTCTCGATGGCGACAATGGCGATGGCGATGTGCATGTGGTTATATATGCTGCCTTTTGCGTTGCGTGGCTGCCATGGAGACGGATGGATGCACGTATGGACCCCTCCACTAGGGTTTGTTTCGTTGTTATGATTGCGACAGCGAAAGATGGGCTTGGCTTTGCCTAACTAGTTAGCAATTCTCTTGCCGTGTCCCTGGCGTCGCTTAATTCTGGGTGAAATGGCGATTGCTGGTTAAGTACATGCGTGCAAGCACCATTGTCTTGGATAACTTGTACACGGCATGGAATTCGTTGGAAACTGCCGCTTCGTACCTTTTTCACTCCGTTCGTGCCAAAGCATTTTAGAAATGAAAGAGCTAGAAGCTGCTTATGTGATCTCTATGCGAAAACAATTACGTACAAAAATTCTAGAGCATGCCTTGGTATTTAAGGCATTCCTAATAGATCGATATGGTCTGGGAATGATTATCCAACTAGTATAACATATCTGGCTGATGGCTAGAGTCCGATTCTTACGAGCTACAATATGTTAGTTTTCACCTGGTATACCGCCAAGTATAAAGCTGCCATTGTGGGAGATTTAACATTTGTCCTACTAGAAACGTACATAACAAATCTTTCCCCAACTTATATAGTAACTCTTAATTTTTCCTACATGAGCACAGGGTGCAAGAGGTGGCGCATGTGCCGCAACCGCGCTGGTGAAGGACAGCAATCTGTACGTCGCCAACCTCGGCGACTGCCGTGCCGTCATGAGCCACAACGGCGCCGCAACCGCCCTGACCTCCGACCACACCGCCGCGAGGGAGGACGAGAGGGCTCGCATCGAGAGCTCGGTAAGCCAAGTATACAGTCCATACGCATGACCCCTCGTGAAACACCAACTTTTCTCGTGCCTCACAGTATCAGCTAAAACATGGCCCTGATCGATCGCTGTGTGCATGCTTGCAGGGAGGCTACGTGAGCTGCGGGAGCAACGGCGTGTGGCGCGTCCAGGACTGCCTCGCCGTGTCGCGTGCGTTCGGTGACGGCAGCCTCAAGCGGTGGGTGATCTCCGAGCCGGAGATCAGGAGGCTTCCCCTCACCGCCGGCTGCGAGTTCCTCGTCATAGCGTCCGACGGCCTCTGGAACAAGGTGGAAAACCAGGAGGCGGTGGATGCCGTCTCGAGGAGCAACGCGAGCAATTCTGTGGATTGCTGCAAGGAGCTGGTGGACATGGCGAGGGGCAGAGGGAGCAGGGATGATATCACCGTAATGGTGGTCGACCTCAAGAGGTTTGTACAATAGATTGAACGAAAATGCAGCAGTCTAAGCTCTGCCAATTCGTTAAAGGAGGAGATCAGCACCTGGCCCGTGCTAGGCCTCAAATCCGGGTAGTCGTGGCGGTGAAACAGCCTAGTCCCCACTATCAGATTAAGCACTGACAAATTAAGCACTCCTGGTTGGACTAACAAAATAAAGCTGATGGGGGAGAGATGAAGATGCAGGGGGTGAACTGAATAGCTCCTAGATTGATTGCCTGCAGATAGCTTCAAGTTTGTTTGTTTGTTTGGGAGCAATTTTAATCTTCAACTTTTTTTTTCTCCCTGTATGTACGCATTTTGTGAGGGATGCATGTAGGAACTAGGAATGCCGGACTGGGCTAGTGCAGAAAAATATAACGGTGTAAATTATTAGGCACTGGAGAAGTGCTTGAGACCGATCGAGAAAGGTGTTTGTGTAGGAGAGAAAAATGGGAAACAAAATCATACAATTTTCTTACGTCGATGTACTAACCTTATTGGTACATAATTGCTATACAAATTCTTGATTTCCAATCCTGTATGTTGTGTTTCGATCGAGGCACTTTCTTTACTTTCTGTGTTTGGGGCATCCATATGACCATATCCCATCCATACTGTAAGACCAGAGCTTTCCGCTTGCTTTTTTTTTTCTTGAAAATTCAAGACAACGTTTATTAATTTATATGATTGTTACATCGTTCGCAATCAAGGAAAGCAAAAAATTAGGCGGATCATCCACCCAAACCATAGAATCATTTAGGCCCTGTTTGTTTCCACTTAAGATTATTATAATCTAGCTTATAATCATAAGTGGAAACAAACAGTCCAGATTATAAGGTAACTTATTATAATCTAACAACCCAAATTATTATAATCTAATAAGCTCAAAAACGGAGCTTATTTCAACTTATAGACCCACCTTTTATCTTAATGACCATAAAACTTTAGGAATATTACCCACATTTGCCATTCATTCATCCCCCAACTCCCGTGCCTCTCTCTCAAGGGCATTGTAGTCTTTAAACATTCGAATACAACAATCCATAACTCTGATAATCCAGGCTGTCAAACACCTGACAGCTTATTTCCCATCAGCTTATTATAATCTAGCTTATATAATTCTTCACCTATAAGTTAGATTATAATAATTTTAAGTTGAAACAAACAGGACCTTACAATCATTGCCTAATGAGCCAGCTCATGGGCAGCACCGTTCGCCTCATATGGACAATGCTTGGAGGCTGCCTTCGCGAATTCCCTCGCCAAGCTGAACCAATCAGCAAATACTGGGGCTGCTATTCCTCTTGAGCAGGGTTTTAAAAAACCGGTTGTAAATTTTAACCGGAAGGGACCAATATGACTGGTATTGTGGGGAACCTCATGCGGGGGTCGTCGTATGTGTGTTCTGTACTAGTCCTATGATCAGTAGTTAGTATACACATTCACAATATTGAGATCATATTCATACACATTGAATATATTTAATTTATAATAAAGTAGTGAATACAGTAAGTTCTTACAGCATACGGCGACAAATAACTAAGCAGAAGCATTAATCCAATGGTATGCCACCATATCCACAAGCAACCGACTGGGGGATTAGGCCCTAGAGAAAACTCGCAGTCAAACTCCCCATTGCCGGGGGCAAAGTACGCGATGTCTAGCACGTATCCTTCTTCATTCTCTGATCACTAATAATTTAAGCAAGGTTGAGTACATTGCGTACTCAGCAAGATTTATAATTTATCACAAAATTATACATATATGCAAGGCTATCAAAGGAATGAGGTTTTATACTAAGTTATTTTCAGTATGAAGCAAATTTTATCTGCAATATCAATAAGTAGTAATTTGCAACAGAATTATAAAAGGCATTTGACATGTAATGAAATAACGTCTATATAATTTTCATAACAGTAGATCAAATCCATTCACATTCTTCCTTGGCTATGAACATCGTATAATTCCCACCTATGGGTATGACACACAGTTGTGTACATGTCATCCCATATGTTCAGTGAAACAGTTTTGAAAAGGAAAATTCACCTATTACAGCTACATCCAAGCATGCTCATGACCACGAGCACAGATATTTAAATAGTTTTCAACACTTTGCAGAGATTGTATAGCTTTACCTACACGAGATAATTAATTACACTGTCGGCAGCTTCACGCTTCCTTTCGCGTGTGGCGAAAGTTAATTATCATATAGCCTTTAGATCATCTAGTCCTAACCTTACATCAGCATGATGAATAGACAAACCCTCACTTGGGTGCTCTAAATGAGCTGAATGACAAACCCTCACTTAGGGAGTCTGTACCCTAAGTGAGCATTCACCGTTGTATTAGCAAGCTTTGTACAATAAGCTTTGTTCGCATCACCATGGTGTGGGAGCCCCTACGAGGCAGACCTTTATTCGAAAATACCCTTACTACTTCTGCACCTACCAAGATGTAAGGCTAGACCTAGACAATTTTAATCAGCTAAATGCTAGAGCCCATATAGCACATGTGGTCGTACGGTGTGACTTAGATGTGCGGCAATAGCGTTCAGTCCTTAATTGACCCGGGCAAAAATCTCCCCCTATCTACATGCAAGGTTCCTCCTCACATTTGATAGATTATTATATAACTCACCCGCATCTAAAAACTAGGTTTTTATTTTGTTTTATACCAAACTAACAGAGGTTTCTCCTCTGATCTAACATTTTGAAACCATCATTCCTACGTGTAAACTTGTTCGAAGTTTCAAACTTAGTAGAATCTAGCACTACTACAGAAAAGGTCATCACAGACGGTTCGAAAACATCATCACAGACGGTTTTGTGAACTGTCTGTATTTATGGGTCAGTGATAATCAGCTATCACAGACGGTTTTTGAGTAAAAACCGTCTGTGATAGCTGATAATCACAGACGGTTTTTAGTTAAAAACCGTCTGTGATACTGATCATCACAGACGGTTTTTACTCAAAAACCGTCTGTGATATTCCCTTCGACCCCTACATATATTTCTGTTTATTGGCTAGCCTCAGGAAATGCTAGCCATGCCCTCTGAAACAAGCAGATCAACATGTACATGTATACATCCAATTCACGTCTCAATTCATTTCACAAACATAAAACATCAATTTTTATTAAGATTAGAGTATACCATTACAATATCTCAAAACAACGAGCAGGTTACACAACAAGAACAACGAGCAGGTTACACAACAAGAACAACGAGCAAATTATACAACAAGAACAACGAGCAGGTTACACAACAAGAACAACGAGCAGGTTACACAACAAGCAAAGATCCTCTATGCCTTGCCGCCCCTGATGCAACACATGAGCTGAATGTCTTTGACGACCACCATCGTCAGCGTTGATTGAGCGTCTGCCCAGTTGGCACGAGCTAGATGCTTCTGCGTCGTCTGCAAGGAGGAGGACAGCAAGGAGTAGGAGAACAACAAGGAAGAGGACAGCAAGGAGGAGGACAGCAAGGAGGAGGAGAACAACAAGGAAGAGGACAACAAGGAGGAGGACAGCAAGGAAGAGGAGACCAGCAAAGAGGCTGGATTTTGGTTATATTTATAGGGGAGGGAGAGGGTGGGAGAGGCGGGAATTTGAAATTTTTGGCGCGGGAACGGAAAGGCGGAGCTACGATTCGTGGGGCTGAGGATCGACGGGCCTAGCGGTCAGATTATCACAGACGGTTCTATATATAGAACCGTCTGTGATGAATGAATATCACAGACGGTTCTATATATAGAACCGTCTGTGAATTGGAGCACAAATTTTATATACCGATGCAATATAAACAACTAGTCTGAAAAGATAAAATAACAAAGGTTTATATAGTTTATATATACTCATTTGAAAGGTTTCGACGAGATCTACAACTTTGCAGTTAAAGTAAAATCCAAATTCCAAAAATAAAACCAAGAAAAAGGGCAAAACCAGAAACCAAAAACTTGCGACGCAGGTTTAGGTCCAAATATGGCCAATTTTCGGGTTCTTGGAGGGCAACTAGTGCAAGCGGGTTGTTTGTTTTAGATCGGGCTCGTCGTTAGCTTTCCAACGAGTACAAGAACGTCGAAAACGGACACCGTATGCAAAAGTTATGCCCATTTTACTGAAGGTGTCTCAAAACTGAAGCATACTCGGACTTAAGCGGGAAAATATGAAATTTTGAGGGATTGCAAGGCGGGAAACGTATCACAGACGGTTTTTTTATAAAACCGTCTGTGATACTAGAATATCACAGACGGTTTTATAATAAAAACCGTCTGTGATAATCTGGAATATCACATACGGTTTTTATTATAAAATCGTCTGTGATATTCTAGTATCATAGACGGTTCAGCCGTTATGTTGAGAACCATATGAGTGAAGAGTACATCGATGGCGTGTCTGCTTTTAGAAGAGCTGCTAAGCATGATATGTTAAAGAGCGGGGGGGGGGGGTGAAATTTATGTATTGTCCATGTATTGATTGCGAGAATCTTAAGATGTTTACCAATTCAGCGCAGATAGAATCACACTTGATTTAAAGGGGATTTAAAAAGGGGTATACATATTGAAGCAGTCACGGTGAATAGCAGATTGTACAGGAGGGTAGTCTTTCAATGAGGATAGGTTGCACGATGATAATCTAGATCAGATGTTGCACGATGCAGAAGGGAACTATAGTGATAGAAAGTTTGGTAAATCCAAGGGCATAACGGAGGACTCAAAGAAACCACTATTCCCGGGTTACAAGCAGAAATACATAAGGTTGTCATCGATGCTTGAACTACTGAAGTTGAAGGCAGGGAATGGTTGGTCCCACAAGAATTTGATGGCATTGTTAGGCCGCTTCATGGAAAAGAAGAATTGTCAGAGTTAAGAATATTGTGGATGAGGAAGAGTATAATCAATTTGATGAGTTTCCTCCATTCAAAAACAACATCAGGCCTGAGGAATAACTCGATAAGGAAGCTAGTTATATGCATGTTGATCATCATGAAGGGCTATTTTTTTAAAGGAAATAGCCAATAGAATTATGAAACTGGGCATGTACATCTATTTGTACGTTATTCATGTTAATAATACTCTAACTTATGTTTGCTTACTTTTTTTGATGTGTTTGTGTTTTTATTGTACTTCATTCTATAAAAAGAATACCTTCTTTTTTTATGATATATTGAAAGACAGGTTTATTCATGAATGGATTAGTAGTATGTATTTTTGTGTGATGGTTCAGTAAAAAGACAGGTTAGTTCTGTTGAAATGTCAGTGCATTGAAGCATACGACATAGCATATCACAGATGGTTTTGTTACTAAAACAGTCTATAATAGCATATCATAGATGGTTTTGTCAAAGAAGCATATGAGATATCCTTAAAACATCATAGACGATTTGTTGCTAGAATCGTGTGTGATATAAATCATATCACGGATGGTTTGTTACTAGAACCATCTATGACATAAATTTATATCACAAACAGTTTGTTACTAGAACTGTCTATGATAATGTATTACATACGGTTTTTTATAAAGAACCATCTGTGACATAGTCATATCATAGACGGTTGTTTTCTAAAACCATATGTGATAATTATGTGTATATATATAGACACTTAGGGTGACCTAACTCACTCTGCGCACACCCCCCCTTCATTCCCTATACCCTTGGTGACTTTAGTGGGCAACCTCGGTGGCTTGCGAAGGCACCAGCGGTGACGTCAGTGACTTCCATGGTGACCGCAGCTAATCTCTCCCTCGTCCGTTGCTCCCAGCAAGGTGAGCTCTCACCTGTCTAACCCTATTACCCGCCCTCGCTCATAACCCTAGAATTTCTCTCGTCGACTGCTGTCGCCGACCTCCTCTCCTCAACCACCATCGCTGCCGGCCTCTTCTCCTCGACCACTAGCCTCCTCTCCTCTCACTGTCCGCTGCCCTCCTCTCCCTGACCACCGCCGCCGCCGGCCTCTTTTCCTCGACCATTATCCTCCTCCCATCTCACCTGCTGACCTCCTCTCCTCGACCAGCATCGCCACCCCCACCCCTAGGTCTCTCCTTATTTGTATGTATTGAAGATGGTTCTTGCTAGGGAACATTTCTTTTGTAGGTCTTTTATTTTAATACCAAGTCCAAAATCTTTTCCTATGCTTTGGATCAAGACTCTAGGGATACTTTTGTGGATTTTTTATATGTGCAATTCTTCCATTAATTACCAAGAAAATCGTACAAATCTCATAGCGTTACACAAAATCTGTAACATCCCAAAAATTCGCTTTCTGTAAAAATTTAATTTCAAATTAATTATTTTAAGGTATTTGAATTTTATTTGGATTTATCTGAATTTTATTTCAAAATCTAAATCAAGAAAATGTATTTTAAATATTTTATTAAAGCCAAAAGAGTTCATTTTATTTTTTCCCAACCTTCCCTGAATTTAAAATAATTTTTGAGAATTGTCTGGAATTAAAAATCAAATTTTAAAGTTAAAAAGTATTTTATAAAATTATTAAATGCAAATCTGAAATTAAAAATATTTTTCCTAAGTCTAAAATAGCTCCAGGAATATCCTATAATGTTTCTGGAATTTTTAGACATTAATTATTATTTTCTAAGTATTTGTAGTGTTTCTAGTATTTTCTGAAAAGAAATCCGAAAATAAAAACTCAATTTAATCTCAGCTTGCCACGTGTCACTCTCAGATTAAATCCACCCCTTCACTTGATTTAATCCTAGCCACCCAATGTCACTTACCGCTTCACCTCAATCCAATGGCATTGATTCTTTCACTTGCCACGTGTCGCCAATCCGACGGCCCGTACCCCTTCACTTCTCTCTCTCACCGACACGTGGGACCCACTCGTCATATCCTTCTTCTACCTCTCCTTCTTCCTCCTCTAGCACTCTCTCTCCTCCATTGATACCGAATTAAAAGCTCTAATTGCCGACCGTTCCTTCCTCTTTAATTCCCGCATGAGTGTGCATTTGAATGCCCTAATCACCCCCACTAACTACCGGCTGTTTCTCGCTCTTTATCCCTCTCTAAAACCGCCGGCTGTTTATCTCCTCTCTCCACCTATAAAACCCCTCTCCATGCGCCTGCTCTTCCCCTTTCGGCCTCCCCTCTTCCCGCCGCCCTCCTCCACTCTTCGGCCGCCGCTCCCGCCGCCGTTCGCCGCCGTTCCGGCCATCATTTGCCGCCGCCACCACCTTCCCTCGCTGCTGGCCGCCCCGGTCCTCCCCGACCACCACCGCCGGTAGGTGTGGTACCGCCGTCGCCCCCTCTTCTCCGCCTCCCCTCGCCGCCCCACCGCCGGTCGGCTGTGCGCCGGCAAGCCGCCGCCCGTGCTCCCCATTCCGGTCAGTGCCACGTGGCCGGCCCTCGCTCGCGTGGCTGCCGCGTGCGCGCCCGCGTGGCGCCATGTCATCGAGTGTGCCACCTCGGCCACCGCTGTCTTCCGTGGACCCTGTCCACGGTAGAACGGGCCCGCATGTCCAAATTTTCAAAATTTGAATTTTCGCTGACGTCATAAATATGATTTTTCAGTATAAAAATAAATCAGAAAAATAATCTTTTTCTTTTTCTCCTATTTAATCTTTCGGAAGCCATAACTTTCTCATTTTAAATCCGATTTGACCTGTTCAAATTTCTACATTTTTCTAAAATCATAAACTATCCAAATATGCACTATTTTTTGAATTTTTTTTGAATTTTGTTTGTATTTATTGTTTTGTTTGCTCTGTCTTTTTCGCGCGTAGATTCCGCCGTTGCCGAAGATTTCTTCGCTCCGCAACAAGAAGACCCCGAGAGCGTGCAAGAAGGCAAGTCTCCTTTGAACATTTTGTACCTATGTTTGAGAAATGCTTTTTATTATTTTAAATTTAATTGCATTGCTAATTACATAAAAACATTAGTTTCTATCTTAAGGTATTAGTTAAGCCAACCTTGTTATGCCCTCAATTGAAGTTAAATACCATGTACCTTTGTAACCTTAGGATTTTCTTTGTCTCAGTAATGAGATTATTATTAAATCTTTGACAAATGTTAGAACGGTAGTAAAATGCTTAGTCATGCTATATAACTTTGGTCACCTTGGAAATGGGAAATTATATTTCATTAAACTAGTCTTTGTATACGGAGATTAGTGGCGATTGGTGTTGCCACTGTTCTTTTAAAATAAATTAAACTGTGAAAATTGTTTTAGACCAGGGCGGATGGTTGGATTGGATTGGTGCGGTTAGCACGAGACTTTGTAAAGTGTATGTTCCGCCCTAGTCAATTAAGGACCGACGCTTGTGATTGTCCAGACTGAGCACTACCGTACAACCCCAAGTCTATATGGGTACGACCTAACTGATTAACTTACGATAGTCTAGTTTAGGTGCCACCAATGGAAAGTGGGTGCCAGGGATTTACTGGTTATTCATAGTGAGGGACAGGGATTTACTGTACTCATATGGCGCAAGAGGGGGCTTCTAACTGGGTGGATTTAACCCTTCAGCGGTGAAACCTCAGCGGGTGGTGTCTAACTAAACTAGAGTGAGGTAAAGGCTTTGTGATATTTTATCTGGGTCACATGCCAAAAGAAGCATGGTGACTGTTAGGATAATTTATCTCTTGGGGGTAAAATTGTACATCCTCTGCAGAGTGTCAAACTATTCGAATAGCCGTGCCCACGGTCAAGGGCGGGCAAGGAATGCATTCACATAGTAGGACTTTAGTCTTTCATTTTAAAAACAAAGTTTTGGTATTCCGAGAGTGGAGGGAACTCTCGGAAGGTTGTCCTGGCGGTTGGAGCCAGAGTGGGTGGTTGGAACCCGTCGTTTTAATCTTTATCGGTTAGAGCTGGTTGTGTAGTGTTGATGGATAGAACCTTCACTACAAATTGTTTATTAGTTTCAGTTAAAACAATTACTTTGATAAACTAATGCCTTTGAAAATATTTAATGTTAAAACAAAAGTTATTTTCCTATATATATATATATATATATATATATATATATATAGGAAAAATAACTTTTACACCCGGGTGTAATTACACCCACCTCTAATATACCACCTAAACAAACTTGAAATACTCCTTTATCACTTTAGGTATATTTGTATACTAATTATAAGATACTCCAATGTGAACCACATGAAAAACTTGTAAAGGAGTTCATAGTTTTTAGCGTATTTTATAAATACATACATATATGTATGTATGTATGTATGTATGTATGTATGTATGTATGTATGTATGTATGTATGTATGTATGTATGTATGTATGTATGTATGTATAAGAGTTTTTCCAAACCATTCAACCAAATTGTACAATAGTGTTGTTTTGGGGTCTAGCACACTGCCATCATACATTCTGATGTATTCTTTCGATCTATATCAAATCATGTCTTAATATCATATATATGGGCCACTGGACATTAATTGAATTCGTATAGATAAACTTCTTTCTATGTTGTGAACTTCCTTACATGAGCTTCCTTACTTTTCATAGTAGCCCATTGAATCTGAGGCACCTAATAGTCCTTATGACCTTAACATTTTAGCAAGCTTGCATTTGGAGTTCAGTTACAAAAGCTTAAATGTTAATGATGCACTCCACTAGCAATCTATGTTGTGAACTTTTAATATTGTTACCTCATGCTAAATCAACAACAACAAGAAGAAGTTGAATAAGCATGTACTTTGTATGTTTTGAATTTCCTATTATATAGCTTGTTGAATTTAAATATATATGTTTACAACTTTACTCCTCCTAGCAACAGTGTATGAAAATCAAATCAAGTACATATGATCTGAACAAACTCTCGGACATTCGAGGACAACTCTCCACCTTCTTCATGATGAAAGTCATTAACTCAAAAGGAGAGTTTCACTCTCGTGACACCGCTTAATACATGTTCAAAAAATTGATTCAATTGTAAACCATTCACTTGTAATTCAGCTGTAACTCTGGCGACAAGCTGTATTTCACTTTGAGTTGTGAATCACTTTAAGTAGTTGTAATTCATTTATCTGTAATATGTTTACTTATTTTCAAAAGGTATGGCTAGTATTTTCTGAGGCTAGCCAAAAACAAAAAAAAAGCTATACAAAGAATTTTCACAGGCGGTTCTAACACAAAACCGACTGTGATACATAGACCATCACAGGTGGTTTTTTGTATTAATCATTTTTGATATCCAACATATTACAAATGGCTAATACAAAAAATCATCTGTGATATATAGACCATCACAGACAGTTTTTTGTATTAACCATTCGTGATATGTCGGATATCACAGACAATTATTTTTAAAAATCGTCTGTGTTGTGACTTATCACAGACGATTTAGGAGCTGGCTATGATAACCACCTGTTATCACTGACGTAATAAATTAGATATTTTAGAAACTGTCTCTGATGAGAATTACAAACCGTCTATGATGACCCATGTGTGGTAGTGTTGTTTTTATTTTATTTTTATTAATTGATTTGCTTGACACAAAAATCTAGTCAAAATTCTCAAATAAAATCCAGAGAATTCAGATAACACCAAAATGAAATCAAAAGTTTTAATTTTTTCATATTTTCAAACATCTAAGTTTTGGGATGTTAAATTTTGTTACAGAGATACTATGAATGATGTCACAGTGGTATAAGTCCATATCAAAAGCATAAAATTGGCCGCTTTATCCTAACTAATTGTAGTATTAAGAAATACAAGCAACGTCAGAATGCTTAACTAGGTGAAGGCGCGCACATGCTATTTGTCACACATTGTGCAGGTTATACTGAAATTCAGAACATGATTTAACTATTTTGGAGGAGATTCAGCAATATTGAGGCTTGTTTGGAAGGCTGGCATTTTCGAGGGTGCATCGATGTAGCGTGACTTCAGTAGACAAGTGTATTTCCGGAGATAAACAAAACACTTTCAGCTCTCATTGTGCTTCGTATCACTGCCACGGTGCTATTTTCGTGTTGTTTTAAACAAGTGCAAGAGCTCTGCCCCATTTCATTAATAAAAAAAATAATACAACCACCAAAACAAGATGAGCAAATTAAAGCTACCTGTAACACCGAAACAACTAATTGTAGCACAATTTAACACCAGTGCTACACCAAACACAAGAAGCACCTAAAGCATCGCCTCACCAAAACCACTGTACCAAACTAGTATTACTAGATTTAGTACAATACCCTCCGATTTGCCCACCTAGTCCATATAATATTACTAGCAACTTGGTCCCATGAACCACCTCCAACCTGACTTGTCCGTAGGAGGCCACAAAAGCATCAATGGAACTTTGAGGCAATCATCCTTGAGTATTCTACATATGTATCTACGACATCTTTATCAACTTCACCATCCTTCCTAAAAATACTGAGTTTCTTTATCACCAAATAATACTCCTTGTATTATGTCTCCGGAGCCCTGCCATGTAGGCTTTTATATGAAAAGGCCCTCCGATTTCCCTATTTTGTATACGGGTCCTTAATTTTTGTAGGGAAGACCCATATCAACGCTTTCGCAAGAAGGCCCTCCATTTTCAGAAATTATGTATGGGATATCAATGTTTTCATAGAGACCTCCTTTAACCGAATATAGCCCCGCGCTTTTCTCGGAATTACGTATGGACCCTTGATTTTTGTAAAACAACCTTCGCTTTTTCGGAATTACGTATATATCCTTGATTTTTTTCAAAAAAAACCCTGCAAATTATCGACTCTTTTTCTTCGGTCCACGTGGTAACTAGTGCGGCGTGACGCCACACTTCTGCAGCTAGTATTCATTATGCTCAGCATTAAGCCATCTCTGAGTATTAGCTTTATAACCAATGTGGGCACTCCTTAGAGGGCGCTTTTGTGTTGTTTGTCTTTATTAAGTTGTATATATCTATTAGTTCATCGAAAATTTTATGCCAATGAGGAAAGATAGACAATTTTACGCTGATGTCATGATGAAAGGGCTCCAAGCATGTTTCTTCTAGGACATCAGTATGCTTTCGGGACGGAGGCATTCAGCGGAAGAAGACAAGCACGAATCTAGGGGCATGTTCTTTTTAACTGAGACTTCTGCCTTTTGGCTGTGGCTTGTGGCTTTTGGACGTTCGTGTGAGAGGTTAAAGAGTAACAAAAACTCACGTGTGGTTTTTGCCAATATAAATGAAATCCGTATAGAATATACTACATTAACTAGCAGACTCTATCTTGAAAAGACACTCTATTTAAAAACTAGTTACTGTAAAAAAGTCAAAAACAGAAGTTAAAAGCTAAAAAAAACAGGGGCCTAAATCTTGGCGGTGGGGAAGAAGCTGAGTAGCTGACCACCACGTACTCTTGCTCTGGGTTGGACCCCCACCGCGAAGTTCCGCTTTATTCCTGAGCATGAGCAGGCTGACATGAGACATGAGCAGCACCGTTGTATTCGTCCTCGAGTGGAAAGTGCCGGACATGAGCAGTGGCAGAGATGTTCCATGGGAGGGAGAGCGCAGAAAAAGAAGAGGGAGGGGTGCTTGCGTGTGGAGGAAGGCGAGAAACAGAGGGATTAGGAGCCATGGCAAGGCTCAATGGTCAAGACAGTAGCAGCTCAAGCCAACGGAGTGGACGGTAGTGGCATAAAAGGCAAATAAATTGAAATCCAGTGACATTGAAGGAGGAGGGAGTTTTTTTTATGCCAGATTAAAGATCACAGGAACTCAGTGGCGTATAACTACGTTTACCCATTGTGCTTGCTCACCATGGAGTTCCTCTGAATGAACGGTGCGAAGGCACCAAATTTTTTCTTTAGGTAGCTAGCTTATTAATAATATGGTCAATTTGTTTCATATTGGGGATCACGTTGCTTACCTTCGATCATGACCAAACAGACAGAAGATAGACACAAAGTTGTAGTCCCAAGAGTCTCTCTTCTTTTGTAAACATGACAACACTTGAGATTAGTTGGAGTACTTACCAAAACCACATCAAGAAAGCAAGAACCAGCCTTAGAAAAGTGATTTTTATGCGGAAAAGTGAAATACAAGAATATGTCATTCGAAATAATGTTTAATTTTAAAATTGATGCCGATGGTTTCACTTTGAAAGTAACAAAAGGTAGCAGCAACACATTATAATAGTTAATAATTAATTAAAGAATGATTTATATCATTCATAAAAATGGAATAAAAATGGTGCAAATCTCATTGCAAAATTTTCTTTTTTGAGCGAAAATTGCTTAGCGGAAGACAAAAATTTCAATTGACAAAAAAGGCAAGAGAGTAAACTTTAGATACATTGTCAAGGCAAGAGAGTAGATTTTAGATACACTGTTAAGGCAAGATAGTTTTAGAAGTAAACTAGAGGCTATCAAGACAAATCGTAAATATGATAATTATGGAATTGCCCTTTTTGCACACTGTTATAGCCTTGTGCTATAGATGTATGACATTGATGGTAATTTGACTCCAGTTGTAATGACCTGAATTTTTCAAAAATTTGAAAAACAATTCAATTCCCAAATCTGGTTGCAAAGTCTTAAACTAGAGCCTAATTCTCACCAATCTACACCCAAATCACGCACGAATCTTGAAGCAATCGTGCCCCTCCACCGCTGTTGCCGGATTCACTGTGCACCGTCCAAATTTTTCGCCGCCACCTGATCTCTCCGCCACCGAGCCTCTCTCGCGCGTCTTCCCTCTCCTGCCACCTTGCCAACCGCCACCTTGCCCTTCAGGAGCCCTCCCTACCAGCTAAAGCCCAGCTGCCCTCGCTGAACCTTCCCGCCGCCCGATGTCCCTTCCGCCTGAACCTCCTCGGCGCCAGCTCATCGGCTCGGCTATCTAAAGTTCCTAGCCCCACCCCGAGTTTCCTCAAGTGCCCACGAAGCTCCCCGACCCACCGAATTGAGCCGAAGACCACCGGAGAGCCGCCGGTGCCAAAAACCCCCAAAGAACCCTAGTTTCCAATCCTGGTACTCCGGCCGATTAGAATTCAATTGCTCGCTCCGGTAGCACCCCCAAGCTCCCAGAAACTCGCCCCAATCGCCGCCCTAGCTTCTCGAAGCTTCTCCTTCCCGGGCTCCAAGCGCCGCCTCGGAGCTTCTCCACCTCACCGTGGCCAGCTCCGCACAAGTCTTCACAACCCTAACCACCACTCCCATGGTCTTGCCTCATCCCCAGAGATGCTCAAAAGCCGACCTAATTGCCCCAAAAGGCTTCCCTTCACGGGCAATTGAAAAATTGGTCGTGGAAGGGGCAAGCTCGCCGTTGGTGAACGCCGCCTCCGCCGGGCCCCAAACCACCCAAAATGGATTCCCTAGACTTCAAGGAGTCCAACCATACCCGTCGCTGCCGTCGCAACTCACCGGAGCTCCGCCGTCACCCGCCGCTCGCCTCCTCTGCTTCTCTGCGCGCGGGGGAGCTGCGGGAAGAAGACGACCGCGCCACTCGTCTCGGTTGAACCAAGCCGCTCCGCCCGCACCCGATGCAACCGACCGGGCCAGCCCGAGTTGATCGCACCGAACCCGCTAGCTGAGCCCGAGGAACAGTACCCGACCGAGCCAGAGGAATAGTGACCGACCCAAAGTCCAAAAATTGATGTTTATACTCCCCAGATCTGTTTCGAACCCGCCAACCCAAATATCAAGTCCAATTTCCCATATAGCCCTCCTATAAACCAAAAAACCCAATTTAGTGAAGTTTCCAGAATGTCTTTATTCTTTTAAATTTTATTATTTTATTATTCCTAGCTCATTTTCGTCGAGCGTGGAATTAAATTAATTTCTTTGCTTTACGCTAGCACGTGACGTCGAGGATCAGCTGATTCAAGACGAAGCTTCAGATCAAGATCAAGGCCCAGAAATCGAAGAATACGAAATGGTCGAAATCATAAGTCTGCAAGGCAAGTCACATGTTTTTGATCATATTGAATCCCATGAAATTACATTATTTATTTAGTGTATGTTCATTATTGATAGTTGCAAACTGATAATTGCATAAAATAAAGATTTAGAATGGCATGCTATCTAGATAATCCTACCACTGATAAAAACACCCTGTTTACCTTGATGGCCATATTCACCTTGACAACCTTAGTAAGAATTAATATATGATGTAAATATATGTAAGATCATTTCATTCAGCATGATACACTACTAAGTGACTCTGGCCGTTGGCCGGTAGAATTGAAAAACCCGGAGAGGGTAGGGTGGTATGGGACACCGTACCCTAGGCCGGTGATGCTGGTATGTACTTCTAAGGTGTTGGCTGTGGGCCGGTAGGATTTGAAAACTGATACTAAGGTAAAGGTGTACTGTGGGAAATCACGCGGTGATCTACGCCACGACTTTACCTTAGATGAATTGAGACTGGGAAGGGTGTACTGTGGGAAATCACGCGGTGATCTACGCCACGACCTTACCCGAGTGAGAGGCTGGTATGGATGGGTGGTGGTAGTGCCAGTGGGCACAGAGGGAGACGTGGTTGGATGCCTCAGGTGAAAAATGTAAGGACGAGAACCTTGTGCCAAGTAAAAGACATAGTCAACGCTCAGGCCACAGGAGTTGACTTGTCAACACTGGTCTAGTAACTGCTCCATTCAATTGAAACTCTACAGGCTGTGATGACAGGTGACGGGGAGTTAGGTATGCTGCGGGTACCTAACAACGGTAGTATTCACTCACCAGCGGCTAGAGAAGAGTATGTGCTCAATTGTAGCCGTGACTGAGTGATGCTATCGGGTAGAGTCTATATAAAGAATGGAGCAGTGAACCGACCTGGCTTTCTTAACTCTGTCGCGGGAGTTAAGGGATCATGTGGGTAAAGTTGAGCAGCTCTGCAGAGTGAAATAAATGGTATTCGAATACGCCGTGCTTCCGGTTAATGAAGTTGTGTTAATTGGGTGATTCCAAAAACAGGGCATAAGTAGTGTTTCTGAGGTTGTTAAATTGAGTAATGATGAGATTTTATCTGACAACAGAAAACCCCTGATCTTAAGAAGAAAATGTTTTACTTTTAATTGTTTGCAAATAAAACTGCATCCACCTCATAATAAAACCACTATACACCCTCCACCCGAGAACCCTGGCAATTAGTTATATAGTATTTCCACATGTGATTTGCTGAGTACGGGGTGGGAGTACTCAGGCTTGCCTAATTTTCCCCCAACAGATACCAGAAGAAAAAGGAAGCAATTCAAGATTTCGCATTAGGGTTACGACCGCACTCAAGCGTTCCTGTGGAGTTTTCTTCGGCTCTTTTGTATGTAAGTTAAGTTTTGGGCTTGAATGCCTTATTGTCGTTAAAGCTGGCCATTAGGTCTTACTTTAATCCAATTAACTCTTTTTAAATGGCTTGTAAGCAGGCATGATACATTGTTAAGCCGCAACAGAACTCCTGGGCTGTTGCAGGCCGTACGACGTCCCTGGTCCCAAAAATTGGGGCGTTACAAGTGGTATCAGAGCTATGCTTGACTGTAGGATGTAACCCTAAGTATAGGTTGGATTTCGATAGGAATACGATTTTATAAAAGTTTAATTTCTGATACAAAAGAATTACAAAACCATAAGTAATATTGCTGTCTCATTCTTCCTATGTCTGCCTTATCTTTCTTAGACATGCATTAAAAGTTTTGTATTGAATTTGTTAAAACCCCAAAAATACGAGTAGCCGTTTAGACTGACTCCTTACTGTAAGTCTAAACCAAATGGAACGAAAACTAACTTTAGTAGAAGTGCTAAGGATGGTGTTAAGAAGGATAGCGCGAATACCTTGACCAAAATTTTTCCATTTGAAAAGTTGAGGTCACCGTCCGAGTAATTTGCACCTAATGCCCATTTAATTCCCTTGATATAACGGGTAAAACCAATTGAGTAGACGAAGTTTTCTGATTGTAATAGTAGCCAAATTGCACTAGTAGCCGGTAGGCTTCTAGATATGAGCAAGTTGGAAAAAAAATTAAAATTAATCTTGAGTTTTAAAACAAAGTTTATGTGGAAAATTTTTCTACTTCTACCTTACTTCGTCTCAGTCCGTACCTATATTCTTCTGTTCTTATTCTTATATTACCTATCAAGTTCTAAGTCTTGAAAGAAATTAAATGCAAATTCCTGATTGCAATGAATATATTAAATCCTATTTAGAAGAACTGAAGAAGGATAGGTTAAGGGATTAAAGTATGAAGTGACAAATAACCACAGATGTTAAAGGAGTTAGGTTTGATTATAAAAAAAATTTAAATTAAAAATTAATTAATAGTATAAATTTTAAATAGATGAAACGATGAAATTGTGGGATCGAACTAACTGGATAGAAGGATAAGCTGAATTGTAAAGAAGGAAAGTATGTAATAATTGAATTTTAAGCTTGATCAATAATATTGTTCATAGTGAATAATGATAATGACGACTGTTGAATTGGATTGACTAGATAGACGAATAAGCTGAATTTTGAAGAAATGAAAATGCGATAATTGGATTCTAGGTTTAATTAATAATAAAGTTCATAATGGATACTAATAATTGTGATTGCTAGATTACAAGACTAGTCAGAGTATTCTCCTTGGTGGATGTTAATAGTCGTAGTTGTTGGATTGCAACCCTGACTCAAATGTTAATCTTGGTAGACCTATAATAGTGGATTAATTTAGAAGTAGATAAGAAGAGCTTTAGAAATGATTAAATGAGCATATTGAGGTTGTGAAACAATGACAGGAGGAATCGGATTTCTAAGGCAAATTATGATGTAAATGGTATCGGTGGACTTAAAAATAAAGATGTTGGATTATGACAGCTCTGAAGTCAAATCTATGAAGTCATGATTAAAGTCATTAAGTGGGAGCCAAGTAGTCAAGATTTGATTAATGAAATTAAGGGTATTGGAAAAAAATTGTGTATTTGGAGGATCAGATAAATAAAGATAATTATTTGGAGCCTGAGATAACAATGGTACTAAGAGTAGTCAAATTGATGAGGTAACATAGATGTAGATAGCCAAAAGCAGAAATTGAACTAATAAGGCTATTGGATGTTAGGTTGGAATATAAAAGTAATATGGGAATGAATTAAATTCAGGATTAATGCAGAATGTGGAAAGATGATGGCTTAGACAGGAAAGTGATCAGGGAAAACATTTAATTTCATCCAGTTTATCCCTTTCCTACTATTCTGCTCTCATCTTGAATTCGTCTTACTTTCCCTTGCTAAACCAAAAATGTTACAGAATTGATTCCTAAGTTTTGGAATGCAGAATACCACTGAGCAAATTAAAGATTTAGCAGCACATCAGAGGAAGAAAAGAAACCTTGAAAAGCAGTCTACGGTAAGGGTAGATCAAATTGTCATGAAGAAAGATCAAATTAAAGACCAACACAGGCAAATCGAGAGTGCAGAACAACAGTCTACTGACACAATGTCACCAGAAGATATCAACACTGAAGCCAAACGAATGACATGTTTTATAAAAGGCCTGCAACCAGAGATACAACGTCACACTGCAACTGTGGGAATTCCAAACCTTCTAACCTTAGTCGATCAAGCCCTTTTGATGGAACAACAAATGTCAGAATATGCAAAGACTAGGAAGGAAGATAATCCTTTGGTTCAATCTTCTACAACTTGTTTTCACTGTGAACAACATGGGCATTATCGTTACCAATGCCCACTGAAATTCTTACCTAAAGAAGAAGCTAGGAGACAAGCAAGAAAGCAGATATCAACGTCACACCAACCATGCACAGAAGAAGAGAAGCTCTACCTTAAGAAAGCCAGAACTGAGGAAAGAACAGGTCCACCCTAAAGGAGCGACAGGAAGTCAAATGGCGAGGAACATGGACAAAAGAAAGGAGGTTTTATATTACCCACTGTTAGCAATAACAAATGAAAGTCCAGTCAGTACTTTTGTGTAAGATACAAGGCAGTTGGAAGAAGTGTCTGTAAATTGTTTTAATTAAGACAGGCAGCAGAACTACAGAAGTATGTGAAATAGGGATGTACAAAGTATAAAGAGTAAGAAGGTTGTGTTACGTTAAAGTTAAATACTTAACGGATCCACATCCTAACATCAAACATAAATAGTAAATGCTCAAACAAATGGAGCACAAGTTCAATAAGATAGAGATCCGTAAATCTATAATGCACAAGGATGATATACAGGTACAGGCAGTTAATGGTATAAGGGACTCAGATATGACAAGACAAGGCATAGAAATGCATCAATATAGAATGAAAGAATAGAGTAATAGAACTCTGCCTGACCTTGGTTGTGCTACTACATGAGTGTCCAAACGGAACCATCCCAGACTAAGCAGCATGAACCACATTTGCACCTTGTGGAAATCCTTATGAAGTCATGGGAACCCAGGTATAACCAGAACAGGACAAGGCACCGACAAAAGCCCCGGTCAAGCATCAATCAATAGCCCCACTGAAAGTATACCCTAAGCGAAATAAAACCTATGAAAAGGAATCAAAACTGTAACAAGTTTTATTTTACACCCCAGCATCTAACCTGAGTGAATCTCGGGGTCGAGATTCTTTTTAAGGGGGGTATTTTGTAATGACCTGAATTTTTCAAAAATTTGAAAAACAATTCAATTCCCAAATCTGGTTGCAAAGTCTTAAACTAGAGCCTAATTCTCACCAATCTACACCCAAATCACGCACGAATCTTGAAGCAATCGTGCCCCTCCACCGCTGTCGCCGGATTCACTGTGCACCGTCCAAATTTTTCGCCGCCACCTGATCTCTCCGCCACCGAGCCTCTCTCGCGCATCTTCCCTCTCCTACCACCTTGCCAACCGCCACCTTGCCCTTCAGGAGCCCTCCCTGCCAGCTAAAGCCCAGCTGCCCTCGCTGAACCTTCCCGCCATCGCCACCTCGCGCCCGATGTCCCTGCCGCCTGAACCTCCTCGGCGCCAGCTCATCGGCTCGGCTATCTAAAGTTCCTAGCCCCACCCCGAGTTTCCTCAAGTGCCCACGAAGCTCCCCGACCCACCGAATTGAGCCGAAGACCACCGGAGAGCCGCCGGTGCCAAAAACCCCCAAAGAACCCTAGTTTCCAATCCTGGTACTCCGGCCGATTAGAATTCAATTGCTCGCTCCGGTAGCACCCCCAAGCTCCCAGAAACTCGCCCCAATCGCCGCCCTAGCTTCTCGAAGCTTCTCCTTCCCGGGCTCCAAGCGCCGCCTCGGAGCTTCTCCACCTCACCGTGGCCAGCTCCGCACAAGTCTTCACAACCCTAACCACCACTCCCATGGTCTTGCCTCATCCCCAGAGATGCTCAAAAGCCGACCTAATTGCCCCAAAAGGCTTCGCTTCACGGGCAATTGAAAAATTGGCCGTGGAAGGGGCAAGCTCGCCGTTGGTGAACGCAGCCTCCGTCGGGCCCCAAACCAGCCAAAATGGATTCCCTAGGCTTCAAGGAGTCCAACCATACCCGCTGCTGCCGTCGCAACTCACCGGAGCTCCGCCGTCACCCGCTGCTCGCCTCCTCTGCTTCTCTGCGCGCGGGGGAGCTGCGGGAAGAAGACGATCGCGCCACTCGTCTCGGTTGAACCAAGCCGCTCCGCCCGCACCCGATGCAACCGACCGGGCCAGCCTGAGTTGATCGCACCGAACCCGCTAGCCGAGCCCGAGGAACAGTACCCGACCGAGCCAGAGGAATAGTGACCGACCCAAAGTCCAAAAATTGATGTTTATGCTCCCCAGATCTATTTCGAACCCGCCAACCCAAATATCAAGTCCAATTCCCCATATAGCCCTCCTATAAACCAAAAAACCCAATTTAGTGAAGTTTCCAGAATGTCTTTATTCTTTTAAATTTTATTATTTTATTATTCCTAGCTCATTTTCGTCGAGCGTGGAATTAAATTAATTTCTTTGCTTTACGCTAGCACGTGACGTCGAGGATCAGCTGATTCAAGACGAAGCTTCAGATCAACATCAAGGCCCAGAAATCGAAGAATACGAAATGGTCGAAATCATAAGTCTGCAAGGCAAGTCACATGTTTTTGATCATATTGAATCCCATGAAATTACATTATTTATTTAGTGTATGTTCATTATTGATAGTTGCAAACTGATAATTGCATAAAATAAAGATTTAGAATGGCATGCTATCTAGATAATCCTACCACTGATAAAAACACCCTGTTTACCTTGATGGCCATATTCACCTTGACAACCTTAGTAAGAATTAATATATGATGTAAATATATGTAAGATCATTTCATTCAGCATGATACACTACTAAGTGACTCTGGCCGTTGGCCGGTAGAATTGAAAAACCCGGAGAGGGTAGGGTGGTATGGGACACCGTACCCTAGGCCGGTGATGCTGGTATGTACTTCTAAGGTGTTGGCTGTGGGCCGGTAGGATTTGAAAACTGATACTAAGGTAAAGGTGTACTGTGGGAAATCACGCGGTGATCTACGCCACGACTTTACCTTAGATGAATTGAGACTGGGAAGGGTGTACTGTGGGAAATCACGCGGTGATCTACGCCACGACCTTACCCGAGTGAGAGGCTGGTATGGATGGGTGGTGGTAGTGCCAGTGGGCACAGAGGGAGACGTGGTTGGATGCCTCAGGTGAAAAATGTAAGGACGAGAACCTTGTGCCAAGTAAAAGACATAGTCAACGCTCAGGCCACAGGAGTTGACTTGTCAACACTGGTCTAGTAACTGCTCCATTCAATTGAAACTCTACAGGCTGTGATGACAGGTGACGGGGAGTTAGGTATGCTGCGGGTACCTAACAACGGTAGTATTCACTCACCAGCGGCTAGAGAAGAGTATGTGCTCAATTGTAGCCGTGACTGAGTGATGCTATCGGGTAGAGTCTATATAAAGAATGGAGCGGTGAACCGACCTGGCTTTCTTAACTCTGTCGCGGGAGTTAAGGGATCGTGTGGGTAAAGTTGAGCAGCTCTGCAGAGTGAAATAAATGGTATTCGAATACGCCGTGCTTCCGGTTAATGAAGCTGTGTTAATTGGGTGATTCCAAAAACAAGGCATAAGTAGTGTTTCTGAGGTTGTTAAATTGAGTAATGATGAGATTTTATCTGACAACAGAAAACCCCTGATCTTAAGAAGAAAATGTTTTACTTTTAATTGTTTGCAAATAAAACTGCATCCACCTCATAATAAAACCACTATACACCCTCCACCCGAGAACCCTGGCAATTAGTTATATAGTATTTCCACATGTGATTTGCTGAGTACGGGGTGGGAGTACTCAGGCTTGCCTAATTTTCCCCCAACAGATACCAGAAGAAAAAGGAAGCAATTCAAGATTTCGCATTAGGGTTACGACCGCACTCAAGCGTTCCTGTGGAGTTTTCTTCGGCTCTTTTGTATGTAAGTTAAGTTTTGGGCTTGAATGCCTTATTGTCGTTAAAGCTGGCCATTAGGTCTTACTTTAATCCAATTAACTCTTTTTAAATGGCTTGTAAGAAGGCATGATACACTGTTAAGCCGCAACAGAACTACCGGGCTGTTGCAGGCCGTACGACGTCCCTGGTCCCAAAAATTGGGGGCGTTACAAATTCCTCTAATTTTTTCACCAACCGGCCTCTGACGTCTACTTTCTGTCAACACTCAATGGTACTACCACAAGAATGAAAATCAGATTCTTGTTTATGAAAAAAAAAGTGAATGTAAAAAGTATAGCAAAATGCACAATGCACCAGCCAAATTGACTTGAGTTGCACAAAACACCATGTAAGCAGTATCTGCATATAACACCATGTATGTAGACAAGTTATTGCACTTAGCACAAGGGGTGCAAACGGAACGGATAACTTTTGTCCATCCAACCGACCGACTAACAGAGAGTTCACAGAACGAGTGGCACTATCCATATCTGACTTCGACTCCGAGGAAAAACGGAATAGGATATGGGATGAGTGATATCCGTTCATATATATCCATATGTTAAGTGATATAAGTTAGTCCGTTGTGATTTCACTTAAGAACAAGATAATAGATAGACGATTTGCTACATTTAAACAGTCAGGAAATACGAAGTGCTCTTCTTTTAACATCTTGGCGATTTGTTTCTCTGTGTTCGCTCTGATTGCGTCTTTACTGCTCAATGGCCTATGTAGGAGTGTAAAAGAAGCGGATAATTTCTGTCTGACCGACCGTCCGAAGGCTTATGGAGTGAATACAGAATGAAAAAATGGGTATCTGGTATTATCCATATTCAATTCTAACTCCGAGTAAAATGATGAAATAGAATACATGATGAGCGATATCCATCTATATCGACTTTTATTGCACCCCTACTTAGCACCATGTATGCTTAGGACAAGCAATGCAGGTGCCGCGCATTCGCTACACTTATCAGCCGCGCTGGAAGGGGAAAAAAAGAAACTCCTCTGAAACTAAGAAGCTAGACTGACCGTGGTGGATAGCTAGATGCAAACCCTTCTTAAGCCTACCAATTCCGTTTCATATTGTGCTTTCAATTCTCTAGCAGGAAAAGGCTACTAAAAATATAGTTTGTAACCAAAGCTGATTACATAATAGATTGTACGCAATAACCTATCAGCAAACCACCATGTTGTCACTAAAACGGCCCACCATGCCGTTGCCCACAAAAAGGACTGGAAGAATCTTAAGCCTACCAAACAAAGGATTAACGTAAGAGGTGAAGTGCGGGATGTGCCCGTGATTCGAGTATGCCAATGAATGTGTCGAGATGGGCTCTACTAGGAGACTTATTTTGTAGTCAATAATACAGGGAACAGAGATTTCCATATGTATTAGGACCCGGATAACTATACATGTAGAGTGCCTCTCGTTTGGATAATAACTTCACGGACCAAGAGTATATCTCTCATTTGGATAACTACTATACAATATGGTATATCACCAATTTTTATAACTTAACATATTGTGTGTGTATTTTATTTGGATAAATACTATTCATATTTATTGTATACTATACAAATATGGTATATCACCAATTTTTATAACTTAACATATTGTGTGTGTATTCGATTTGGATAAACACTATTCATATCTATTGTACACAATAGAATACTCTGGCTCTACCTATATAAATGAGGGTAGGGATCGGACTCCCCTCAGCAATCCCAAGCACCAGCCATGGCCAAGCACCAGCTCCTCCTCCTTGTCGCTGCCATCCTCCTCTCCACTGCCGTCGCCTCCCCGGCCGCTGTCAGTATGGTCAACTCGACAACGCCGACAGCATACGAGATGCTGGAGAAGTACGGCCTTCCCCGGGGAATCCTCCCGGAGGGCGTTCAGGACTACGTCCTCCACCCAGACGGCACCTTCGAGGTGTCCCTCCAGGGGGACTGCGAGGTCGCCGTTGTCGGCTATACGCTCCGGTACAGAAGCCACTTCTCCGGGAGCATCCAGTCCGGGTCGATAGGCAAGCTGGATGGAGTGAGCGTCAAGGTGGTGTTCGCATGGGTAGGCATCGAAGATGTCGACCGTGACGGCGACCAGATCAGATTCCATGCTGGCCTGATCACCAAGTCGTACCCACTCAACAACTTCGCCGAGAGCCCCCACTGCCAGTGAGGCTCTGATCAAGACTTGATGAACTGCAGCAGCAACACCGGCCGGTCATGGCCCTCTTGATCTGTGCTGCATGTCATTTCTTGCTTCTTTTATTTGTTATGTGTCGCTGCCCCGAGCTGCTTCTTGTCATTGTTTTTGTTGCATGAGCTCTTTTAAGGTGCTTCAATGACCTCTTTAGAGGTAAGACCTGCCGATAAATCATGGTCGTTGATGTGTGTTTGGACTAATCTCTCTACCTCATATTATTAAGTACAAAAGAAAATGGGCCGGAGTGGCATTTCTGAACAGAGCACTACCAGATGGATGACATAATTTAGTGATAGGTCCGAAAAATTAGTGCCAAAACTAAGAAGTGGGCCACAACTAATGTCAATAGAGAAGGGGCGGGGGATGAATAATGACCTCTTAAAATCGTTCTCAAGTATTCAAAAATATTTCTCTTTCTCAGCTAAAGAGATAAGAAAATCAGATTTGACAGCCTAAATCGAAATAACAACTTAAAGCAGTAAGGATTCACAAATTTACCACATAATTGATTTGACTGCCACTAGAGGTGTGGCCTAACCGGTGGTCAGTCTAACTGGCCAAACCGTCAGTTTGGCCAGGGTTAGGAGTGGTCTTACCGCTCCTCTGTATCTAGAACAGAAAATCAGCCTAAGCCAAAATAAAATTTGGTGTAAACTTCAAAACCCATGTCCAAAAGATTTGAAACATTATTCATATATTGCTGGGGTCTCAGAAATCTATTCCATCAAGGTTCCAACTTTTTCATAAAACATGTAAGGCTGCGACTTCACGTACAACAGTCCCTCAAATGCCAAGCTGGGCTCTCTCCAAGCCGTGCCCGGTCGGCAACTTCGCCACTACCCCCGCTGCCAGTAGCAAGGCTCCGACTTCACTCATGGCCAATCTTGATCCGTGCTGCATGGCATTTCTTGCTTCCTTGATTTGTTATGTACTGTTGCTGCTGCGAGCTGCTTCTTCTCATTGTTATTGGTGCATTATTCATTGGTAGGTTAATGTATCGTCAGTTGGTACTTGCTGGATGTTATACCTACCACAAAATAGGTTTTGTTCTAGCATGGGAATGAATAATAATTTGATTTTGTGTGGCTAATTTGGTGCTGGATCTTGGCCTGGGGTTGGCTTCCTGATTAATTTGTGGTGTCCTTGCATGGGCATTATCTTCCTAATTAATTTTATATTCTGGTTTCAGGTTTTGTTACAGATATACTATGAATGATGTCACAGTGGTATGAGCCCATATTAAAAGCATAAAAAGGGCTTCTTATCATAACTAACTATATTCTTAAGAAATAAAAGCAACGTCAGAATGTTTAACACTTTCTCTTACGTAAGGTACGATCCCTAGTGATCACCGTAGTCCACATTCCAGTGAACTGGTATGAATTCATGATTTTATTAGCACTGCCCAGGCTTGTACCACTGTACCCAACTGCTCTGAACCTTCTTAACTAGGTTCTTCCACACTGGCTTAGGTATGGAATCCAGTTCAGATTTCAGAACTTTTCTCCGATTACGTTATTCCATCCACCAGCCCATCTATTATCCATCGGTGTACCAAGTCGCTCACTTGGGCTCCACCGACTTCCAATAGTGTTTGGTTGGACCGGCTCCCGGCCCAACACTCCACCTAACACATATAGCGTCTGGGACTTACTCACTTCCAGACTTGCGTTACTAGTCCTGAGCTTCATCCATCTCTTTACTCACACATAGATACTTACCCTATGTGGTGGACTAGTTAACGTAACAGGATACTAATTTCTGCCCGTCCAAAACGGGGAAATAGTTGGTACGATAAATACGGTTCCCTATTCGAGTGAAAATGGGGTAAGTCCTTATATCATAGCCCTATGTAAAGAGGTCCGCCTAGCCTCTCTGCATCTTTTCCCTGAACCTCTTTACCCGCCATATACATCTCTGCTTGTGGGCCTGCTGCTCCTCTCAGCAGTACCACGACTGTTCATTTCTTCTCTTACTTTCTCTCTTTCTTTTTCTCCTTTTTTCTTTTCTCATCTTACACATCATAACATCGTCATTCTCTTATTTGCTTTTAAAACAATGGTTTTCATGCATTTAAATAGAATAACTACTATTGCTGGAAATACACATATTTTTAACATAACTATGTGCATGATCGAAGATGAGCTTGCCTGAGATGTAGGGTAAATCGGAACTGATGAAAATCGAGTCTGCTCCTGCGATTTGCTCTCGTTCGACTTTTGCAGCATTTAATTCTAACTTAAAAATAAATACTTACGGCTGTTAATTTTACTAATTTTAGGAAGGGGAAATAAATAGAGAAATATATCCCTCACCAATCTAAAGGTTATTTCTAATTGCGCAGTTTTTATAATCCTATTTACTGAATTTTCACTAGGATTTATTTCCTAGTTAATTATAGGAAATACTACAAGGAAAGAATAAAGAAATTTTCTAAAAGGAACAGCTGCCTTAATCTACTGGCATCTCAGCCCCCCTACACATGCGCGGCAGCCCACGGGCTTCGGCCCATCGCGGCGCCTCACCTCCTCCCTCTTCTACTCCCACCGACGCCTCTCTGCCTTCTCGCTCCCATCGATGCCTCTCTGCCTTCTCACTCCCACCGACGCCTCTCTTCGCCTTCACGCCTCCGCTACTTCCCTATCCCCCTCTTCTCATTGCCTCCTCTCCTCCCTACTACGGCGCGTCGCCTCCTCTTCTACTCGGCCATGGCGCCGTTGCTTCACCCCGACTCCCTACTGCTTCACCTCACTGCGCCCCCTTTTTCCGGTGGTTTTCTCCCCCTTCCTACTCGACTACACGACTCTTCCTCTACTACACGGCCATGGCGTCGTGGCTTGGGTTTAGATCTGAGCGGATCCGACCCAAAGTGGTGGTTCTTTTGCGGTGGATCTACTTTTACTGGCTGTTTTGTGGTTGGATTTGAGGCTACACCTCACCGGCTTGCGGTGGCTTGCAGGGTTCTTGAGTTTTTCCCCATGTTCGGCCGCCGGCTACCGTGCTAGATCGGGGGTGGCGAACAAAAATGCTATGAACATGGTGCTACCCTTCCTCTCCTAATTATTTTATATGCATTTTATTCCCTCATTTTACTTCTTTACTACCGGCTTTATTCTACCGCAATCGGTGATGTGCCTTAAGGCCCTGAGTTGTGGTGTTAGTTGTTGGGGAATGCTTTCGGGTGGTGGCTATCTTCACGCTAGGGAGTAACTGACGGTACACGGGTGGGATGATTCCTCCCTCTGTGTGGTTTAGCCTGGATGCTCCTAAAGAGAAATGAGAAGGGGAACAAGGACCTACTTGCTGGGTTGTCGGGCTGAAGAAGGAAAGTGTGAAGGTTGAAGGGGACCACTGTTGCTTGCACGTTGTCGCTGTCGGGGAAGAAGAAGTGGCTTGTCGCTTTTTGCCGGATATGGGGTCCTTTTGCTTTGTGGTGGTCCCTGTTGACTTGCTCCTTGTCCTCTGGTCCTTGCCGGTCCTCCGGTCGCTGCCTTCTTCTCGTCGGCTTCCTCTGTCCTCTGCTGCCTATGCTCTGCTTCCTCTCCTGGTCTCCGACCAAAATGCTAGGCTATTGCTGGGATTAGTGAAGGCTTTGGGGTGTTCTTGGTTGTGGGTTGCTGTTGTTTGGTTGTGCTTATCCTTGTGAGAGCTGTGGCAAATGCAGAGCACGGGACTGGCTTTTTGGAAACGCTGGGGAAGATATTTCTTGGTTTCTCTCTCTCAGACGCTGGCTTTTGCTGGCTGCTTGCGCTTATCCTCTTTTGAGTCTTTTGCTCCTGTGCCGAAGGACCTTCGGTCCAGAGAGGGGTTTGAGCACTATGCTGCTGAAATGGGCTGGGCTGGAATTTGATGTGGGCTTAGACTTGTGGGCTGAAATGCATGATTTTTCCCTTGTGGGCTTTTGTGGCTAAGATTTAATATGCTGGGCTGAAATGATCGGGTTGAAAATGCATGAGGGCTTTGGGCTAAGGTAAGGGTCGTGGGCTTTAATTTTTCTGAAGTTGCCGAATGATGACGCCCACCGAGACGAGAGGTGCCGACCGGCCCGGGACGGTCTGGGGAGTCTCTAAGACGTTCTCGCAATGGTCCTAGCAGCCCAGGGGCACTGACGGCAAAATTTATTTAATTTATTTATTCTCCCTTGGATTGTTAAATCTCTAATCTTTTATTTTCATAAGAAAATATACCGAGTTCAATACTAACGAAGATTCTTATTGCAGGCGAAAGAGAAAAGACGTACAACAACTTCTACGCCGAAGAGCTCGCCGAAGGAGTTTTATTTTCTAATTTTGTAGAATAAGCTTGTAATGAAAGTAATGTAATTTGCTATTGTAAATGCAATACCAGAAATGCAATTCAGTTTGTAATCTTAATTGTAATAATATTTTATGGAATGCAATAATTAATTTTAATTCCCGCTAATTACTTACTTAGTTAGGGTATTAGATTTAGGGTTCTTTCAGCCTTCCCCCCTTTAGGCGATTTCGTCCGCGAAATCGGGTCTTCACTTGAATAGATTAGGGTAGGCCTCACGTAATTCCTCTTCTTTCTCCCATGTAGCTTCTCGAACTGAATGGTTCTTCCATAAGACTTTACAGAAGCGAATGGTTCGATTCCGTAATTGGCGATCCTCTATTTCCAAAATTTTCACAGGGTGCTCTTCATAGGTCAAGTCTGCCTGGAGGGGTATATTTAGGTCGGTTAAGTGTTGAGAAGGTTCACGTAGACACTTCCGAAGTTGAGAGACATGGAAGACATTATGTATCCTGGACAACTGGGTAGGAAGTTCTAGTTGATACGCTAGGGTACCTTTTTGTTGCAAGATCCGAAAAGGTCCTATATATCTGGGACTTAATTTTCCTTTTACTCCAAATCGATGGACTCCTCGCAACGGTGAGATCTTAAGATAGACATAATCTCCCACTTCAAAATGAAGGTCTCGCCTGCGTTGATCTGCATAGCTCTTTTGCCTACTTTGAGCTATTTTAAGTCTTTCTCTGATGACCTTGATCTTTTCATCATATTCTCTTACTAGTTCCGGTCCCATTAGTAGCTTTTCTCCTGTTTCATACCAACACACAGGGGATCGACACTTTCGTCCATATAAGGCTTCATATGGGGCCATCTGAATACTAGCTTGGTAGCTGTTATTATATGCAAACTCTGCTAGTGGCAAATATTTATCCCATATACCCTCAAAATTCAGCACACAGGCTCTTAACATATCTTCAAGAACTTGATTCACTCTTTCCGTCTGGCCATCCGTTTGGGGATGATAAGCTGTGCTAAAATTAACTAGGTACCCAAAGCTTTATTTAAACTTTGCCAAAATCCAGAAGTAAAACCGATCCTCGGTCTGAGGTGATAGTCCTGGGTATTCCATGCTGAGAAACAATTTGTTCCACATATAATTTCGCCAATTTATCCACTGAATATTTTTGGTTGATGGCAATAAAATGAGCTGATTTTGTCAGACGGTCTACTATAACCCAAATAGCATCTTTCTTCTTAAGGGTAACTGGTAGACCGGTAATAAAATCCATGCATACATCTTCCCATTTCCATTCTGGAATTCCTAATGGTTTTAACAACCTGCTGGTCGTTGATGCCCTGCTTTGATTTTTTTTTGACAAGAATCACATTGGCCCACATATAGTGCTATCTCTCTTTTCATGTTAGCCCACCAAAAATTTTCTTTTAAATCACGATACATCTTGGTTCCTCCAGGATGAATGGTATAAGGAGTGTCATGGGCTTCTCGTAAAATAGTTTCCTTAATAGCATCATCTTTTGGTACGCATATCCGATTTTTCCTCCATAGGGTCTCTTGGTCATCTAAGCGGAACTCTGATGGCTGTCCTTCTTTGATTCTTTGGATCTATTCCCGGATAAACGAATCCAACATTTGTTTTTCTCTAATCTGGTCTAGTAGAGTTGGATGAAATGTCATGGCTGCTATAGTGGCTTGAGTAGTAGATGCTCGGACTTCTATTCTCATTTTGGCTAACTCTTGTGTGATTTCTGAAATATGATTTTCAAGTATAGCCTGGTGGCATTTAACTTTTCGCCTAAGGGCATCTGCTACTACATTGGCTTTTCCAGGGTGGTAATTGATAGTGAGATCATAATGTTTAATCAATTCAAGCCATCTTCTTTGCCTCATATTCAATTCCTTCTGGGTGAAAATGTACTTAAGACTTTTGTGATCACTAAATAAAGTACACTTAGACCCATATAGATAATTTCTCCATATTTTCAATGCAAAAACTACCGCTCCCAGTTCCAAATCATGAGTAGGGTAGTTCATCTCATGTGGTCTCAGTTGTCTAGATGCATATGCAACAACTCTTTCATTTTGCATCAGCACACCACCTAGCCATGTTTGGAAGCCTAACAGTATACCACATAATCTACTCCATCTTCTGGCAGTGCTAAGATAGGTGCTGTAGTTAACCTTTGTTTTGAAGTCTGAAAACTCCGTTCACAATTTTCAGTCCATACAAAAGGAGTTTCTTTCCTCAGTAGCTTGGTGAGAGGGCTGGCAATATGTGAAAAATCCTTTATAAACCTACGATAATACCCAGCAAATCCGAGGAAACTACGGGTACCCTTCACATTAGTAGGCTGACTCCAAGTGGTTACAGCTTCAATTTTGGCGGGGTCGACTTCAATCCCTCTTCCTGAGATAATATGGCCTAAGAAAGACACTTGGTCCAACCAAAATGCACACTTACTGAACTTGGCAAACAGTTGATTCTCTCGAAGAATTCCTAGGGCTATGGCAAGATGACACTTGTGCTCTTCTACACTTTTCGAATAGATCAGAATGTAGTCAATAAAGACAACGACAAACTCATCCAGGTATTTCATGAAAAGTTTGTTCATGAGATTCATGAAGATGGCCTGGGCATTGGTTAGGCCGAATGGAATGACCGTGTACTCATGATGTCCATATCTGGAGACAAAGGCGGTTTTTTCAATGTCTGAAGGCCTGATTTTGATCTGGTGATATCCTGATCTGAGATCTATTTTTGGGAACACCTTCGCTCCTCTCAGTTGATCAAACAAGTCATCTATGCGGGGTAGAGGATATTTATTTTTGATTGTGACACCGTTAAGTTCTCTATAATCGGTGCATAGCCTTTGGCTGCCATCTTTCTTTTCCACAAATAGCACTGGAGCTCCCCATGGCGAAGTGCTTTCTCTGATAAATCCTTTGGCTTGAAGATCATCTAGCTGTTTCTTTAATTCAGTTAACTCATGTGGATTCATTCGATATGGTCTTTTTGAAATAGGGGCTGTGCCTGGAACCAGATCTATAGCTAACTCTATTTCTCTATCTGGTGGCATCCCTGGTAACTCTTCGAGAAAGACGTCTGGGAATTCTTTTACTACCGGTATATCTTGAAGTTCCTTCTTTTTCATGTTAGCTAGGCTAAGAATAGGTGGTTGCCTTAATGTTCTCGCTCCCACATACGTTATTCTAGTCCCATCTGGTTTTCTAATGGAAGCGCTCTTATATTCGCAATCTATGTTCACTCCATGAGTTGATAACCAATCCATGCCTAAAATTATGTCTAGGCCACTCAAATCTATGATATACAGATCAGCAAGGAATCTGGTGTTATAAATAATAATAGCTTGGTTCTTCCTTATAGATGACACCTCAATTATGCCCACTGGCGTACTCACCGCCATCGGTTTCTTTAAGGGTTCAGGCTGCAATTTATTCTTTTCCAAAAATCTTTGGGAGATAAATGAATGTGTTGCTCCTGGATCAAATAAAACAATGCCTACAGATGGTGGAATTAGGAGCGTACCCGTGACTACATCAGTAGCCTCTCCCACTTGTTCGGCGGTTATATGAGCCAGTCTTGCTGGTCCTCCCTTTCCTGTTCCAGCTGGGATGATTTGAGTGTTCTTAGCAGGGTTTGGTCTGACATTTTGGTAAGATGCTGGAGCTGGCAGTCTGGGTACATTGGTAGGAGGCAGGGCTTGTCCGGAAGTCTTCTGAGGGTAGGGACAGTCAATTTTACGGTGACCGGGTTTCCCACAATCAAAGCAAGCATCTGTTCCCTTCAGACAATCCTTAGTGAGGTGACCCATTCCACATTTAGCACATCTAACTGCAATCGCTATAGGTTTTGGGGAAGCTGCTGGTCTCTGATAGGTAGTATAGTGTGGTTTGGGTTTTGGGGGTCCATATTTGGGTGGATTGGAGGAATGTGAAGAAGAACGAAATTTGTGGCTTGATGGAGTGCGTTGATCAGTTCTGGCTTTCTTCCTCCTCTCCTTAGTAAGGTTAGAATGCTCGCTTTCTAAAATAATGGCTCTATTAACCAAATCTTGGAATTCTGTGATTTTATGGATGGACAAGAGCATTTTAAAATAGGGATGCATGCCCTCCTTGAATCGGTCTATTTTCTTTTCCTCTGTGTCCACATCAGTAGTGGCATAGCGAGAAAGGTCATTGAATTGACTGAGATAGTCAATCATCTTTTTATTCCCCTGGGTTAATGCTCTAAACTCTCTTTTCTTCAATTCTAGCCTCCCGGTGGGAACATGGGTTTCAGTGAATCTTAGCTGAAATTCTTCCCAGGTGATAGGCTGTGTACTAACTCTATTGCGGGTATAGGTGAGCCACCACGCAGCTGCAGGTCCGGTGCGTTGGTGGGTAGCATATCGTAGTTTTTCTTCATTGGAACATCCCACCGTATCTAGATTTTTCCCCATCTCCACCAGCCAGTCACTAGCATCCAAGGGATCATTGGCCTTTGCAAAAGTACGGGGTCTAGTTTGAAGAAAATTTGCAAGACTGACCCCTGGAGCAGCTGGAGGACGAGGTGCTGCTACACGGGTTAAAAGGGACTGCATAAAATGGTTTTGGCTCTCTTGGGATTCTTTTCTAGAAGTTTCTAGGAATCTGAGAACTTCTCCCATAACTCCTAATGAGTCCGCAGGCCTAGATGATGAGGATTGATCGATGCCTGGTACCACTGCTGGAGGCTATTGTTCGCCCGTAGTTCTTGGAGGATCTTCTGTGGGTATGCCTTCAGGTACAGGTTGAGGAGTGTTGGACCGAAATGGCGACAGAGGGGGGGTGAATGTCGACTTAAAAGAAAATCCACCCACAAAGTTTTTCTCAACAAGTCTCTCTCTCCGTTAGTTACTAGAAACTATGAAGAGAAGAGCTCAAGATCCCACAAGAGAATTCTTCTCTGAAACTTACAAAGCTATGAGGAAGACATCAAAAGCTCACTGGAAACACTTGAAACTCAGAGGAGAAAACAAGATTCAAGACAGCACGGAATTCATCTGGCACTATCTATATCTGACTTCGACTCCGAGGAAAAACGGAATAGGATACAGAATGAGTGATATCCGTTCATATATATCCATATATTAAGTGATATAAGTTGGTCCATTGTGATTTCACTTAAGAACAAGATAATAGATAGACAAATTGCTGCATTTAAACAGTCAGGAAATATGAAGTGCTCTTCTTTTAACATCTTGGCGATTTGTTTCTTTGTGTTCGCTCTGATTGCATCTTTACTGCTCAATGGCCTATGTAGGAGTGTAAAAGAAGTGGATAATTTCTGTCTGATCGATCGTCCGAAGGCTTGTGGAGTGAATATAGAATGAAAAATGGGTATATGGTATTATCCATGTTCGATTCTAACTCCGAGTAAAATGATGAAATAGAATACATGATGAACGATATCTATCTATATCCATTTTGATTGCACCCCTACTTAGTACCATGTATGCTTAGGACGCCACGCATGCAGGTGCTGCGCATTCGCTACACTTATCAACCGCGCTGGAAGGGGGAAAAAAAGAAACTCCTTGGAAACTAAGCGGCGAGCCTGACCGTGGTGGATAGCTAGATGCAAACCCTTCTTAAGCCTACCGCAATTCGGTTTCATATTGTGCATTCAATTCTCTAGCAGGAAAAGGCTACTAAAAATATAGTTTGTAACCAAAGCTGATTACATAATAGATTGTACGCAATAACCTATCAGCAAACCACCATGTTGTCACTAATACGGCCCACCATGGCGTTGACCACAAAATGGACTGGAAGAATCTTAAGCCTACCAAACAAAGGATTAACGGCAGAGATGAAGTGCGGGATGTGCCCGTGATTCGAGTATGCCAATGAATGTGTCAAGATGGGCTCTACTAGGAGGCCTATTTTGTAGTCAATAATGCAGGGAACAGAGATTTCCATATGTATTACGACCCGGATAACTATACATGTAGAGTGCCTCTCGTTTGGATAATAACTTCACAGACCAAGTGTATATCTCTCATTTGGATAACTACTATACAAATATGGTATATCACCAATTTTTATGACTTAACATATTGTGTGTGTATTTTATTTGGATAAATACCATTCATATTTATTGTATACAATAGAATACTCTGGCTCTACCTATATAAATGAGGGAAGGGATCGGACTCCCCTCAGCAATCCCAAGCACCAGCCATGGCCAAGCACCAGCTCCTCCTCCTTGTCGCTGCCATCCTCCTCTCCACTGCCGTCGCCTCCCCGGCCGCTGTCAGTATGGTCAACTCGACAACGCCGACAGCATACGAGATGCTGGAGAAGTACGGCCTTCCCCGGGGAATCCTCCCGGAGGGCGTTCAGGACTACGTCCTCCACCCAGACGGCACCTTCGAGGTGTCCCTCCAGGGGGACTGCGAGGTCGCCGTTGTCGGCTATACGCTCCGGTACAGAAGCCACTTCTCCGGGAGCATCCAGTCCGGGTCGATAGGCAAGCTGGATGGAGTGAGCGTCAAGGTGGTGTTCGCATGGGTAGGCATCGAAGATGTCGACCGTGACGGCGACCAGATCAGATTCCATGCTGGCCTGATCACCAAGTCGTACCCACTCAACAACTTCGCCGAGAGCCCCCACTGCCAGTGAGGCTCTGATCAAGACTTGATGAACTGCAGCAGCAACACCGGCCGGTCATGGCCCTCTTGATCTGTGCTGCATGTCATTTCTTGCTTCTCTTATTTGTTATGTGTCGCTGCCCCGAGCTGCTTCTTGTCATTGTTTTTGTTGCATGAGCTCTTTTAAGGTGCTTCAATGACCTCTTTAGAGGTAAGACCTGCCGATAAATCATGGTCGTTGATGTGTGTTTGGACTAATCTCTCTACCTCATATTATTAAGTACAAAAGAAAATGGGCCGGAGTGGCATTTCTGAACAGAGCACTACCAGATGGATGACATAATTTAGTGATAGGTCCGAAAAATTAGTGCCAAAACTAAGAAGTGGGCCACAACTAATGTCAATAGAGAGGGGCGGGGGATGATGACGATCTCTTAAAATCTTCCTCTAAATATTCAGAAATATTTCTTTTTCATAGCTAAATAGATAAGAAGATCAGATTTAACAGCTTAAATCGAAACAACAACTTAAAGCAGTAGGGATTCACACATTTACCACATAATCGGTTTGACCGTCACTAGAGGTGCGGCTTGACCGGTGGTCGGTCTAACTGGCCAAATCGTTAGTTTGGCCAGGGCTAGAAGTGATCTGACCATTTCTCTGTTTCTAGAACATAAAAGCGGCCTAAGCCAAAACAAAATTTGGTATAAACTTCAAAACCCATGTCCAAAAGATTTAAAACATTGCGCACATATTGCTGGGGTCTCAGAAATCTATTTCACCAAAGTTCCAATCTTTTCATAAAACATGTAAGGCTGCGACTTCACGGACAACAGTTCCTCAAATGCCAAGCTGGGCTCCTCTCCAAGTCGTGCCCGGTCGGCAACTTCGCCACTACCCCCGCTGCAAGTAGCTAGGCTCCGACTTCACTCATGGCCAATCTTGATGCGTGCTGCATGGCATTTCTTGCTTCCTTGATTTGTAATGTACTGTTGCTGCTGCGAGCTGCTTCTTGTCATTGTTATTGGTGCATTATTCATTGGTAGGTTAATGTATCGTCAGTTGGTGCTTGCTGGATGTTATACCGACCACAAAATAGATTTTGTTCTAGCATGGGAATGAATAATAATTTGATTTTGTGTTCCTGATTAATTTGTGGTGTCCTTGCATGGGCATTGTCTTCCTAATTAATTTTACATTCTGGTTTGAGGTTTTGTTACAGATATAGTATGAATGATGTCACAGTGGTATGAGCCCATGTTAAAAGCATAAAAATGGCCTCTTATCCTAACTAATTATAGTCTTAATAAATAAAAGCAACGTCAGAATGTTTAAGTAGGCGATGGCGCACACGCTATTGTGTTACACATTCTGCAGGTTATACTGAAATTCAGAACATTATTTAACCCTTTTGGAGGTGATTCAGCAAAGTTGAGGCTTCATTGGAAGGCTGGCATTTTCGAGGGTGCATCGATGTAGCATGACTTCAGTAGACAGTGCATTTCTGGAGATAAACAATACACTTCAGCTCTCATTGTTCTTCGTATCACTGCCACAGTGCTACTTTCGTGTTTTTTTTAACAACTGCAAGAGCTCTGCCTCATTTCATTAAAAAATAAATAATACAACCACCAAAACACGATGAGCAAATTAAAGCTGCCTGTAACACCAAAACAACTAATTAAAGCTCAATTTAACCCCGGTGCAACACCAAACACAACAAGACCTAAAAGCATCGCCTCACCAAATCCTACTGTACCTAAAAAACCCGGCCCTGATCAGCCCACCTAGTCCATATAATATCACAAGCAACTTGGTCCTTTGAACCACCTCCAACCTGACTGATCCGTACGAGGCCAGAAAAGCATCAATGGAACTTTGAGGTAACCATTCCTTGAGGATTCTACATATGTATTTCATCACCCTTCCTGAAAATGCATTGTTTCTTTGTAACCACATAATATTCTTTATGTTCAGCATTAAGCCGTCTGCCAGTACTTGTTTTATAACCAATGTGGGCACTCCTTTGAGAGCGCTTTTGTGTTCTGTCTTTATTGAGTCACATTTACCAACAAATTCATTTAAAAATTTAAGCTAATGAAAAAAGATGGACAATATACTTTAACACTTTCTCTCACGTCTAGGCCTCAGCAGATTTAAGACGTGGACTCAAAGTGGGCCGTAATTATTTTTGCTAAGTCTTAGACTCAAAACCTCTTAGTTCTAATACCATATGAAAGCGAGAAGAATATGTGAGAGATGGGAATCAATGGAACACTTGGGTCGGCTCTATTGCATGTGTAAATATTAGGCGAAAAGTTCTCTGGGATAGGTCGGGTGCTTCACGTTCCCTCCGGCCATCAGTATGTCGATGTAATGACGAAAGGGCTCCTGGTGCATCTCTGTTGGAAATATGGGCAATATTTTAATTCCAAATTTTACTAGGAGACAAATACAATAAACTAGTGATGCAAAACTTACTACTAACAGTAGGCTACTCAACATACTTCAGAATATACACAAGAAAAAAATATAGTAACAAAGTCAAATGCTCGAACGACTTACTTTTTCGCCTGATAAAGAACAGGAAGCAGCGCAGGCTTGACGCAGTGCAGTGAGCGGTCGCACAGATGTGCGCTGCCCAGAAACATTATTGCCGCCCCGTGCAGGAACTCTCTGCGGCAACGGTTCGGAGATAGCCGCTCTCCCTCCTTCCAGGTGCACGCCGGGAAGAAAGCTTGGCGAAGTTCAGACAACGCAGTACAACAGCATAAGTTGACAGAAGTAATAGATGCAGGCAGTGAGGGATTCTCTCTTCTATACCTTGGACGTCTCCATGTATATATAGATATGCAAATTACTCTCTAGTAACTGCCCCATTGAACTGAAATAATTCACTGGTAACTGCTCAATTATTCACTGGTAACTGATAACATTTAACCAGTGATTTACCCACTGATAACTGCCTGTCATCAAAAACCCAATTAAGCCTCAATTCAAATGTTTGAATCTCATTCAAATAGAGGGAGTGAGGTGCATGGTTCAACAAAAAAATAAAGATGGACTTGGTCTGCCATGTGGCGTGCCACGTCATGTCATGGCATGGTTGCGCGTCGCAAGTCACAAGTCACGCGATTTTCACGCGAAAATACACGAATACGCGTGCGAGCGTGCGCGCGCATATGTGACTAGACAGAACCCTCCTCGTACCATCTCTATCCATATTCAAGAAGTGGTGAGGACTCCACCTTATAAATCAGTCTTCCTCACCTTGTCTTAGCAACATGGTACCAAACCATGCATGCTTTGGAATTAAGGAAATGAGCCATACTCAAATGGGCCAATTTCTAACAACCCCCTACCAATTCCAAAGCAAAAAGTAAACATATGACAAAGATATTGTGCTGAAGAACTATTAATATACCAGTCTTTTCGTGTAAGTCCCGTACGGGTTGAATTTGCACCTAGAATGACAAAATTCATCTTCGCACAACTGATGAATGGACTATGCCTTGAATTCACAGCTTTTCGTGATCAGATTTCACTTGATATCTCAACTGGTACTAGGCTGCCAATGAACCACACCTAAACGGAGTGTTATATGGTCATGCTCCCTTATCTTCTCGTGAGCTTTCTAAAGAATGCCCCGTTCTCGTGAACTGTGACCACACAGTTAAGCTCAAGTAGGTGTATTCTTTCTAGGTATCCTGTAGGATAATACCTTTTCCTCATTTGGACAACAAAATACATTAAGACTTTATGCCAACCTTCCATATAGTCGAAAGTACATTGTTTATTAGGACATAGGTACAATAAATATGTATTATCTTGTTACAACATTAATTTGTTTTTCCCATTGCCTAAGTCACGGGATCTCTGATCAAGAAGGTATGGGTTACCATTGTGATGTAACTTAAATGGGCCTCATTCTCATCCATAGATGCAACAGAAATCGCTTTCCGTGCTAACCCCTTTGTAAAAGGGTCTGCCAGATTTTTCTCAGTGTGAATATAGTTCACAGCGATCACTCCGGAGTTTCTCAGTTTTCTGACAGATTTAAGCCTATGCTTTACATGTCTAGAGGACTTCATATTATCCTTTGTACTTGTGACTTTGGCCAACACTGTTTGATCATCACAGTACATCAGGATTGCAGATATTGGTTTCTCAACCAATGGCAAGTCCAATAGAAGCTCTCTCAGCCATTCAGCCTCAACCGTGGCTATGTCAAGTGCTACAAGTTCTGCTTCCATGGTTGACCTCGTCAATATGGTCTGTTTGCAATACCTCCATGAAACTGCAGCACCAGCTAAAGTGAATACATAACCACTTGTAGCTTTGATCTCATCTGCATCAGAGATCCAATTAGAGTCACTGTATCCTTCTAATACAGAAGGGTGTCCAGTATAATGTATTCCAAAAGATGTTGTGCCTCTCAAGTAGCGCAACACTCTTTCAATTGCCTCCCAGTGATCATCTCATGGGTTAGAAGTAAACCGACTTAATTTGCTCACAGCAAATGAAATGTCAGGTCTTGTGGCACTAGCTAAATACATTAGTGACCCAATAATTTGTGAATATTTTAATTGATCTTTTTCTAACCCCTGGTTCTTTTGAAGCTTAATGCTCGCATCATAGGCTGTTGGAGAAACTTTACAATTTTCAAAACCAAACCGGTTTAATATTTTCTCAGCATAATGGGATTGATTCAAAGTCATCTCATCCTTACTTTTGATCAATTTAATATTCAGAATGACATCTGCCTCTCCCAAGTCTTTCATATCAAAACACCGAGATAAGAAAGATTTGACCTTGTCAATTACGGCAGTGTTTGTTCCAAATATAAGTATGTCATCTACATACAGACATAAGATCACTCCTTGACCCCCACCATAATGATAGTACACACATTTATCAGCTTCATTCACAACAAAGCCAGCAGATGTTAAAGTTTTGTCAAACTTCTCGTGCTATTGTTTAGGTACTTGTTTTATGCCATACAAAGATTTCAATAATAGATTTCTGCATACTTTATTTTCCTGTCCGGAAATCACCAAACCATCCAGTTGATCCATATAGATTTCTTTCTCTAACTCTCCATTAAGGAAAGCTGTCTTCATATCTATTTGATGAACATGTAGACCAAAGGAAGATACTAACGCAAGGAGCACTCTGATGGTAGTTAGTTTGGCGACAGGAGAATAGGTATCAAAGAAATCTTCTCTCTCTCTCTCTGGGTGTAACCCTTGGCCACAAGTCTTGCTTTGTACTTCTCAATAGTTCCATAAGGCCTTAGTTTCTTTTTAAAGATCCACTTACATCCTACAGGTTTACACCCGATAGGACGATCTGTGATCTCCCAAGTCCCATTAGCCATGATAGAGTCCATCACACTGTGGACTACCTCTTTCCAATACTCAGCATCGGAAGATGCATGAGCTTCCAAAAGAGTCTTTGGCACATCATCCACGAGGTATACAATAAATTCGTCACCAAATGTTTTCTTAACCCTTTATCTCTTGCTCCTGCGAGGAGATTCTGCGACTAGATTGTTATCTTCCTCGGGCATATCACATATTGGTTCAGAAATGGTGGGAAGTTCAAAAGTTTGATTATTCTCACTTTCAATATTATCAGTTTGAACATTCTCTGTTTGTGAAGTACTGCTTGCTGTTCTCATAGAAAAGATATTATCATAAAATGAAGCATCTTTAGACTCCATTATTGTATTAGCAATAATCTCAGGAGTTTCTAATTTAACTACTAAAATTCTATAGGCCGTGCTATTTTGAGCATATCCTAGAAAAATACCATCGACTGTTTTTGGTCCAAGTTTTCTCTCTTTCTGCAATGATATATTGACTTTGCCAAACACCCCCAATTCGCAGAAAATTAACATTAGATTTTCTCCCCTTTCATCCCTCATACGAAGTAATCTCACTCTTTTTAGTGATTACTCTATTTAGGACGAAAGTTGCTGTTAGAATAGCTTCCCCCCACCATGCCTTAGGCATACCGGCACTCTCTAACATGGCATTAACCAAATCTGTTAGCGTCCGATTTTTCCTCTCAGTGTAACAGCCCAGCTGTTTATTTCAAAATTTTTAGTAAAAAAAATTAAAAAGTTATTTTGATTTAAAATAAATCAAGTGTTCTTTGGTTGCTTGATTTTTTGGAGTTTTTGAATTTATTGGATTAAATTAAAGCTTAGAAAGTAAAAATGTTTAAATGGTTAAAATATACCTCAATTAAATCCGAAATTATTTTATTTGATATTTTCGGGTTCCAAGGATATTTGTAGAATTTTCTTGAATTTTTTTTTCGAATTTATTTTATTTTATTTTTTTGAGAGAAAAATATATTATTTTAATTCCCGTTTTCTCTCTCCTCGTTCATCTTCCTCACGAAGCCTTCCTCCAGAACGTGGCCGCCATGGCCGTTTTTTTTGAGCTCTTCATTTCTAATGAATTTCTTCACTATTTTTCGTGCAATCAAGTGCATTCACTTGCTCTCTTCAAGACACCTCCATTCCCAACCGTTCCTCTCCTCCTTCATGGGCATTTACACGAAAATGAAACCGTTGCTCTAAACGACATCGTCGTTCGATCTCCCTCTCCCGTCCACCTCCACCCCTATAAAAGGGAGCACCAGGTGCCCCTCCTCATCCTCAGTCATTCCCAAAAGTTTCAAGTCTCCTCTCCCTTCCTTCTCCCCGCAATCGCCATTTTTCTTTTATCAACCGAACGACGTTCATCGGCCGTTTGCGCCTTCTACAGTGGAGTTCCGCCACTTTTGACCATACCATCGTCTTTTTCTCCGTGCGTTCTACGCGATGCTTGCCTCGCCTTCGCCGGAACTTCGCCGGAGCACCATCGCCACCGTGGGTCATAGCGCGTCGTCGTTCCTCGCGTCGCCACCGGCCGTCCGTGCATGCCCGACCAAAACCAAGGTGAGCATCACGTTCCCCACGCTCTACTCTTCGTTTCGCCGCAAGTCTTGCATGCTAACTCCTCTCCGTTTGCCCGGAATGCCGATGTCAACCCGTCGGTCGTTGAATGTCTTCTTCGCCGTGTTTCGCCACCATCCGATGTACTTTGGCCGAACCGTCTGTACCGTTGAGTTTGCCTCAACGCGTTCTACATCGTGCTTCTATCGCCAACGCCTAAAGATTCCCCGAGTCCTCGTCGACCTTGTCAGGCCCAGACACTAAAACTGTACCTTCGCGCGTACCCACTTTTTCGGTGAGCGCTTTAATTTTTGTTCACGTCATATTGTGTCCTAGCCTCTAAGGAATTTTTCTACCATTTTGTTTAATTTTTCGTGGAGTCAATTGTCAGGAATTGAGCTTTCCGCGAAAATGGCCGTTTGTGACTCCCGACATCGATTCGTCGCCTCCGGTAAGCCTTAGCCCATGCCGTAATTTTTCTTAGACTTGCCTCACTGCGTCCTACACTGTGCTTCCTTCCTTTTCCCCAAAAAGCCTCCACAAATTTTCGCCTCTGACACCTTGCCATGGCCGCCAATGACATCTCGTGTCCCCATCTATCCGTTGGTGTTTTTCCCAATCCGTTCACGTCATATCGTGCCAAACCATCCCATTTAGCTACCTTCCAAATGGTTTTAGATTCGCTTCACCGAGCACTAAGATATTAAGTTTTTCCTTTCTCTCTACCGTCGCCGTTCAAACGTCGATGGTATCGTTTCCGTTCCTCGTCGCTGTATCCATGTCACCACCTTCATCTCATCGCCAGGATTCCATTTTGCCCATTCGACAGCCACCTCGCAGCCAATCGACACCGTACTATTCAGAAGATAAGTCTCGGATGTTGTTATCATTTCATGTGATGTCCAAAACCTCCAGATATTCTTTCTCCCTCATACAAACTCCGAATCTGTTGATTCTTTCTCCTAAATTCATCTAAGATCATTATATCTATCTCCCAGTATATATTTTATAATTTTCAGATTTTATTTGGATTTTATTTGAGTTTATTTTGTTTGGTTCTTCGCGCGTAGATTTCGACGAATCCGCAGAGTTCGATTTCGACGATTCGTAGCATCAAGTCTTTGAGCAAGGCAAGTTACACCTTTGATCATGTTGCTCCCACTAATTTAAATTATTTATGTTGTTTTTAAAATTATTATTGCATGCGTACTTTTATTCAAATTAGTTCAAATGTGCTTAAAACTTTAGTTACACCCAATTTCCTTTGTATGGCCAATCTTGATATTGAACAATCATACCTTGTCACCTTAGATGAAAACCTAGTTGGTACATTAGTATTAACTAGAACAATTTATGGAATTGCTTAGCCATGCTTAGAATAATTCGGGTGGGAAGAATTGTTTCACATAAAATGATAAGCTTTTGAACTGTATTCTTGACTTCGGTGAGTCAAGAAGGCTTATGAATTATTTTGAAAACAAATATAAAACTGGTTTAGACTTAGGCAATTGGTTAGAGTGGTGGGTGCAGGCATGCCCTGTTGGTTGGAGCCGCAGTGGTTGATTGTCGTGCACAGGGGATTGTGGTTGGGCCTAAGTCAGATTAAGGACCGGTCTGTGAGCTACTATTGCAAAGCCCTATCGTACTACCATAAGGCTGGTATGGGACAGCCCTGGCTGAATAATTTGCGGGTCCCAACCTGAGCCATTTCGTAGGATGAAAGTGAGCGTGGCGTAGGCCATGAGAAGTCTCACTCGGCTCAAGAGGGGGTCCCGGTCTGGTGGATTCCTTACCGGGGTGAAACCTTAGAGTTGGCTTGGCCAGGTTGAAGGCTTTGCATTGTAAAGGCCTTGTCACGACTCCTAACCGCACACCTAAGAAAGTGTGTAATCTAGTGGTAAAACGGGATGATCGTGTCTTGTGGGTAAAGCTGTACAACCTCTGCAGAGTGTATAACCTATCCTGGATAGCCGTGCCCACGGTCATGGGCATGCCGAGTAAAAGTTTTTCATGGATTAGACTTTGTTTTTCAAAAATGGTTTCGAAAACCTTGTGGATGGATGGAATCCGTGAGAGATTGAAATCTGGTGAATGGATGGAATTCATCAGAGTTGCGCAGTGAAAGCGTGTGGATGGATGGAATCCATACGTGAGCTTTTGGAAAAGATGGTCCGGGTGGGATGCCCGTGGTTAGGTTAGTGTGGGGGATGGACCTGCACTGACGGTATCTATTTTGCTTACAACATTGTTTTACTTAATGTATCAAATTCAGCTTTTGCACTTACTTATGATATTTACTCCAATGTCGCCTTTTATGCAAATAAACCATATTATGCCTTCCTTTGATATTCCATATGCATGCATCTATTCTGTTAAACCTCCTGGTGTAACTTGTGGAGTACTTTTTGTACTCATGTTGCTATATCTAACTCTTTTCAGAGGAAGCCTTCGACGACTTCAGTGAGGATTGCGACTAGGCCACGTCTTACAGTCATTCGCCTTGTGGGAAGGCTGGATGGGCTGCTACATTGTTTTTCTTCCGCTGTCTTCTTTTGCTGTTATTGTAAACTTTGGCCATCAGGCTCATATTAGCTAAATAAAGTTTGTCATTACGCATGATAATTGTCTTTGTGATACTGTGTGCACTAGCTTTTCCTGGGATAGTGCGATTAACACAGAGGGTTCTGGAGTTGCTGCTCCGGGTCCCGACACTCAGCTACCCCATTTGATTGGGGCGAATATAGTGGTGTAAATTCATGGACTATTCCATGCTCAGAACAGAATTGGAAGAATTCATGAGAGACATACTCTCCTCCACGATCAGACCTCAATCTTTTTATTTGCTTTTCTAATTGGTTCTCAACCTTGGCCTTATAAGTTTTAAAGTAGTTTAAAGCTTCATCTTTAGTTTTCAGCAAATACACGTAGCAGTAGCGTGTTGCATCATCAATAAAAGTTAGAAAATATCTTTTACCTCCTTTTGTCAATAAGCCATTCATTTCACACAAATATGAATGAATAAGATCTAAAAATGCCAAGTTCTTTTCATCCTCCAATCCCTTAAAGGATTTTCGAGATTACTTTGCTTACACACATGATTGGCACTTTGATCCTTTAACAATTTCACATTTTGGAATTAAATCTAATCTGGACATTCTAGCAATACTATCAAAACCAATATAACAGAAACGAGAATGCCAAATATTTGCCTCACATTTATTTAAACCAGTTGCAACATTCATATTATAACAAGACTCTAAAATACTTAGGTGGAACAAGCCTCCGCTCTCATAGCCTTTACCAACAAATTTTCCGAACTTAGACATTACAATTTTATTTGACTCAAAAACTACCTAATAACCATCCCTGCATAGGAGAGAACCACTAGCGAGGTTCTTGTTTATTCTAGGAGCATGCTGCACGTTCTTCAAGTGGACAGACTTCCCTGAAATAAGCTTCAGATTTGCCGTGCTAACACCAAGAACATAAGCATGCGACCCATTTCCTATTAAGATGGAGGAAGCCCCTGCTGCCTGGTAAGAAGAAAACAAGGAAATATCAGAACATACGTGAACATTAGCACCAGTATCAACCCACCACTCAGTAGGTTGACATGCTGAAAAGACAACAGGTGGATTACCATACCCTCCTGAAGTAGAGGCCTCGCCTATGATCACGTTGACAGCCTTCTTCTTTGGCTATTCACCATCTCTGATCTTGCGGAAGCGACAGCCCTTCGCCATATGACCGTCTTTTCTACACACAAGTAGGTGATGTCCCTTAAATCCTTTTTCTCAGTTTTCTTCTTCTTAAAGCTAGTTTCTTATTCGGTTTGTTGGATTTGTACTTTTTTGCAATAGTCTTTCTTTCTATGACATTTGCATTATTCTGGCCAGAGATGCTAGGTGCATCTTTTGCTCTTGCTTTTTCTTCCATATCGAGGGCTGCAATGAGATCCTCAACTGAAATCTCTTCCCTCTTATGTTTCAAGCTAGTAGTAAAATCCCACCAAGAGGCAGGGAGTTTAGCAACAATGCCCTCAGCCACAAACTTTGGAGGCAAAATATAAGTACTTAACTATGTATTTCAAATGTTTTCAAAGCCTCTTTACAAAAAAATTCTTATTTAGAAATAAAATTGCAAATTTGGCCCCAAAAGGGATCTTGTATGATCTTGTTTTTGAATTAAATGACATATTTCCTTATATCAAAATCTAGTGAGTTTTTGAAAAGTGGTCAATACCAAACTCGTAGGGTTGGTTATTTCAAACATTTCTCTAGTTCAAAGATTTCACATAAGACCAACTGTTGAAAAGTTATATCTATTTGAAGTTCACCAAAAAACAAGTACTATACCGAAATGACCTATTCTTGCATATCGTGAGTTTGGCTATTTGAGCTAAAAATTCCTTGTGCATCTTAACTCAAGATAGTGATTCCAACTCATAAAAATTCAAAAAGGATAAAAACTCCGTGAATCTAAAATTATATTAAGTTTTGAACTCAATTAAGAAATGGATTTTCTCCCATGTATTCAAAGCGGCATGTTGCTACTTCTTTTAAAAGAAAAATCCTTTTTCAAAATTTCTTTTTGGGAAATACTATCTTTAGTCCAAACTTAAAAGCTAGAAAGTTTCAAATTAATTGGATCATATTTGAAAGGTTTTAGCATTTCATCTGGCTTAACGTTAAAAGTTCTAAATGAAAGCGCATTTTGGCATATCTTTCGTTTAGAGACTCCTTTTTAAAAAAATTCTTGTTGGAAAATATTCTCAAGAGTCCTAAGTTTATTTCTACAAAAATTTAAAGCATTTCAAGTTAATTTAAAAAAGTTTTGACTTTTTCTCTCTTTAGCAAATTGCTGGAAATTCAGTACTTTTATGATTCTGAGCCGATTTTTTATTTTTTATATCTTTAATTGGGTTCAGATTTAAAGGAAGCCACAATAATGAAAATTGATGTTCTATAGTTGGTCTTTAATGTCAAATTTTTTTAGAATGTATAAAGAGCATTTAATAAATTTTCATCTCTCTTTAGAAGCTCAAGTGAGATGCAAAAAGTCTAAAAATCTGAATTTTCAGATTTCTAAAATCTTGAGCCTTCCACCTCAAATGAGGATTAACACTTTGTAAGGCTTCCAAATGTAACTCATGTGCAAATTCAAAAGCTTGAGCTTAATTTGTAAACTTCAAATTCTCCGAGAGCCCACTGCACATATTTGCCTTTTCATAAAAATGCAATTTTGACAAAATGCTTACTTGACTCCTTTTCAGTCCAAATTGCTTATTTCTTTGTGAAATTATGGTTCTAACTTTGTCTTATTCTCTTTTATCTCTCTTGGATGTGTTCCTCCTTAATTTGTCTTAAAACCCAAAATTTCCTTCGAAGTGAGTCCTTTTGCTAAAACAAAAGCTATATTTTAGTAAAAGAGTTTTCTTGAGGATAAATTGGTTGGAAAAGCTCCAAAATAATTTTAAAAATTGATTGTGCAAATACTCGGAGCATATACATCCATTTTTTCTCCACTTTGGCTTTGTGCCCTGGCCTCAGTTTGCCTGAGAGAAGTTAACGGTCTAACCGGCGTGTCATAACCGGTCTGACCGGTGGTAGCGGTCAGACCACTGTGTGCTTGGCGGTCAGACCGGAAATTACTGTGCAGATAGGCCGCCGCCTCTTCTTTTCTCAGCCTGAGCCCTCTCTTACCCTTTCGGCCCGATAGACCTCCCTCTCAGTCTCCTTCCCGCACGAGCACCCCTCTAGCGCCTTCTCTCTCTCCGGCCACCAAGGCATCTCCGGCCATCTCCTCCCCTCTCCAAGGAGGTAAATTTGATCTCCTCCCTCTCCTCTCTCTTTCTACCGAACGGATTTACTCGCATTGCCCTCATTCTCATCATTTGTCTCCAAACCCTATGTTTGAATCCCTCCTAAATCCGGTCCAAGAACTTCAAGATTTCTTCAATCAATCTTCGTATCATCTCATTCTAAGTGGTAATCTCTTGTTTCCCCTACTTGCATTGCTCTAAAATCCAACTATTCTTCATTCTAGGGTTTGTGATGTTCTTCACAAAAATCCTCATATTGTTGGACATTCTCTATCATGCAAGTAGAATGGAACTAATTAGACAATTCCCTCTTGATTCCCCGCTCCATCACATAACAAATATTTGCTTCAAAAAATGAATATTCTTGAGTGGCACTTTTGTGTTGGTTGTCATACAAATTCCTCCTTTGACTCAAGTATTTTCTTTCAACAGCAAAAATGCCGAGGAATTATATTGATTTGGAATTATATTGTTGATGCACTTAGTCATACTTAGATGTCTTAGACATTACTTGTGAAAACCAAATTGTTCACGCTTCCATATTATAAATTTGGTAGTAGAGTAAAAGAAAATTTTAAAACCACCTATTTACCCCCTCTAGTCGGCCTACTCGATCTTACAGGTGCCAAGCTGAATGGTTTGCTATTAAGCCCGGGGGTTTCGCACCGGGAGCAGTACCACGTAGGATTTTTTTACGGAAAGCCTCTCTAGATTTTATGAAATTACATGCAAGCTCTAGATTTTTACAGAAAGATCCCTACCACGTTAGTTTTTTACGAAAAACCTTTGTTTTTTGAAATTATTTATGGATCCTCGGTTTTTCCATAGATAAAACCCCGTATTTTTCTGAAAATTACTCATGGGTTCTTGATTTTATGCGGAAAAACCCTTTTGCTTTCTCTAGAAATACGTACGGATCCTTGATTTTTTCAGAGAAACTCTTACAAATTGTTGGTTCATTTACTTCCTTCTAGTAATGTAAAGCAGCCAAGATATGACCCAACATCGCCATTCTGACCATGAGCGTCTTCTAGATTTTAACCGTTTAAAGACTGTTAATGCTTAAGGATATTGCTTTGACCATAGTCAATACCATTTTGAACGGGCACTATATAACCCAACCACGTACAATTCGCGTTACCTCTTTTAGAGTCTGTTTTATAACCAAACATCATGTGTGTCCATCCAACAGTGACTTGACCAACAGAACAATTCAATATTTTCCCATCTATACTCTAAAGGAGTTGATATACCTAATGAGCTACCAAAATGGCATAATCATCCAAACAACCCCTATTTAACCATTACATTAACAATTACTTGCATGGTCAATTTACACCTGAAAAAAAATCAAAACACGAGCAACTCCAAAACTACAATCCATGAGATCCCTCCAAGTCACAAGCATTGCCCTTAAACAATTGCAATGATGTCCAATAATTCTTGCAAACAGATTGGTGTGCTCCATAAATCCACATCAAAAAATAACTAAGAATGCAACTAATCCAAGTCTCACTCACCAACCAAGTGCCTCAGTTGTCTCAATGACATGTGGATCCTAGACCCACATGTCATTGAGACATCACTGAGACAAATCTACAAAGTCACTCAACAGTGGGGCAAATCTACAATTTTCTCCCAACCAAGAACCCCAAGCACCAGCCATGGCCAAGCTCCTCCTCCCCGTCGTGGCCGCTGTCCTCCTCCTCGCCGCCGCCGCAGCGGCCTCCCCCGCGCTCGCCCCAGTCAACTCGACGACGACGACGCCGACGGCGTACGAGATGCTGGAGCGGTACGACTTCCCGCGGGGCATCCTCCCGGAGGGCGTGCAGTCGTACGTGCTCCGGCCTGACGGCTCCTTCGAGGTGTTCCTCTCCGGCGGCCGCGGCGGCGGCGACTGCGAGTTCCGCGTCGGCGATCGGTACGTGCTCCGGTACAGCCGCCGCATCGTGGGCATCGCTAGGGCGGGCTCGATCCGCACGCTGGAGGGCGTGAGCGTGAAGGTGCTCTTCGTGTGGATCGGCATCAACCAGGTCGACCGCGCCGGCGACCAGCTCAGCTTCCTCGTCGGCCCGCTGTCCGCGTCGTTCCCGCTCGGCAACTTCTCCGAGAGCCCGCGGTGCCACTGCGGCTTCGACTGCGCCACCAGCGCCGCCGTCGCGGCCTCTTGATCCGTGATGCGTCGCGTTTCTTGGCCTCCTATGATCTGTAATTGCTGGTGGTTGTCTTTGTAATTGTTTCGTTGATTTGTTGATGTATCATCGTGGGAATTTGTTCGATGTTATACAGATTACAGAATATATTTGTTTCTCCGGAGTGAGTAATTGGTTTGATTTCGTGTGGTTAATTGCTTAATTTGGTGCTAGATCCTGCATCCTTGCCTGGGGCTGGTGGTTGCATACTTGCATTGCATCTTTGGTACTGTTTTTTTTTCCTTTTTTTGGGAAAGAGAGAATCTTTGCTACTGATCAGTGGAGGAATATGCTGTCTGGAGTGGACTGGTTGGATCTGGCAGGACAGAGTTTGGGTGAAAATTTTTTTTGCCGGAATGGGATTGATCACGGTCACGGACAGGGTGGCAATGCGGTCAACTGTTGCGTTCACTCTGAAGTATCAGCTCCTCGCAACTCTTACTCTGATACTTCCGTACATTCTGATGCGCATCTGCCGAGTGAAAAGTCGAGGAAAATTGCATAGCACGTCTGTTAACTTGTAGGGTTCTCAGCTGATAAAGGATTCATCTTGTCGTGAAATCATCCTTGGAAGAAAGATCACTACGAATGCAGAAAATACTCTATCCAACGTTTCTTAGGCCCTGCTTCAAACGCCTTTCCGTTTCTGATTTTTAATGGCTTTGGTTTATTTAAGTGAGAAATTATTTAGAACGTATATGCTTCTAATTTTGACTTTCTATTTTTATTTTTTGCTTTTTTGCGTTTTTCTTTTATTATTTTGCATTGTTCGTACGGTATAATAGTTTTTTATTTATTTTTTTCTTTTTTTAATACTAGTTAAAGACCCGTGCGTTACAACGGAGTCATAAAAATAGTGGGACAGAACTTACTGTCTTGCCAACTTCACACATCAGACATTGGAGAGCAAGCAACAGAGATAGAAGGGTGGCCAGAATGCGTGAGGAGATGGAGAAAGTGAAGGGGTAGGCAGTTGTATCCTGAGAGAGAGGAAAGAGATGAATGGTCTAGATCAAATCGGATTGCTGTAAAGAGGGGGAGAGGAGAACATATCAATGACCATCAACTCTTCTTTATATAATAGTAGAGATTTTAAAATTAAATGACTTAAAAAAACTAGTAGATGCTATAGTGAAAGTTCAATCAAAATAAACAGCGAAAGCCATAAGCGGTTAAACTTTATGGAGCCTATGATTGTTGGCGACCTACCAAATCTAGCAGTAGTACCATTTTGCTTCTGGGTGAGGAGACGCTGGCGCCAGAAGCGGCGGTTTGACCGGTGGCGGAACCATAGGGGAAAACAGCCAATAACACCCATCCACCGGCAGGAGCGGCCGCTGTGTTAACGGTAAGTGGCAAGCTTGCACGCATGGCGGCACAGCGGCGGCCAACGCACGGCGAGCACAGGCGACACGCAGCAAGCGGGCGAAAATTACCGGCAACGGACAGCACACACACTGGGCTGCCTGAATGGATTTGGGCTGAGACCAGATAGCCCAACAGGTCAACCTACCTGGATTTAGCTTACATGGGCCGGGCCGACCATTGGGCTGCAATTTTTGTCCTTGATGTACCATGTATCCCTTTTTGTTCGACAATGCAATTTTATTGAAGCTGCGAAAAGGTTTAATTCTGGAATTTTCTGATCCTTCAGAAAATTCCTAGTTTTTCTTGTGGTTCGGGGTTTTAGAATTTTTTTAGAGGGACAAAATCCATAGTAGAATGAACCAAAATGCTCACATGCAAGAACTAGAAATGCACCTATTGTTTGTTCATCCAAAAGGTGGCATACATCCAAAGTGACCTCCATAAGTTGAAACTTAATTAGTGAGACAAGGCACACACAATACGGTTCTGTTTCTGATCTATCTCTAAAAAGGGCAGTTGTAGGACCGAGGAAGCAACTAGGACGGAGGCTCAATCGGAGCCACACAAACAACGTCCTCTTCAATTGTTTTCCGCTAAGTAGTTGATGGTTTTCTCGCTCCAATAACTACAAGGGGTTATGAAGATCATGGTCTAAACCCACATAATGAAATCTCTAACCTCTGCTAGAGTGGTGGTCTGACATCTTCTTCAAAACAGAACTGAAAACAACAATCCAAGCAAAACAAAAACAATACAATTTTCACACGGATGCTCCAAATGACTTGAAACTTGAAAAAGATCAACATATTAAGAAGCTAATTAAACAAGAGATTGCACAAGAGCACTCTAATGTTTTGACCTTTTTCACTCCGAAGTCAAAGAGCACCAAAATCGGATTCATACCACAAAGTGACTTAACTTTCAATGCAGGGTTCCAAATGAAATGAAACTTTAAACACACTAATATCAGGACCTCAAGAAGTTAATCATTTCACCAAGAGCCTTCCAAAGCTATGCCATTTTCTTTTTTGAGGACAAGAGGCACAAAATCGGGCAAAACCTAAAAACTACTATTGAGAGGAACTCATGGGGGGAATCAAGTCAAGATGGCTAACGATGATTTCCCACATGTCGTAGCATCCTCAAACTGCAATAAGAACCAAGCCAAAAGTTCTCAAAAGCAAAACCCCTAAAATCACCCTTTCTTCCACCTAAACCAGGCAAATCAAGAACTTGCAAGAGGAAGTGCCTAGTGGATGGGATCTGGTCACTAAGAGATATCTCCATCACTTACACATCTTTGAGACCAAGCAAGATAAGAGAGGAGAAACAAGAGGCAAAAACTCAGTAAATCAAGAAAGTAGCATCTCAAACTTGAGCACAAGCACTTGAACAAATTTGAGATTCTATTGATACATGGAGATGAATATTTACAACCACTTCTGTGAGATGACAAGAGCCACAAGGACAGCACACATACACACAAGTGCTCACAACCTCTCCCAAAAGCACTCCTCAAGAGCAACTACCACTCTCTCTACATGGCTTCACCTCTAAGCTGTCACCTCTCCTTTTTATTGTGGAAGCACACCTACAACTCTCTATATAACCCTAACAACCTGGATAGAAAGTGGATACTATGTAGAAAGTGGATACTATCCACCAATATAAGGGTAAACCCGATAATCTAACACATAACGAGCACTTTACTCACACATGCATATTTTTCAAAGCACGCTTCCACTTGCTTCTAATAGCCCAAATCCATTATGCCTTGTCCTCTTCATGATCTAAATTGTTAGGCCATCGTCACAGTTTTTCAAACCATTACCTTCCTAGTATTTGGCAAATTACCAATTTGCCCTCATATAGGCCCTTTCATAAACCCTTCGCCTCGAAGCATCTCCCCATGCTTTGACACACTGCTTGTGGTCCCAATGACATGCCGCCAAGTCTCATGCTTTCAGATCCACCAAATACCATCACTTGCAATGGACACAAGTCACTTGGTGCGCCACTCGCACATCTTGTATCGGTAGCTCCAGTTTCGATTCCTTGTCTTTATGGCTTGTAACCACTCTGCTAGCCTCAATCATCTTTCTGATGGCATCTTGATCATTCTAGGTCTAAACTCCCCTAGCTTAGTCCCAATCCATTGACTGTTTTGAATCTAAGCTCTCCTAACTTAGTTCTGGTCTCGTCCGCCTCACCATAATGTTCTTCACAACACAACACACATAATTATTAATTGATACAATTGATGAACAAATGATGCATACCTTCAAGCTTCACTCCTGGAAGCACCACTTTACCTCAAATGGTCATTGCTCAAATTTTTCCTGGCATAATTCTTGTCCAACTTGCACCTTGCTTGAGCTCAACCATCTCACCTGGCATCCTTGACCACTCGAGACCTTGATTCTCTCAACCAGGTCCTGGTCCCTCACCATTGATCATAGTTGACTCCAAGCCACCTGTACACAAAATAGGTCAAACAACCATTTCTAGGCATATGTTCTTCACAACTTAACCTACATTAGTCCAACATGCAATTTGCAACCCATATGCACCAAAACCAAACTCCTAGAACCAAATCCCAAAACCAAACCCTGATGTGACCACGCCACCAACACATATGACCCTAGCGTCCAATATCAAGATTGAACTAAAGGTGAATTCGTTTCTTCAGTTTCAACATATTTTAAATAAGAATATGATGCTACCTAATGATGAAAAAATATATTTTTGTAGCACCACATCATGTTTGCACCAATTCAAGCAAGAGTTCAACTTGGACACGTTTTGGAATCCAATTCGGCCTCCAGATCAGTTCGGATTCAACACGACGGCCCAACTTCAAATGTGCATAACTTTCACATACGGAGTCCGTTTGAGCTCCACGAGTACTCGATGGAAAGCATTTGTCGTCCTCTTTCCAATGGATCTGGCCTCATCTCCAAATTCCTCCTATTCTTGCTGCAATCACTCGAAAAAGGTGTTGCATCACCTATTTAGGTCAAATTGGGCCTTGTAATGTTTGGGCCCAAAGGGGAGGTGCTCCCCCACCTAGGCCCATACTGTTCATGGGTTACTATTCACATAAACAGTATCATAAATAGTATCACCCCCTTTTCCTTAGTTTTGTGTGGCTTCCCCACCCCTATTTAATGAGGTTGCACCATTCTAGTTTTCTTAGATTTCGTTTGATTAGTTTTTCCATGGTGAAAACTTTTGTTCTTCGCTTGTGTCGGTTAGACCGACCGTAAAGAACCTTCTACGGAATCCCACCTTTTGAGCTTAATATAAATATTTGCAATTTCATATTGCTTGTTATCTTGTTCTTGCGTGTTCTTCGGTTGCATGTAGGAATAGACCTTCGTGGTCAGGTCAACCGCGTTCTTGGCACGGTTGATAACGACTTGGAGTGTGGTTCAGCGATTGCTAAGGCGCAAGCGACGTCGTACGGTTGTAGTCGGGTCGCAAGAGTCACCTCTGCCAAAATCGAAGTTATCATCCTATCGGAAGATCGGGACCCCATCGCCTCATCAGTCTGACCTCGACCTCCTAGGTATAGGACACCAATCTAACCACCCTCCTCATGTCGGTGGTCAGACCACCAACCAAGGCAACTGACAAAAAGTTACAACCGAAATACCGACGTGTTGTCCAGTGGACAGAAATATTCAGTTTTCAAGTTTTGGATCAATCCTTGTGTTCTTCAACTCTAGATTGCATTCGATTGAATTATCTTGTATTTACCACTCCCATACATTGTCATACACTTATTTTAGCCTTCTTCCATCTTTGGTTGATCAGCAACATACGCTAAGTGCTAGATACGAACTATAATTCAATTATGTGCAATTCCTGAAATTAATTGATTGTTTTCCTTTGCTACAAAATACATAGCCTATCCAAGCTCCACTTTTCTACTAACCGAACAGGTCTCGTTGTACCTTGCAATCGCTTTACTTATCACTTGAGTTAGATTTATCATGAACCACCCACCGGTTGCACCACCTGTTTGCTTTGGTAAGAACTTGTAAGAATTTGGTAAGAGCTTGAGAGATGCGTGACTTGATTTGAGCCTCCATATCCTAGTAGTTGATAGGAACATTTACTTGTGATTTGTTTTCTTGTTTTCTACTAACAATGACAGGCTTGAGAAAATTGGTAGATTATGATGTCATCGCGGGCAGATTTGAACTTGAAGGGACACGATTACCGGTATATATTTTGCCACTCACCGCTGAGAGTACGTCGTCGGACTACTTCTTGTGGGTTACTATGTTGCATAGCTACTTTGAAAGACAGGATCTTGATCCTGTTGAGAAGATGAGCATGGCAAGGACAGCGCTGATTGGTGATGTTCAACATTGGTGGTCAAATCTTGAGTTCCACTATATATACGCATGGGAGGAGATGAAAAGGGAATTGCGACATCGTTTTGTACCTCCAGCACCCACGGTCACAAGCAAGGTGCAACCTGAGGTAACTGAAAATGTTGATATTGTTTTGGTTCCTACTCCATCTACAGATACCACTGAGGTACTTGAAGAGGTGAAGGATGATCTGGTGCATCTTATGCCATTAGAGGAGAAGTTTGAGGTATCTAAAGTATCTGATGAGGACGGTAATGACAAGGTACTGATTTAGTGCTACAACAAGACATAGAGCAACCCTGTGAGTATATACCTACGGTAGTACAATCTTTTGATATTTCTTTGTGTTCACTTGAATGAACCATGTGCTGATCTAAATTCTCATAATTTTGCACATATCGAATTAATTACACATAAAGAAGTTTTGACCAGAATTTCTCCTGCTAATTCATTGTGTTACATCATGCTGGATCTACCTATGAAATTGTCACATGCTATGGAGAAAGTTTCTGAACTTGCATGTTCAAAATTCTTGTTTAGTGCCTACACTCCTGGGTATAAGTTTAATTTGATTGGAGATTATAGTGTAGAAAATCAATTTCTTGTATATCGAATATGCATAACTTGCAATCACATGGATGAATTGAAACTTGCTGTTTGGGGAAACAATTCTTGTATGCTGAATCATGTTCAATGTGACAGGGAAGTAAAATTTAGTATTCATCCAATGCCTATGTGTTCATCTCTTTTTGCATCATCTAGTATGGACAATCTGAATAAAGATGATGAATTATGGAAGAACATACAAATCTCTCTACCCTTGCTGGATAAATTTGCTATTGCTCCATTGGGATATGATTATATGGATGAACTATGCTTAATTCCAAAAGTTGTAGCTTTGCCCATATGTGCCACCACTGCAAGTTTACAACTTCAGATATTTCAATTACATAAATGCTTCACTTACATTTGCAAATCTAGTTGCAATAATTGCTGTGTGAGAAATTCTAATTTGGTCATTGACATATATGACTACTATTGGGTTAATGATACGATGAACTTCTATGATTGTTGCTATTTTATAATATTAATTGTGCAACAACGAAGAATTGTTAAAACGGATGACATATACATATACCATGCATACACCTTGGCTTCTTTGTTACCATACTTTCAACTTATCAAAAGCCGAGGACGGCTTTGTTTTCAAGAAGGGGAGGATGATGAGGACACGACCCCTATGCATACAACCATATTTGCTATGCTTGTTGTTGCAATTACAAGAGCTCCTACGCATCGCTTAAATTATAAGGTGAGCTCGTTTCAAAGATATTTTACTTTGTTTGATAAAGAACTTATGATATTACATAATGAGAGTTTGTTGCGTTTGTTATTATGTACTGAGATTTATGATGAAGACCATGCAATACGTGAGGCTACACATATGCTAAAACCGAGGACGGTTTTCTATCAAGAAGGGGAGGATGATGTGACCACGCCACCAACACATATGACCCTAGCGCCCAATATCAAGATTGAACTAAAGGTGAATTCGTTTCTTCAGTTTCAACATATTTTAAATAAGAATATGATGCTACCTAATGATGAAAATATATATTTTTGTAGCACCACATCATGTTTGCACCAATTCAAGTAAGAGTTCAATTTGGACACGTTTTGGAATCCAATTCGGCCTCCAGATCAGTTCGAATTCAGCACGACGGTCCAACTTCAAATGTGCATAATTTTCACTACGGAGTCCGTTTGAGGTCTACGAGTACTCGATGGAAAGATTTTCTCGTCCTCTTTCCAATGGATCTAGCCTCATCTCCAAATTCCTCCTGTGCTTACCGCAATCACTCAAAAAAGGTGCTGCATCACCTATTTGGGTCAAATTGGGCCTTAATGTTTGGGCCCAAAAGGGAGGTGCTCCCCCACCTAGGCCCATACTGTTCATGGGTTACTATTCACGTGAACAGTATCATAAATAGTACCACCCCCTTTTCGTTAGTTTTGTGTGGCTTCCCCACCCCTATTTAAGGAGGCTGCACCCTTCTAGTTTTCTTGGATTTCGTTTGATTAGTTTTTTCATGGTGAAAACTTTTGTTTTTCGCTTGTGTCAGCTAGACCAACCGTAAAGAACCTTCTGCGGAATCCCACCTTTTGAGCTTAATATAAATATTTGTAATTTCAGATTGCTTGTTATCTTGTTCTTGCGTGTTCTTCGGTTGCATGCAGGAATAGACCTTCGTGGTCAGGTCAACCGCGTTCTTGGCACGGTTGATAACGACTTGGAGTGTGGTTCAGCGATCGCTAAGGCGCAAGCGATGTCGTACGGTTGTAGTCGGGTCGCAAGAGTCACCTATGCCAAAATCGAAGTTATCATCCTATCGGAAGATCGGGACCTCATCGCCTCATCAGTCTGACCTCGACCTCCTAGGTATAGGGCACCAATCTAACCACCCTCTTCATGTCGGTGGTCAGACCACCAACCAAAGTTGGTAGGACCACTCAGCCTCGACAGCCACACTCCCTCTCTGGAAAAATCCAACTGACTACCAAAACCCGATTGAACTACACGATCTAGCAAGTGCGGGCAACTGACATGTGGGTCGTACTTGTTTGCATCTCACTCACCCATACTTTTTGCGCGGATGGGGAATCTCGTGGCCAATATGGCAATGCACTTGATTCCCAAAACCATTGTAGCTACATTTTAGGGACTATTTGCATGTTTGGCACTATAGAATAGTTTTTTTAAATTTGGCCCTCAGACGCCTATTTTTACAAATATAGCCCCATCCCTAAGCTCGGTAGGTGGGCTAGGTGACAAGTGTCTCCTGTTGTGCCACTAGAGTTTGGTAGGATGGTGTGACAGTGGAAGGTGAGCCGAGCGCAGCAAGTGAGGACACTGCGTAATAGTCAGTGGGGCTTACAGGGCTGCTGAGTTTCCTTGGCTCGGTAGCTCCTATCAAGCTCCCTTGGCTCGACAGCTCCTGTCAAGCTACCCTAGTTCAGTAGGTCACTCAGTGGCAACTAGCCAGACATGACATGCTCGACAGTGATTCCTATGGCCTTCGGCAGGGCTTGGCACTACCCTTCATGCCCGTGTGCACCCTTGTGGCCGTATCGATCACCAATGCCTTCCCATGTGCATAAATGGGTCACACCCCTCTCTGCCCTCTCATCGAAAGCAACGCGGTTGAGTTTCTTCCCTATCGAGGGAGAAGAAAGAAAGAGAGAGTATAATTGAGCTAAATTAGTTTTCAAAGTGGTTTATTGTGACTTGGGAGATTTCACAATTGGAATTAGTGTAGACTTTGTTTCAATCACTTACAAGCAATGCACTTAATAGGTCATTAATGTTTTATTAGCATAATAGTGGTTTGGTAGTATGGAATTCGTTTGGTAACCATGTTTAGTTGACGTATGTATTTAGTTCATGCGGATGATATTTTGTAGTTAACCATGTTAACGATGCATTAGTGGCAATAATGACGGTTCTTTGTAAATAGCTGAAGAAATACACATTGTTATTTGTGCTGTTATCGCTGCCTTTGCAAATTGGGAAATATGCATATATGTATGTACATATATATGTGTTGCTCTGGTGTTATCGTTAATCATGTAGAAAATTGTTTCAAGATTGTAGAATTATGCACTACATACATGGATATATGTGTGTACCTGTATGATTAGCATATGGCTATAGGATAATTGGTACGTAGCTCAGCTATATACATGTGCATGATTATTTTGTATTATGTTTAGTTGAATTTGGCATCATTTAAAATAAGTGTATTTCATGTGCATTAATGGTAGGTATATGATGTCAGATATGGAACATTTATTTGTATTTTACGGGGAGGGTGTTACGGGATGGGCCATACAGGGTAGACTTTATGAACAGGCTGTAATCTAGGCTTTGGAACTGAAGGAGATGGGTGTCCCTAAGCTTAAGAGGTGCGTGTACAGAGTGCATTTGATAGGGAGGTTGACAGGAAGAAGCTTGTTATTGAGGTGGTGACAACCATAATGATTGGACCTTCAAGGGAGTGTTTCTCAGAGCTGAAGGTGGTAGGCAACGTCGCTTGGGGCAGCACATGGAGATTGTAAGCAATCCTAGTGTGGCGATATATGGGAGGCTAATGGTGTATGTGCAGTTTGTGGAGATGGTGAAACCATCAAGTAGGGGCGAGGCCGGCCGGAGTAGTGGTGTGGAAGCCACAGTTGGTTGGTGGCGACAGTATGGAGCGTAATGTTGGTGGGGATAGTGGTGGCGAAGTGGAACCTACTCTTGCTGCCCATGGTGGTGGTGCAATGGAAGATAGTGCTGGTTGGGATGATAGAGGATTGTCAAGGTTGGCTCATAACTTTGAACCAACAGAAGGTGCAGACATATAGTGGGCAACGCGTATTGACTGTCGTGAGTATTTGGATGGTCAAGGTTGGCTCATGAATGCTTGGAGAAGGTTTCCCTACATGTGGTAGAAGAGTTACTGGAGGTCATGCAATGTCAATGTGACTCCGAGGGCAGTGATGGCTAATCCATGCCAGTGGAGGTGCTTATGCTTGTCACCAACCCTCCCCTCAAGACTCCACGCACGAGGTGCACGTTCAGGCTGCAAGGATGCATTGGCAAGCAAGAAGTGCTGATTTTGGTTGATTCATGCAGCGTAAGCTCATTCGTCAACAAACAAATAGTGCAACAACTCCAATTGGCGACACAACCCATCGAAGAAACACACTTCATGATGGCTGACAGAGGCTCACTCACTTATTCCCAAGCAACACCACAATTGGAATGGTTTGTGCAAAACCACATGTTTTTTCAAGACATGAAGGTCATACCCTTGGGCTGCTATGATATTATTCTGGGTGCCGACTGGTTGGAGGATCATAGCCCTATGTGGATCCATTGGCGTAGAAAGATCATGAAGTTCGACCACAAGGGGCAACGCATCCAACTCCGCGATGTTCAAGACCAAACAATGGTCTGCCAACCCATTACAAGTAAGAAATTAAAAGGATTGCTCAACACCATGCAGTTACTCATTGTGTGCAAGTAACACTAATCACTACTGAGTAGTCAACTAGTAAATTGATAGCACAAGAGCTTCATTGCGTTAATGAAGACACAACAGTTATGCTGGCAGCGTAGATTTAACAAGTGGTCCACAAGTATGCGCAGGTGTTTCAAGAGCCAACAACATTGCCACTGTGTCAACCAGAGGATCATTCCATTCCCTTGATTCTAGCTGCACAGCCAGTGAATGTGGGGCCTACCATTACTCTCCCCAGCAAAAGACTAAGATCAAGAGACAAGTCACAGAGATGTTGGAAGCAGGACTAATATAGAAGAGTCACAGCCCATTTGCTCCACCGGTTCTCTTAGTCAAGAAAAAAGACAGCACCTGGCGCTTTTGCATGGACTACCGCCAACTCAATCTCATCATAGAAAAGAACAAATACCCCTTGATGATTATTGATGAGCTACTAGATGAGTTAGTGGGGGCTAAATGGTTCACCAAGCTCGATATGAGGTCCAGATATCATCAAATTCGGATCACAGAAGGGGACGAATATAAAACAGCATTCAAGACTCATCGTGGGCTATATAAGTTTTTGCCGATGCCGTTTGGTCTCATGAATGCCCCAAAAACTTTCCAAGGGCATATGAACCGCATTTTTGATGATGTGCTATGTAAGTATGTCATCGTCTTTACGGACGACATCCTCATTAATAGCTTGACATTGGAAGAGCATGTAACGCATTGCATATCGCTAATTAGGATTAAATTAATATGAATTAATATGGCAAATTCAGAGTACATAAAATTTCTAAAAAAAATTACACAATTAGGTTGACTGTGTTGGGAGGCTTCACATAAAATTTTGTAATTTTTGGAGCTTGTTTGCTATATGTAATAACTCCTACAAATATTGAAATCGTATAAATTTTTGTGCAATATTCATAGTGGATAAAATTATCGAAAAACTATATAGTAAAGTACGTTGTGTTGGGAGACTGCATATAAAATATTATAATTTTTTGAACTCGTGTACCATATTTAAAAATTCGAATAAATATGACAATGTATTTAGGCAGGTAATTAAGCTAGCTAATTAGCCCGCTTAATTACTTGCCGTTTTATGGGTGGACGGTAGGTGAACTGTCGTCTGGTGGTTGGACGGCAAGCATCTGGCGGCCAGACGGTAAGTGCCATGTGTCACCTCTAGAGTGCTACCGCCAATGACCGAATGACAGAAACGCTATTTTTATTAATACCATACGTATATGACTATTTTTGCAAATACGAGTTCAAAAAACGTTATACATGGCAAAAAAAATTCCGGTGGCCGCGCCTCTCCGTATGTACATCTTGTTTCAGAGTTCATTGCATACGGGACACCACACTAACAATTTCTTTTAAAATTTGGTGACGTATGAATTTTTTATTTTGATCCCCTGTAACATAAAAACCACCTACGGAGCTTCCATACGCGACAGGCTCGAAGCACCGTGATAACATCTACCAAGCCAAGGAGCTCGGGCTACCCAAGATTGGTAGCCATCTATGGGATATATTAGTGCTTAAGCATACTTACACTGATTTTCCGCTTGGCAGGTTCTTCTATCGAGCTTCTCTGGCTCGGTAGACATCAAACACGATACGGGAGGCAGCACGTGACATGGCTCCATGCGAAGGATTCCTTGTTTTCCGGCTCATAAATTCCTGGACAACACGGTAGGTTGCCAGCATGGCCCTCGTAAATACCCCGACGGAAATGCACCACCAGCAGAGCCATACATCCCATCCCACTGACAGCATGTCCCATCCACTCACGTTCCCAGGGGTCGGTCAGTGACTCTCTCCCAAGCCCACCCCCATAAATACGCCAAGCGCATGCGTCCGCCTCATCTCGGCAGCATACGCCTGGGCTACAGAAGAGCCCTTGTCGTCTCCTCCCAGTAGTCGAATACTCATCCCAGGAGAAGAAGCCATGGCGGATCCGGCGGCGAAGGGGGGGAAGCTCGCGCCGCCGATGTCGTGGCGGATGCGGCTGTCCATCCTCGCCGCGGGGTACCTCACCGACGCCACCCGCCGCGCCGACGGCACCATCAGCCGCCGCGTGCTCTCCTTCCTCGACCCAGGCGTCGCGGCCTCCGCAGCCCCGCGCAACGGCGTATCCTCCCGCGACATCGACGTCGACCCCGCGCTCCCGCTCCGGGCGCGCCTCTTCCACCCCGCCGCCGTCGCCGGCCCGCTCCCCGTCATCGTGTTCTTCCACGGCGGCGGGTTCGCGTACCTCTCCGCGGCTTCCCCCGCCTACGACGCCGCGTGCCGCCGCATCGCCAGGTACGCTGGCGCGGCCGTGCTGTCCGTCGACTACCGCCGCTCCCCGGAGCACCGGTTCCCGGCCGCCTACGACGACGGCTTCTCCGCGCTCCGTTTCCTCGACGACCCAAAGAACCACCCCGCCGACGTGCCGCCCCTCGACGTCTGCCGCTGCTTCCTCGCCGGGGACAGCGCCGGCGCCAACATCGCCCACCACGTCGCCCGCCGCTACGCGCTCTCCTCCCCCACCTTCACCAGCCTCCGCATCTCCGGCCTCATCGCCATCCAGCCGTTCTTCGGCGGCGAGGAGCGGACCCCCGCCGAGCTCCGGCTCGACGGGGCCCCCATCGTGTCCGTCTCCCGCACCGACTGGATGTGGCGCGCGTTCCTCCCGCCGGGGGCCGACCGGACGCACGAGGCCGCGCACGCCGACTCCCCGGCCGGCGCGGCCGGCATCGACTCCCCGGCGTTCCCGCCGGCGGTGGTGGTGATCGGCGGGTACGACCCGCTGCAGGACTGGCAGCGGCGGTACTGCGAGACGCTGAGGAGGAAGGGGAAAGAGGTGCGGGTGCTGGAGTACCCGGACGCCATCCACGCCTTCTACGTGTTCCCGGAGTTCGCTGAGTCCAAGGACCTCATGCTGCAGATCAAGGAGCTCGTCGGCGGGAGCGGCGGCAAGTGAGCGGAGGCGGCGGAGCAGGGGAGCCCGGGCCAGTGTCGCGTGCATTGGGCTGGGATGTGGTAGGGGGGGGAAGCAAATTCTTGCAATTTTCTCCGGGTAGAGGAGCTGGGGATGGGTTGGGCTTGCGTGATGGGTGACTAGTGACGTGGACTGGTCGGGCAGTCTGGTACGGTAGTGATTAGCTAGGCCTGAGACGGCGCCTTGAGTTTAACGTCGCCATTGTCAGGATCATCGTTGATTATTATATCGTAATAATGAATGCAATCAGTTCCTTGTCTCTCCAACTTTCTTCACCGCTTCAAACACCACCAACCGTCGCTTATCTTGCCGTTCTCGGCGTGCCGCCACCACCAAGTCTCTGAAGCCGCCGCCACGGTGACCTCCAGCCACGCGCTCCGGTGAGCTACCCCGCTGTCAAACTTGGACCGCACCGCCCTCGCCTCCTATTCTTCTCAGCCAGTTTTCCCACCAATTTCTTTCTGGACCAGGGCCTCCTCTAGCTCCAACTAGCACTGTATCCCCTCCGCGGGTGTTTCCCTCCCCTACCCCTTCCCCTTCCATCCAAATCCTCAATATCTTCATCTTCTAAGTTGCAGCCGCCACCATCAACCTCTTGTGCTGTCAATGTAATCACTTATTCATCGTCTTGCCATACCGCCGTCGCTGTTAAAATTTGCGTTGTCATTGTCATCTACATCGTCGCTCCGCATGGACAACACCCCTTATCAGGGACGGATCCAGGATTTTTAAGATGGGTGTTCGGACTTCAAAGCTAGATTGCTCGGATACGTCGATACCGATATACTGATACCGTGACACATCATTTTTCCCAAAACACCGATACAATGGTACGTGTATATATATACAAAAATACAAAAAAATATAGAAATGAATTATTTCTTACGAGAAAATGGGCGATGTATGATGGTTCATTGCATCAAGGGTAAATCAATTGATCTTTTTCTTTGATATGAGCTATTCGCTACATGAATTTTGTAAAAACTTCATCCTTATCAATGTTATCTGCTTTTAACCTTAGCTAAACTAACAAATCACATTTCGATATTTCAGAAAGTGTTCATCTCGATAATGGTTCTAGCAACTAGTATTATATAAATTTGCACGGTAAATGTGCTATAGTTAGCTATCAAATCAATATCATATTAGAGGGTCAACTGTCTACCTAAATCACATTTATGAATAATGGCTAATCTCCAATAGACCAAGATATAGCCTTGGCAAAGGGAGAAGCTATAGTCCCATGCCAACTCCCAGTTTCCTAGCATAGGCAAAAGTCAATTAATTGGTCAACATACTATTTGTTGTTAAATCACCATACACAAATCTACCCCTAATGAGAGATCATGTTATTAAACAAATATAACACCTTGAAATATAAAGCTTGTAGATAGGCATTCTGTTTATTAAAATCATTGAAGTGCCAAACCACCATATAATAGGATATGGACAAGCAACACATCTAAATTTGCACATTTAACATTTTCTGATCAAGTGATTATAAAACTAGTACCATCACTTGATATGAGTATATTGTGCCATAAGTGTAATAATTGGTCAGCATATTAGCATAAGGTATCTGAACTATGAAGATCAAAGTAGATCAAACTATATGGCATATGCAAAACAATGAAACAATCAATGAATCAAGCACACCAACCTAAACTCCGTAATTCCCTGAAGGCAAATATGAAGAGTAAAGGCTGAAATCCGAAATTGGCAAATTGCTGCTAGCCGACTGCCTTGCTCTTGCTGGCCGCTACCCACCAGTAGTTGGTCTGGCCCCTAGCCCCACGCAGCCATGCCCCATGGCCCGCGGCGCTGCCCTGGCCCTACCTTTCGCTGGCTTGCTGCACAGCCTACGCTGCTGCTCGCTACTCACCGTTGCCGCCTGCCATTGAAGCCCTCACCTGACCTGAAGCTGAATGCTCGGCGCCCCACCGCCTACCCGCTTGAAGCCCTCACCTCAACCCTAGCCGCTGACTGCTATCTATTGGTCTGGACGACTGGACTGGTGTCTGGTGATTTTGATACATCGTACATGGGTTGATCAGCTGATGGACCAAAATATGCGACCAGCGCATGGGCCGTGACTACAGCTAGAGCCCAGTCGGGAATGTGCTGCGCTGCACAGTTGAGTTGAGCTGAACAAGAATATGAATACTGAATACCAAAGCTTATGCGTAATACATGTATAATATACCTAATATATAATAGATTTTTTATCAAAATTTTTTTTGGGTGTTCGACTGAACACCTATGACCTAAATGGGATCCGCCAATGCCCCTTATCGAACACGATGCCCGTGCCAATGGTGCCCTCCACCGAACTGGCACCGCTCAGTTAAACCTTGAGCTTTGTAGGGGCAAGGCACACGAATGCCATGGTGGTATGAGAAGTACTTGATGTTTGGGGAAAATAATGTAGTTTTTTCTTAACGAAACTCAAACCTAAGGTTCGCATTATAACACAGAATTGGATAGAGTTTCTGGATGATTTACCCTATTTCGTATAAATTCTTATAGTATCCATACATTCCAAACTGGCCTTAAAAGCACAAGTATGCTACCTGGGATGCAAACAATTACTAGGACAAAGTGTGAATAAACAATTTAGGGATTGTCTATACATATGATACTGACTTTTTTTCAAGAAAAATTAGTCTATGATCATTGTACCAAGAGGCATGAATCACCTGACATCTTCCTCTCCCTTACCTCTCTTTACATTCTCCCATAGCCACCCCAAACCCTAGCCCCTCTCCGCTATCACTACCTGTAGGACCGAAATGGCGACAGAGGGGGGGGGGTGAATGTCGATCTCTAAAAATCGCCCCCAACAAATATCTTCTTCTCCAATAGCTATGGGAGCTATGAAGGTAGAAGACAAGTACTTACAGGAAGAACGACAGCAGAGAAAACCAGATCCAGAAAGAATCAAACAAGAAAAACAAATTCAGCGCAAGTCTGGCTGCAAGCGGTAGTACCGCTGAGACGAGCGGTAGTACCTCTCGAGGAGCGGTAGTACCTCTGAGCGGTAGTACCTCTCGAGGAGCGGTAGTACCGCACGAAGATCGGACTTGTCCGAACGATTTGACGCTGCCGATCAGACTGGTCCGAACATAACCAGTAGTACCACTAGGACAAGCGGTAGTACCTCTCGAGGAGCGGTAGTACCTCTGAGCGGTAGTACCTCTCCAGGAGCGGTAGTACCTCTCGAGAAAAACAGCAAACAAGATTTTCAGGCTGGAACTTTGAGACTTCGGATTTTTGGCTAAAAAGAAGGTTTGCTCTCAATCTTTTTGATCCAAGGCCTTACTACAACATACTAAATAGTAAGCGGACCTTGGGAAACAAGAGAATCAAACCAAGAAGCAAGAATTTCAGATTATGGGTAAAAATCTGAATTTTTGTACAACCCGAGCCAAAAATCAAATTGCTTCCAAACATTTGATCCTATGGCTAAGAGACTTTGCAGATATGTTAGCAATAACCATAGGACTCTCCATGCCAAATCTCAGCCCAACTTGCAAAGGGAAACAAGAAATGCTCAAAAACTCTAGAAGAGCTAAAGAAGAACAGAGCAACCCAAAATGCCAAATCTGAGATTAAAAGAGGTTTGCTCTTGGGAAACTTGATCAAATGATCTTGAGGCACTATCCCATCAAAGAGCAACCCATTTTGGGCCTTCCCAGCAAGCAAGAACTCAAAAAACGAAAATCAAGAAATCATGCAAATGAAGAACGAAGAACAGACAGAGCACGGGTAGCAAACTTCAGATTTCATTCAACTATTCAGGGATTACAACTGAGCTACATCCCCATACCCCGATTGATACAAGAGGAATGATTACAAGACTCTCAATCCCTCATCTCCCTCTCAATCCTCAAGAACACCAAGAATCTCACCACTTCTTGGGAGGAAGAACACACAGAGAGAGGAGACTCACATAGAAGCCATCGTAGAGACACAGAGGGAGCACACTCTGCCTCTACCACCAACTCACACCAACTAAAGAGCTAAAGGAAACAACCTTCCTAAAGCCTCTTTTGACTCTAAAACCCTAATTCTATCACAAGTGCTCAAGGAGGGCATGCAGCCCCTCCTCTCCTTTTATAGCGCCTGGCTAACGGGTCTCCGCCCCGTTACGCCCGCTACGTCCAACGGAGCCCGCTCCCGCTTGTGCAGCCTTGCGAATTTCCCGATTCGCTTCTTCTGCACCTTCCGAGAAGCTTCCGCGCTCCTTGCCTCGCACGCCTCGCAACCACCTCGAGTCCACGTCGTCTTCGACACATCCCGACCGTTCTGACCTCAGCGCCACCTGCGCCTAGTCCGGTCCACCGTGTCTCGCCACGACTCCAACTCGACGTCCTGCAGTCACACAGACAAGAAACACGTCAAATAGCACCGCTCGACACATGAAAGCGTAAATACCATTACACTTACCACAGATGAAGTCAAAACCTATCAAAACATTAGAATATGCATCCTAAACCCAAATGACCAGATTTGACCAAAGTCCGACCGAGCCCGATTGCGCCACGCAACGACTCGACTCCGAACCACTCAAACCAAACTCGACTGACCTAAACCTTTGTCAATTACTCATCACTCTCATGGAGCACGACCACATGGTCTCTCAATCTCCCCCTTGATGAGTCTATTGACAAACGCAGAAAAAGCATTAAGAAGTGTTTGATTTTGAAGAATCCAATATGGTCCAAAGAAGAGAATGAAGCTAATGACCATGTCGACAGAAGGAACACTAGAGCAACAACTGAAAGAGCAAATTGATCTCCAAAGCTCTAAACTATTCCCAACAGACTTTTTCTTCTCTATTCTCCCCCTTTTGGCAATAAACACATCAAGATGCAATAGAGAGAATATGACATGTCAAGGGATGAATATGGCTGAAGTTTGTTTATTTAAGCATTTAGAGCCATGAGAATTATCCATATTGACCATAATGTAATACACCAAGCCATAACTCAAAAAAAACGCTATCTAGATCATGACAACATATATATAAACCAGCTAGAGCACAAAGATGACAATCTGAAATGTAATGCATTTTGTGAGCAAGTCAAGTCATCAATGAGTAAAGTCTAGCTAGAGACATCCAAGGATGATGCAGGCCATGTCAATAAGCTAAGCGGAACAAAGAAGCTAACATTGAGTCCAAATAGAGTGTTATAAGCTCAAGATTGAAACATTGGTTAAGGTACTTGGTTCTGATTGTAGATTAAGCAAATTGAGCACATTAAACATTGTCTTTTGAAAGCATATGGTTGTTTTCAACCCAATTTTTTGTTTATGTGCTAGATCTCAAGCCTTATGCGACTACTCCAAGCAATAAGCTTAAGAAGATAGTCTAGGTCATCCCCCTGAGTTCATGCCTAGTGCAATGGCAAGCTGTCTCATGAGAAAGAATTGGTGAAATCAGTTTTTTTCGCACAAATATGGTGGTTGTCAACCAACATTTTGTTTTATCATGTGCTAGATCTCAAGCCTTATGCGACTACTCCAAGCAAGAAGTTTAAGAAGATAGTCTAGGTCATCCAAAACTCCCCCTAAGTTCATGCCAAGTGCAATGGCAAGCCGTCTCATAGGAAAAAATTGGTGAGATCAGTTTTTTCGCACAAAAGAGATCTTTTTGCTTTTTAAGACATTGTACTAATTCATGTATCATCAGGAGACTAAAACAGCTCAAACTAAGGCTCAATATAGATTCAACGCTCTACTCAGCCTATTTGACATGGCATGAATCATAAAAGGATAGCTCAAGAAAGACTAAACTCAAATGCTAGCATGACAAGTTTAATTTAAGTTGATCAATTTTACTTAACTTATCATGGCAAACGCTAGTCTACACATATGAAGTCATGATAAATCTAGCAAGCTAAGCACAAGTCATGGTAAGGTGTAAAGCATTGAAGCATGTCATAACAGGATAATAATCAAGGCTCAATGCAGATTGATTATAATGCTAGAATGCTGAAAATGCAAGAAAGTCCAGCTCCCCCTCAACATTAGATGCAACTTTTAGTTCAAGTTGAGTTATGTCAAAATTAAGCTTCAAAAGCTCCCAAATGAACTTCCCCTGAACCAAAGCAATAAAATCGAGAAGCTGGCAAATAAAACCAAAACAGGCAGTCCTTAAAGCATAGATAAGATATAGAGAATACTATGGCTCAGACTGACTCTCATCTACCCCATGTGACTCCAGGACTAACAGCTGATCGTCGAACACACACTAGAGAGCAAACACGAACCCTGTCTACCCGAGGGTGGCCCAACCCTCGCTAGAACCTACAAGAAGTGAGTGAGCTCAACCTAGTGAGATAAGAAATAGCTACTCCTGGAAGCACAAGATAAGAGTAAGAAGTCTAAGCAACTTAACACAAGAAACACTCTAACCTATGCTAGAAGGATTTAACCCAATGCACCCGCAAATGCAATGCAACAGAAATGATATAGAAGCATAATTAAAATAGTAAAGCAGTAAAGCCCAAAGCTCCCCCTCACATCAGTCCATAAGGACAAACCACCCCAAACTCTCCTCGCAGAGCTGAAAACCTCGAGCTGTCCAAAGGCTTGGTGAAGATATCTACCAACTGGTGGTCACTCTCCACAAAATGGAGCACTATGTCACCCTTCTCTACATGGTCTCTAAGGAAGTGGAAACGAATATCAATATGCTTGGTCCGAGAGTGCTGCACTGGGTTCTTAGCGATGTTAATCGCAGACGTGTTATCACAAAAGAGTGGAACACTGTCTAAAGCTAACCCAAAGTCCCGCAGGGTCGATACCATCCAAAGTATCTGGCTACAGCAGCTGGCTGCAGCAACGTACTCGGCCTCTGCAGTGGACTGTGCAACACCGGACTGCTTCCTCGAAGACCAGGAAACGAGAGAAGTGCCAATGAATTGGCAGGTGCCAGAAGTGCTCTTCCTATCTATCCTACAGCCAGCGAAGTCTGCATCTGAAAAGGCTCTCAGGGAAAGACAGGATGAGGAAGAGTACCAGATACCATAGTCAATGGTAGCTCGAAGGTACCGAAAGATGCGCTTCACCGCCTGACGGTGAGATACGCGAGGAGAAACCTGAAAACGAGCACACAGACACACGGAGAAGTGTATATCTGGTCTCGAGGCAGTGAGGTAAAGAAGGGAGCCGATCATACTTCTGAACTCTTTCTGATCAACTGGCTCGCCATCCTCATCTGGGTCAAGATAGGCTGTCGAAGCCATGGGAGTTGACACCGGCTTACCATCACTCATATCGAAGCGCTTCAGGGGGTCACGAGTGTACTTTCCTTGATGAAGAAATGTGCCCTCCCGAGTCTGCTTAATTTGGAAGCCAAGGAAGAAGGTCAACTCACCCATCATACTCATTTCAAACTCGGTGCTCATGACATCCGAGAACTGGGAAACCAGAGTATGGCAAGAGCCGCCAAAGATAACGTCATCGACATAGATCTGGACGAGCAGAAGGTCAGCGCCAAGCCGGCGGATGAACAAGGTCTTATCAACTTTGCCCATTTCAAACCCATGACTCAACAAGTAGGACTTAAGCCTCTCATACCAAGCCCTGGGGGCCTGCTTAAGTCCATACAACGCTTTGGAAAGCTTGAAGACATGGTTTGGGTATTTGGGGTTTTTGAAACCAGGAGGCTGTCGGACGTAGACCTCTTCCTCAATAAGGCCATTGAGAAAGGCACTCTTGACGTCCATCTGGTAAAGCTTGAAACCCTTAGAAACTGCAAAGGCAAGCAGGATTCTAATGGCTTCAAGTCTAGCTACAGGGGCAAAGGTCTCCTCGAAATCTAGACCTTCAACCTGGGAGAACCCCTGAGCAACCAGTCTAGCCTTGTTTCGAATAACCACTCCATCCTCGCTCTGCTTGTTCTTGAACACCCACTTAGTCCCAATAATATTGTGACCTCGCGGGGGCTCGACAAGCGACCAGACCTTGTTCCTCTCGAAATTTTCTAGCTCCTCATGCATGGCATTGACCCAAGACTCATCAGATAAAGCATGAGAGACATCTTTGGGCTCAATGGAGGCAATGAAAGCAGAATGGAGACAGAATTGAGATAAGCCAGATTTTGAGCGAGTAACACGCTCGAAAAGGTCTCCAATGATCTGCTCTGAAGGATGAGCTTTCTGGATATGTCTAGGAGGTTCAGGATGAGATGAAGAAGTGGCCTCTACCTCGTGAGCTGACGAGGTAGGAACAGAGCCACCAGCTCCAGAAGAAGCAGAAGGCATGGGCTGATCACCTCGAGGTGCGGTGGAAGACGGCACCTCAAGGGGTGGATGAGGGACAGGATCAGGTAGACAACCGTCGTCTCCATCATCCTCATCATCCACAAAGATGGTCTCGGACTGCTCTAAAGAACCTGAGATATCGGGCCTAGTACCCGGACTGGCCTCGTCAAAGGTCACCTCACAGGTCTCTACCATTTTACTAGACTCGCAGTTCCAGACCCTATAAGCCCGCGAAGAAGGCGAGTAACCTAGAAAGATTCCATCACAAGAACGTGACTCGAACTTGTCTAGGTTCCCGGACTTCAAAACAAAGCACTTGCAACCAAACACACGAAAATGAGAGACGCTAGGCTTTCGCCCATATCTCAGCTCATAAGAAGTGCGATGCAAGTGTGCCCGAAGAAAAACTCGATTTGAGACATGGCACGCGGTGGCTATAGCCTCAGCCCAAAACTTCCGCGGTGTAGAGTACTCATCAAGCATCGTCCTGGCTATCTCGACCAAGGTACGGTTCTTCCTCTCCACAACGCCATTCTGCTGAGGGACGTATGGAGAAGAGAACTGGTGCTCTACACCTGTCTCACCACATAAACTCTCAAAGTAGGAATTCTTGAACTCCGTGCCATTGTCACTGCGGATCGCTCGTAAGGCACCTGGGAGCTCAACGAAAAGCCTACCGAAAAGACCTCAGAAATGAGAAAACGTCTCATCCTTCGAGGCTAAGAAAAACACCCAAGAATACCTCGAGAAGTCATCGACCACAACAAGAACATACCACTTCCCTCCTGCTGACTGCACTCGAGCTGGTCCAACTGTGTCCATATGGAGCAGCTGTCCCGGTGCATCGGTCATAGTAACTGTGACCGGAGGATGAGAAGCGGCAACCATCTTGCCGTGCCGGCATGGAGTGCAAACAAGATCTTTGACCATCTTGAGTTTCGGCAGACCACGAATGAGATCGTGACCGCTAACTCGAGTCAAATGGTCAAAGCCTATATGACCAAGTCTCGTATGCCAGAAAGAGAGATCGCGGGACTCAGAAGCAACTAAACACCTGAGAGGATCGCCAGAAGACTCAGAAAAATCAGCACGAAAGATCCTCCCAAAACGCGAAATCCCGCAAACCAGACTCCCCGAAGAATCAAGAATTTTGCAATTGTTTTTCTTAAAGCTCACCTCAAAGTCGTCATCGGTAAGCTGAGAAACCGAAAGCAAATTGTACTGCAGCTTACTAACCAAGGCAACATCTTTCAAAATGAAAGAATCATTAATGCGCACAGTACCTTTGGCGATGACGCGCCCAGATGAAGCATCTCCGAAGGTGATCGTCTCATCACCTGGAGCACGGGCAAGGGAAGAAAACCAACGGGAATCTCCGGTCATGTGTCGTGAACACCCGGAGTCGACGAGCCAAACCTTTCCCTTCCCTGCCCGGCGAACCTGAGTCAACGAGAGAGTAAAGTCTCAGTACTGGGATAAATCAAAAGTGATTTTGGCACCCAATACTGAGTAACACGTGGAGCAGATGAAGTAGTCAAACACGACTGACCTCTATCTACCCTACGCTCTCCGTGACTCAAAGAAGCAGAAGGTCTGTGAGCAGACCTGAAGCTGTTGCGGGGTCCAACTGCTACGGGAGAGCGAGTCGGAACACCGACAACATGCTGATCATGCCGCGGGTAGCTATCTCGATGGGGAAACCGAGATCTACCCTCAGGACGGTGGAAGACACGACCCGGAGCAGCACAAGGACGAAAACCAGAAGACGCAGAAAAACCAAGTCCTCGATGCTGCCCAAACCTGTCAGAAGCAAACCTGGACCTCGTGCTAGTCTTAGGTGCACTCAGGATCTGGGGCTGACCCTGAATACACCTAAATGCCTCTGCACGGTCTCTACGCGCAATCCTAGCGCGCCTGAAGCATCGATCGACTGTGTGTCCATCCTTCTGACAGAAGGTGCAGTGGTACTTCACCTTCTGAGAGGTAGAAGTAGCACGGGGAGGCTTCGCCTTCTGAGAGGCCGAAGCTGCAGGTGGACTCACCTTGCTGTCAGAGATCCCTTGGACAAAGCCCGCTGATTTGAATTTAACCTCATCAGATCTGGGCTCGACCTCGATCACACCTCCTACTATGGGTCGGAGAATAGCAGGTGGATGCTTCCTCATATCCTCATAAAAATCATATCCTAGACCTTGATTGAACTTGCAAATCTTGGATTGGTCTAGAATAAGATTAAGCTTCTTCTTGCCTCCTACAAATCTCTCGAGAGTGTTCATAAGGTATTGACACTCCCGAAAGAGAGAGGTGCAAGAAGAGCAAGGGGAAGAGGGAACAGTAGGAGGTAAGGGAGCAGATGAAGAACCAACAGCAGAGGGAAGAATGGCTTGTGCACGCACAGCCGACTCTGAAGGGACAGTCCTACTGCTAGCCAGTTGGTTCACGTCGCTAAGCGTCTCAACCTTACCCTGGGGCTTCTCCCCCTTCTCCACAATCACATTACAAGCAGAATGTGACTTCTCTAGAAGGTCCTTAGTTAGCTTCACACATTTCTCATCCAATGCAATCAAGTCAGATTTTAGTTTGTTACAATTAATGCATGGTGAGCTAACAGGGTCCTTAGAAGCAAATTGAGCCAACTTCCTATCATGATCAATCATTTCTTGAAACTGTTTGGAGACAACTTCAAGTTCAGCAGTTAACTTAGGACAGTTCAAGCATGAATCAATCGGCTCAAGTAAAGAAGCTTGCATTTCAGCAATTTTATGATCTGCCCGTTTTAAGTTCATCTTCAAATTATTGCAGTTTTCACAAGACTCGGGCAGATCAAGAAGCATGGCATAAGGTCCTCTAGCAGCAATGTCCTTAACCTCACATGAGGTGGGAGAAGTAGTCTCATCAGTAGTAAGTAGGGTAACAACCATCCTACTCAACTCTAACTCAGCAAGCAGACTAACATTCTCCACCTTAACAATATCAAGCTCAGAGGACACACTATCATGCGAGGTCCTTAATTTCTCCATATCAACCAGCAAAGCAGAGCATGTATCACAGTCGTCACGGGAGGGAGCAGATGTAAGTGAAGTAAGCTCCCGTGACAGTCTATCTACTTCCTTCTCCAACTCGCTACATCTAGCTCTAGATCTAGCATGAAATCCTCCTAGCTTAAGGAAAGCTTCATTAAGTTGGTCATAGGAGGGATATACCTCGTCCGAGTCGGAGTACAGCTCGCTGTCGCTGAGTTCGCCCTCGAGGGCCATGAAGCACATGCCGGAGAAGTCGTCGCCGCCATCCTTGGGCTCTTGGTCACCCGTCCCGTCGTCGTCGCTCCATCCCTCCACCTCGCTGAGGTCGAGGTCGTCGAAGGCGGTGAAGACGCGGTGGAAGAGCTTCTTGGCCTTCCCGAAGTTGCGGAACTTCTTCTTTCCCGGAGCAGGTGCTGAAGGCTTCGTGTTGCGGTTCTTGTCGATGTAGTCGTTCTTGCCCGAACCGCCGTAGTCACCTTTACCCTTTCCAAGCTTGTGGCAGTTTGCTCGGATGTGGTTGGGGCCACCACACTCGAAGCAGATGACTGGTCCTCCTCTCTTTCTGTCTCTCCTACCCTTGTAGGCATGGGAAAACCTTCGGGCTAGGAGGGCCAGCTGATCATCCGCAAGCTGCTCTAACTGATCATCAGTTATGTCACAGAGAGCAGCAAGGGAGAAACCGCAAGAAGACTCAGAAGAGAGACCAGAAGCTGAACTGGGATCGGTGACCAAAGCCATCGACTGTGACTTTGACCTACGAGAGACAACGTCAATCTCGTGAGTCTTGAGGCGCGAGTACAGCGCCTCAAGAGTCAAGGTCGAGAGGTCTGTCGTGTCTTTGATGGTGGTCACTTTCATCTCCCACACTCGCAGATCGAGTGCCGCAAGCATCTGACGAGCGTTGTCCGAGTCGGGGTATGTGAGACCGACCGCTCGGAGGTTGCTCAAGATCTTGTGAAAACGTGCGAAGCACTCATCTAGGGACTCACCAGCAAGCATCTCGAATTTGTTGTATTCGCGCTTGAACTGGTCCTGTCGAACCGTCTTGATCTGGGTGGTGCCCTCATGGTATGCGTCGAGGGTCACCCAGATATCGTAGGCGGACGACAGGTGGGAGATGCGATCGAACTCGCAACGACTCAGGCCCTGGATAATGATGTTCCTTGCCTTAGCGTTTGCCTCAACATAATGCATATTCCCAGCATTGATGTTCTCATCGGCAGGAACAACAAACCGGACCTTGACCTTGCGCCAGATAGCGTACCCCTGAGCCTGGATGTATGTCTCCATTCGGCTCTTCCAGAAGGGGTAATCGATGCCATCGAAAACGGGCGGCTTGGTCGAGTACTTGTCCGTCGCCATGGCTCTTGAGACCGGTTAAGATCTATGAATTAGAGCTAACCGGCTCTGATACCAATTGTAGGACCGAAATGGCGACAGAGGGGGGGGGGGTGAATGTCGATCTCTAAAAATCGCCCCAACAAATATCTTCTTCTCCAATAGCTATGGGAGCTATGAAGGTAGAAGACAAGTACTTACAGGAAGAACGACAACAGAGAAAACCAGATCCAGAAAGAATCAAACAAGAAAAACAAATTCAGCGCAAGTCTGGCTGCAAGCGGTAGTACCGCTGAGACGAGCGGTAGTACCTCTGAGCGGTAGTACCTCTCGAGGAGCGGTAGTACCTCTGAGCGGTAGTACCTCTCGAGGAGCGGCAGTACCGCACGAAGATCGGACTTGTCCGAACGATTTGACGCTGCCGATCAGACTGGTCCGAACATAACCGGTAGTACCGCTAGGACAAGCGGTAGTACCTCTGAGCGGTAGTACCTCTCGAGGAGCGGTAGTACCTCTGAGCGGTAGTACCTCTCCAGGAGCGGTAGTACCTCTCGAGAAAAACAGCAAACAGGATTTTCAGGCTGGAACTTTGAGACTTCGGATTTTTGGCTAAAAAGAAGGTTTGCTCTCAATCTTTTTGATCCAATGCCTTACTACAACATACTAAATAGTAAGGGGACCTTGGGAAACAAGAGAATCAAACCAAGAAGCAAGAATTTCATATTATGGGTAAAAATCTGAATTTTTGCACAACCCGAGCGAAAAATCAAATTGCTTCCAAACCTTTGATCCTATGGCTAAGAGATTTTGCAGATATGTTAGCAATAGCCATAGGACTCTCCATGCCAAATCTCAGCCCAACTTGCAAAGGGAAACAAGAAATGCTCAAAAACTCTAGAAGAGCTAAAGAAGAACAGAGCAACCCAAAATGCCAAATCTGAGATTAAAAGAGGTTTGCTCTTGGGAAACTTGATCAAATGATCTTGAGGCACTATCCCATCAAAGAGCAACCCATTTTGGGCCTTCCCAGCAAGCAAGAACTCAAAAAACGAAAATCAAGAAATCATGCAAATGAAGAACGAAAAACAGACAGAGCACGGGTAGCAAATTTCAGATTTCATTCAACTATTCAGGGATTACAACTGAGCTACGTCCCCATACCCCGATTGATACAAGAGGAATGATTACAAGACTCTCAATCCCTCATCTCCCTCTCAATCCTCAAGAACACCAAGAATCTCACCACTTCTTGGGAGGAAGAACACACAGAGAGAGGAGACTCACATAGAAGCCATCGTAGAGACACAGAGGGAGCACACTCTGCCTCTACCACCAACTCACACCAACTAAAGAGCTAAAGGAATCAACCTTCCTAAAGCCTCTTTTGACTCTAAAACCCTAATTCTATCACAAGTGCTCAAGGAGGGCATGCAGCCCCTCCTCTCCTTTTATAGCGCCTGGCTAACGGGTCTCCGCCCCGTTACGCCCGCTACGTCCAACGGAGCCCGCTCCCGCTTGTGCAGCCTTGCGAATTTCCCGATTCGCCCCTTCTGCACCTTCCGGGAAGCTTCCGCGCTCCTTGCCTCGCATGCCTCGCAACCACCTCGAGTCCACGTCGTCTTCGACACATCCCGACCGTTTTGACCTCAGCGCGACCTGCGCCTAGTCCGGTCCACCGTGTCTCGCCACGACTCCAACTCGACGTCCTGCAGTCACACAGACAAGAAACACGTCAAATAGCACCGCTCGACACATGAAAGCGTAAATACCATTACAGTTACCACAGATGAAGTCAAAACCTGTCAAAACATTAGAATATGCATCCTAAACCCAAATGACCAGATTTGACCAAAGTCCGACCGAGCCCGATTGCGCCACGCAACGACTCGACTCCGAACCACTCAAACCAAACTCGACTGACCTAAACCTTTGTCAATTACTCATCACTCTCATGGAGCACGACCACATGGTCTCTCAATCTCCCCCTTGATGAGTCTATTGACAAACGCAGAAAAAGCATTAAGAAGAGTTTGATTTTGAAGAATCCAACATGGTCCAAAGAAGAGAATGAAGCTAATGACCATGTCGACAGAAGGAACACTAGAGCAACAACCGAAAGAGCAAATTGATCTCCAAAGCTCTAAACTATTCCCAACAGACTTTTTCTTCTCTATTCTCCCCCTTTTGACAATAAACACATCAAGATGCAATAGAGAGAATATGACATGTCAAGGGATGAATATGGCTGAAGTTTGTTTATTTAAGCATTTAGAGCCATGAGAATTATCCATATTGACCATAATGTAATACACCAAGCCATAACTCAAAAAAAACGCTATCTAGATCATGACAACATATATATAAACCAGCTAGTGCACAAAGATGACAATCTGAAATGTAATGCATTTTGTGAGCAAGTCAAGTCATCAATGAGTAAAGTCTAGCTAGAGACATCCAAGGATGATGCAGGCCATGTCAATAAGCTAAGCGGAACAAAGAAGCTAACATTGAGTCCAAATAGAGTGCTATAAGCTCAAGATTGAAACATTGGTTAAGGTACTTGGTTCTGATTGTAGATTAAGCAAATTGAGCACATTAAACATTGTCTTTTGAAAGCATATGGTTGTTTTCAACCCAATTTTTTGTTTATGTGCTAGATCTCAAGCCTTATGCGACTACTCCAAGCAATAAGCTTAAGAAGATAGTCTAGGTCATCCAAAACTCCCCCTGAGTTCATGCCTAGTGCAATGGCAAGCTGTCTCATGAGAAAGAATTGGTGAAATCAATTTTTTTCGCACAAATATGGTGGTTGTCACCTGAGAGGAAGCCCTGAGGGCATCTCCAATAGTCACACCTCAATCGTCGGTTAGCTTGCCACATCACCTTAAAGCTAAGCTGTAGGAGAAAGAATGAGGAGAGAGATGAGAGGTCATTGCGTCCTGAAATGATACGCAGCACACAAACCAACAGGCAGAGTGACGGCCGTGCTTGCTGTTGGAGCGAAGCTATCCGTTGCCCACGTGGTTTTATGGGGCCCGTGACAAACAAGCCAACGGATGACAACTAGAATGCGGTGACGGAGACTCACCTCCTTGGGCGGTGACAAGCAGGGCGAAGAAGACAATGGTGATGCTAGATCTAGAGGTTGGCAGCTCAAATCCGAGCGGTAGACGCCTAGATTTGGCTGGATATGAACATCGCCGCTCAAATCTGGCTGGCTGTGGTGTTGTCGTTGCCTTGTTGGAGTGGAAGGGAGAACTAGTGAGGGAGGGTAAGGAAGAGAGCGGCTGGATCTGGTCGTTGGTGGCATGGTCATCAAAGGGAGGGAAGGAGGTCGTTAGCTGCATGGTTATCAGACATGGCCTTATCCGCCAAATCTAGAGGTGACGCACTGTGAAATAAGGAGGGAGGGGAAGGGAAAGGAGAGGCAACGACAATAGTGGAGAATGGGGCTTTTCGGCTATAGCCATGGTGCATGGTTGAGGGAGGGGAGGTGAGGGGCTTCGGCATGGGATGGAGAGATGGCAGTGTCGGTGGTTAGGAAGATTGAGGGAGAGAGGTGAGAGGAGATAGAGAGTTTAATATACTATGTTGAGATTGATATGTGGGTCTTGTGGTGGAAGAATTGGAAAATGATATTGTATTTATTATATGGGTCATTTATCTAGAATTTTTTTGTACAAAAATATATCCGCGGCTCAATTTTTTACAAAAATAGGCTCCAGTCGCCAAATGGGGGGGGGGGCGACTAGAGCCAATCACCCAACCGGGAGGCGACACGTGGGGAATCTAGTAACGGTTGGGTGAATTATTGCTATTGCCTGGGTGTTGGGCGACTGGAGCTCCGGTCGCCATACGGTTGGGCGACTGGAGCTCCAGTCGCCCAGCCCCCGGGCGACAGAAGGGGGCTTAAAAGGCAGCGCGCTTGGCCGCCGCCACCCTGCCTCATTTCATTTTCCAATCGCTCGGCGCCGAGAGAAGAAAGGAGAGGAAAAGAGAAGAGAAAGGAGAGGGAGAAGAGAAGAGGAGGGGAAGGAGGGGAAGAAGAGAACGAGGGGGAGAAGAGGAGAGGGAGAGGAGGAGGAGGAGAGGAAGCAAGGAGGAGTGGAAATCATTCAATCCATTTAGATCTTCAGATCGAGGCATTTTTTTAGTATATTGTATCTGTAGTATATTTTTTTATTAAATGTTAGTGTTATTAAAAATTGTAGATGTAGAAAATTTAGTATAGAAATTTTAGTACAGAAAATGTTTAGTATACACTTTTTAGTATGGAACATTTTTATTATAGAAATTTTAGTACAATTTTTAGTATAGAAATTTTAGTATAGTTAGTATACATTTTTTAGTATGGAACATTTTTAGTATAGAAATTTTAGTACAATTTTTAGTATAGAAAATTTAGTTAACGTAGTTATAGAAAATTAGCAGGTGTAGAAACGGAGAGGAGATGAAGAAGCAACTGTAGGTGTAGATCTAGATAGAAATAGTTAAATATTTCTTGTACTAAATTTATTAAACATGTAGTTTTAAAATATTAACAACCGTAGAAACTGTAGTTATGTATAATTTAGAGAACATAGTTTTACAAAATTAGCATCAGGACAAAATTTTGCATGCCTACAAAATTGTAGTTGTACAAAATTCAGTCACCGTAATGTACAAATAAATCGTCTGGTGAAATTTATACCTATTAAAAAATGAAAAAAAATATTTATGGTAGAATTTAATTAATTGTATGTTGGAAGTTCATAGTACGAGGTTATTGTAGTGGGTTACGACATGCGAATGATCGGCGAAATGTGAACTGCGGTATGTTAGTACTTTGATATTGTGAAATGCTATTTGACATGTCACAAAATTGAAACATATAGGCAGGCCGACATTAGCAATGGCAATAACCACTGCATTGAGAGTGCATTATGGCATTGGAACCGTTCGTGAAGGTCCGAATGGTGTGGATTTGAGCGGTTTTCCGCAAGTCACTCTAGTACATCCGGATGGCGAGAATGCTCGGATCACAGATGTGTTGCATTGGCTGACATGGAGTTTTTCGTTGGACCCTGAGGTGTGCAGCGTCGCCGTCCAAGGGCTTTGAAGATAGTCTCCCACGGACATCAGATAGAAGTTGAAGACATTGTTGTGCACTGCTGCGTAGAAAGGCTTTGTGCAAGGGTGCCAACGCTGTGGATACGAGTGTGTCCTGCTTGTGCAACCATGCTCATTAGAAGCTATGCAAGGTCATGCGTCCGCCCTTGCTCCGGGAGGTGCTAGCAGCTCGGGCGAGCTGTATGTTGGCGAAGATGATTATGCTGCTCGTGATGAAACTGATGCGGTACATGGAGAAGAGTTACAATGGTCAAGCCATAGAGAGAAAACTGGACAAGCCGACGAAGGGGAACATATTGAGTACATCGTGCAGCAGATGAACTGTGATGACCAGTGGGCATGGACTGAAGAGAAAGCTGTACAGGACGACGAGGAGGACAGTTCGGATGAGGATGAAGTTCCTATCCCGTAGGAATGGAACCCGTTTAATGCTGAGGATGTTTCCGCACATGATAAGCATGAATCAACATGAGAGTATCATGAGACAGAGGTTCAATTGCATTCTATGTATGCTGACAAGGCAGCACTACAGGATGCCATGAAGCTGGGGGCCCTTTCGATGCAACAGACATTTCGTGTCATGAAATCAGGCCAGAAGTAGTACACCGTGAAGTGCAAGTAGGCAGGTTGTCCTTGGAGGGTGCACGCACGTAGACCCAAGTATAAGACTCACTGGATTGTGTCCAAGGTGGAGTCGCACTCTTGCATTCACAACACTGTTTTGGCGAGGCATCGTAGCCTAATGTCTGCCTTTATAGCCAATTTGATATACGGAGAGATAGTGGAGAAGAAAGACATGAAGGCCATGCATATCGTGGTAGCTATCAAGAAGAAATTGAAGTATAAGATTAGCTACGCGAAGGCATGGCATGCCAAGCAAAAGGTGTTGGAAAAATGTTTCGGGTCTTTTGAGGCGGTGTATGACAATCTTCCTTGTGTGCTTAAGGTGTTGCAGGGCAGGAACTAGGACACGTATATCACTACGCAAGACAAGCCGTCCACAAGTCCACCAGGATATACGGTATTGCAGAGAGCCTTGTTAGCATTTGGTGCTTGCATCGAGGCATTCAGGCACATGCTGCCAGTGATCTCAGTTGACGAGACCTTTCTGACAGGCAAATACAGGGGCAGATCCTGACGGCCATAGGCATTGATGGCAACAACCAAATATTACCGCTGGCCATCGCATTCGTGGAAAGTGAGAATTATGAAAACTGGTTGTGGTTTCTCAGACATGTCAGGGTTGGAGTTGTCGGTACTCGTCCTGGTGTGTGCATAATCCATGATCGCCATGCCGAGATTATAAAGGCTATAAGAAAACTTTAGGAAGACTCCGAGGAGTCCTTTTCTTGGTCGGACATGAGGAACAGGTGGTGCATTCGTCACTTAGGAGCAAACTTTTTCAAGCAGTTTCCGAAACAACCGTTGATGAAGCTATTCAAGAGGCTGGCTATGCAGAACCAGCGGAGAAAATTTGATGCTTTGTGGGCGTTTTTGGATGAGCACAACAGGAAGCACGTCGACGAGAGGAGCAAGGGGCCGGTCATTCCTGGGGGCGGCACAACCGCAATGCTTGCCAGCACTCGATGAGCCTAACCCAGCTGGTCCAAGAAGGAGGAGCTCACGAAATATCAAGTGCTTCTCGTAGTGATCGAGGGAGAACCATTGGAGAAGTGGTCGTTGTTGCACGACATGGACGGCGCAAGGTACGGCATAATGACAACTAACCTTGCCGAGGTGTACAATTGGGTTATCAGGGGCCTCCGTTCTCAGCCCCTTGTCACCATCGTGGAAGGTGTTCTTCACAGCACAATCGGCTACTTCAGGGAGAGGCACGCGCCGCAATCCCCGAGCCCTGTATTCATCGAAAATTATGGCATACATGGAGAAGAAGGCACAGAAGGGTCAATTGCACACAGTGCAGGTCATGGGCAACAGGGAGCATCGTTTCGACATGGTACTCTGTGATAGAGTCGGATTGGGATGACTGGTTCCCTTGTTACCCACGAGGTATGCGTTGGAGATCATGCAAATGAACCTAGCTATACGTGCAACAAGCTTAAGCTGTTACACAAGCCATGCTCTGATGTCCTCGCTGCATGCGGGATCATGGGCACAGATCCTTCGAACTTCATGTCGGAGTACTTCTTTAAGGAGAGGGTACTACAGGCTTAGTGTGGGGAGCTCCGGGGGTTCAGGGTGGTTGGAAACTTCTCCACTTGGACATTGCAGCGAGGACCTGGATTCCAGATGTTAACATGCTGAAGGGTGGGAAGGGTTGGCGACAGAGCCGGCGTATTAGAAATGATATGGACGAATCGCAAGCCGGAGCATCTGGTGCACGTTGCGAGCGATGCAGTCAGGAGGGGCACACAGCTAGACGATGCAATGCATGTGTTGATCAGTAGGCAGAGCGGTATGGCATGTACTACTAGTTGTTGGAGACTAGAACTAAATTTACATTGTAAACTGTGTTTGTTTAGTACGTACTTATGACGTGTGAAATATCGTACTAAATGTATCATAAATTTCATGTACCATTTGTACAACTGGTATGTTACATCCCCTTTTCTATAATGTAGTTGGTGTTATGCTGGTAGCTTAGTATTGCTCTGGTTACTTACTTACTTACTAGTCCTATTTACTGTTAGTTTACGTGCGATGTTTTTTGGTTCCTTATAAGTGCTAACTTGAACTCTTTTCACAGGTATGGCTCGTGATGCTCATGACTTGGACTGGCAGTACCCCCTGTTGGACGAGCACATGGACCGCGTGTATCGCGCTTCCCGTTGTGTGCCGCCACCGGGGAGCGCGGATGAGCCAACTGAGCTGGGAGTGGTCCGGACACGCACACCTCGTGTGGCTTGGAGACTCGACCCCCGTTGGACATTCAGGTTTGCACTCTGCTAGTGTTTTAGTGCTGCTGTAAGAACGTTCTCCTCTGACCTTCACTTTGTTTGCAGGCTACGGGATGCCGGGCTACCCCTTCTTGCCCGGATGGTGTAGGCCACGGACGAGGATGGACCCGCCGTGGCCGCGGGCGGGGACGACGTCGTGGAGTGATCACAACGCTTCCCATTTGACCGTTCCCTACTGACGGCTTTGGTGGACCATTGGCGGCCCGAGACGTACATTTTCCACCTCCTATTCGGGGAGATGACGCCGACCCTGCAGGATGTGTCTCTGCTGCTTGGCCTTCTGATTGCGGGAGGCACTGCCTTCCTAACGGAAGCCCCGGCCGATTGGCACGCTGACCTGCTCGGTAGATTCGAGGGGGTCCTTTCACCGGGTGCTGCGGATGACTACCACATCTTCCCGGTGAGTCAGACACATGGGCCCGTCGCTGAGGTGGCTCGCATAATTCCGGGTATGTGGTTTTTACAATCGATCGTGTCGTCGAAGCTCTTATTTGTGCTATTACATACTTATAACATCTTGTTTGCATTCAGGTGGAGCGAATGGATCTAAAGGCGGACGATCAGCAGGTCTCGTGCCATTTGGAGGCGTACTTGATGTGGCTGTTTGGTTGGGTGCTCTTCACCAGCAGCCACGGCAACACCGTGGACGCGTGCCTCATCTCTCATGCTAGGGCGATCGTGGACGGCGAGGCTTCCCAGGTCAGCTGGGGATCGATCGTACTTGCCGCATGCGTGCTCGAGGACAAGGGCGAACTCGGTCCTTACGGGCTGTCCCCTGCTGCTGCAGCTGTGGTCATTTGAGCGCTTCAGCCTCAGATGACCTTTACTAGACGACATGGGTCCGTACGGGCCGGAGATGTATCCGGGGGGAGACGTCGACCGGCCGATGATGGGTTCTCTCTAGTGTCGTCGACGGGTAAATAATATGTCAATTAGTTCTTTACTTTGTACTAACAATGGTCATATGTAACTATTATTCATCCTTGCAGGTGCGGTTCGCACATGTGCAGGTCACGCGGGCGTATCTACCCTTTGTTGAGTAGATCGATCGCCTCACGGCCGACGACGTGCGTTGGGAGCCGTACTCACATGTGGCACTACTGGACCGTGCTCCCGATGGGTTGTCGACACTCTGCTGGCGCGACCGGACTTTCTGGATGACACGTCAGAAGCTCGTCTATGACATCTTCATAGAGGGCTACTCGTCGCAGCGACTGACGTGGCAGTTTGGTCTACGCCAGACTGTTCCGGTACCAGTCGGACCGCTAGTGCCGCCTGCTATGCACGCGTGAGTGCCCGCGTCTCATAAAATTGTACATACTTACTATTCCATTGGCAATTACTAACGAAGTGGTCCTACAAGCAGGCATTCTAGAAAGGGAGTGAAACATGGCACAGACTGAATGACGAAGATGCAGGGGTGGACTGCGCAGTGGGATGGCACGCTTGACGACCGAGTTGAGGAGGACCGCCCCTACGATAGCACGGAGTACCTGGGCTGGTACCAGGGCCGGACATGTACGAGGCTCGTACATGTCTTGGACCTACCCCCCGCACACCTTGTCGCTCCGACAGACACGTATCCCGCGCACCTCACGCGGGATGCGCACATCGCGGTATGTTACACGTATTTTCGAACATTCGCTAATGGCAATGCTAGCTTGGATGATTAACCATTTTATGTCTTTTCCTTCAGGCTGATGTGTGTGTTTCGATCTTCATGGAGGGCCAGAGTATGCTGAATAGGCTCGCCGCAAGTGCCGAGGTGAGCCACAAGGACAACATTAGCGCTTGGCGTCGTATCACGGAGTGGGCTAGACGTGTCGTCACCCTGCTGTCCTACACGAGGCTACCAGCAGCCTCCACGGCCACGCCCAGCACACGAACAGTTTGACCACCGGTGACACCCCGACCGGCGTGGCACTACTCCGGAGGTTCTACATGGGCATGTCCTATAGCACCTTACCCGGATGAGGCTGGAGGAACTACCTGGGGACGGCCTCGTACACCGCCAGGGCAGATGTTCTCGCATCCTCCGTACATCCCTGGCTTCCCCCACACAGGGGGTGTACTCGACGTCGTACGCCCCTCCTCCAGGCGTGATGGCGCCAACTGAGGGTACGTATCGTACGATCACGGTTTTATCGCAATGCTTTACATTAGAAACTAACGATATTACTTTTGCATGTCTTTTCCCGCCCCAGCAGGGGTTGGGCCCCTCCGCGAGCTTGGACGATCCGGACCAGTACTTCTCAGAGTGGGCCGGGCAGGCGTCTGGGTCTGCACCTTGCAGCACACCACCAGAGGTTCTCTCCAGGAGTGCCCTGCGCGGTGCACCAAAGGTTCTCTCGAGGAGTGCCCTGCCCGGTGCACCAGAGGGCACATAGGTAGTGGTGCAGCTGACTCCACCAGCTCAGGGGCGGGTGCGACACGCTCCTGATCATCTTACGTTGTCAGGGCATCGTCACCCATTGCAGCGGAGGACGGCCAAGCGGGGTCGTACGGGATGACACAGGCGTGGAGTCGGGGTAGGCCAGGGTGGCGACTGAGGGTAGTACTGACTGTACACCATTTGTTCATGTACTGTTTACATTTGTTATTTACGACGTGAACTTTTTAGTACTGTGCCGTACTTACTTGTACTCCTCGTTACCTACTCGATGTGTGCTCTAAACGAATAGTGAATTTCAATGATGACAACCGCACGAAGATAACAACCAATCCATTACATGCTTAACAACATTGCACATTATTTTGAACAACACTCCTGCATACTACAGTACAACCATACACCTCATTGCCTATATGTCAAATGAGCCTTGTGGTACCCACATGGAGTATTGCTGAGGGGGCCACCTCGGATGGGGCTGGTCGTCGTTGTAGTGACATGCACATATGCAACTAATGTTTGCACAACAACATGTCGAATCATAGGAGTTTCCTATGTCGATAACCTCCTCGTTGCCACTCTCACGTTGCATCTGTTGGCGGATGTCGTTGTTCTCCTCATTGAGAGTGTCGAGTCACTCCTCCAACTCAAAGATTCAATTCCATAATGTATCCACGTACTAGACAAAATACGGTTCATGAGGAGGGTCGATCCAGCGGGCGAAGTCATATTTTGCCATCTGCGAGAAAAGACGGTAAACAAAGAGGCTCTATAAGTAGTAATGAAAAATGTACTATTAACAATTTGTACCCCGGAGTGTGGGCATCGGAAGAAACGTCGCCTGCCATCGAAATGGCCTTCGATGACCTGCACGACCTCGTCCTCATTGTGTCTGCATTTTGGCCACATTGATTGAGCACGCCTGTTGGGTATCAAGCGGTAGTTAGGACCGAAATCCTCCCTCCTTTCCATGGGAAGGTCTTCCTTTGGTGACCCCGCTCCGACTGGCCCCTCAACGTCTGCCATGGTATATATATGCACGACAGAGAAGGTCCTTCTTCGTTCGATTTACAGGGTTCTCTACTCCTACTTTCATGGGACCCCAATCGTGCTTTTTATATAGAACGAGAGAACTTAGTGCAATGACCACATAATAAAATCGGGCAGCTTTGTCCAGAGATATAACAAAAGAGGGCAGCTTTGTCCAGACATATGACAAAAAAGGCCAGCTTTGCGCAGAGACATGACATAAGAGGCCTGTTTTGCGTAGTGACATGACAAAAGATGTCAGCTTTGTGTAGTGACATAACAAAATAGGTCAGCTTTGCACAGAGACATGACATAAGAGAGCAGTTTTGCGCAGTGACATAACAAAAGGGGTAGCTTTGCGCAGTGACATGACAAAAAGGGACAGCTTTACTTAGTGATATGACAAAAGGGGTAACTTTGAGCAGTGATATGACAAAAGGGGGCAACTTTGCGCAGTGACATGACAAAAGGGGGCAGCTTTGCGCAGTGACATAACAAAAGGGGGCAGCTTTGCGCAGTGACATGACAAAAGGGGGCAGTTTTGCGCAGTGACATGACAAAAGGGGGCAGCTTTGCGCAGTGACATGACAAAAGGGGACAGCTTTGCTCAGTGACATGACAAAAGGGGGCAGCTTTGCACAGTTACATGACAAAAGAGGGCAGTTTTGCATAGAGACATGACAAAAGAGGCCAGCTTTGCACAAAGATATGATAAAAGAGGTCAGCTTTTGCGCAGTGACATGCAAAAGAGGTCAGTTTTGCACAGAGACATAACATAAGAGGGCAGCTTTGTGCAGTGATATGACAAAAGGGGGCAGCTTTGCGTAGTGACATGACAAAAATAGGCAGTTTTGCGCAGTGACATGACAATACGGCCCAGCTTTACTCAGTGCCAGGACCATGCGCACCAACTTTACACGTACGAGTAGAGGAAAACGGACCCTATAAATTGGGGTGTGTTCCATTTCGCAGGGAACACTACACGACCAAACCCCACACTACACCGCGTTTCCTTCACCGCATCGGGATGGACAAAAGGCAGAAGAAGCAACCGGACAAGATGGTGAAGCAATAGGAGGAGACCCGCGACCTAGCACGGTTAGCTGCCGTCCGCGATGAGAAAATAAGGGCTATTGCAGCCCAGGCAGAACAAGCTCAGCGTGCTACGAGGTCAGCTCCCCGCAATGAGGGGCCCCGTAGCAATAACCCCATCCCGAACGTTCCCACCGAGCGTTCGCCACAACTCCCACCCGAGGGGGAGACACCCCCTTTGTTGGTGCGAGAACATTTGCAAGTTCTTCAAATCTAAGCACCGCATCAGCTTAGGTATGCGTTACTGGGGTTGCGCAAACTACTCCAGTGACTACCCCGACCGCCGTCTGGACACCGCAACCTATCGGCAACCGGTAAGGACCAGGTGTACCATCTTCCCCTACCTTTTATCCTTCACAGCACACACTAACAATCTCTTCCCTGTATTTACAGTCTCTGGAACCCCTATGTGCCTACCACGAATGGATTGATCTTCAGATCCATCCTGAGGACCAATGGGCCCTCGACTTCGAGAAGTGGAATGTCGCAAGGTCATCGGAGATGTGGGAGGAGCGCCGCAAGAACGAGCAAACCCTACGTATACAACGCGAGACGAAAACTCATCTCGAAGCGTGCACGCGTAGGGAGCGGGAGGCTCGCGAGAGGGAGCGCGAGAGAAAGAGGGAAATGGCGACAAAGACAAAAGAGGCCGCCGAGAAGTTCAACACCGAGCGGACAAAGAAGGGAAAATGGCCCCGGTCCGCACAGTAGGTCGTACGAGCAGTTGGGTGGGTTAGTCGCACATGATGCTATATGTTATGCATATATAAAAAATACGCGGCATGTTACTCCCAATTGTATTATAAAGTTTATTTAAATCCAAACAAGTATATTATCTCCTCTTTTCGCATTGAATGATTCACATAGCAAGTCATCTAACAATATTAACAAACCGGTTTTCTCTGTACACGAATTCTCAGTAACTTCAAAATATCACCTACCATCGTACGTACCGATTGTTCTACGGTCAATCGTTCCTAAAAAAATTTCCTAAAATTTTTTACGCACCTACAACATACAATGAATATAAAGTTTTATTATAACTCCAGCAAATTTTTTCCCAGTTAAAAACTACAAAATTGACAAAATTTTAAAAATTCACGGGGACTGAGTGCAGTCGCCCAATGGGAGGCGACTGCACTGCAAGTCGCCCGAGGGTAGGACGACTGGGACTCTGTCGGCCCCGATTGGGCGACTGGAATCTATTTTTGTTAAAAATTGGGCTGTGGGTATATTTCTATAATTTCGAATAAAAATAGATTATTTGTAAAAAAAATTCCCTCTCTAGCGGTGTTGGTTGATGAGGTAGACAGATTTAGATTAAACTAAAAACAAATCATTGGACGTACACTTACAGCACGAATGCTGGCGCATCAACCCCGAATTTCCGAACAATTTTTAATAGCATGCAATGGTTGCTCCAAAGTTGCCTTTGTGCCTAACCCCAACAAACAAAATCACAAGATTTCAACACACCAGTACACCACCCAATCACCCCACTGGCAATCCGGTGTAGGGAAACCAGAGCTCACTCAGCGAACACCGCACTGTTCCCAGTGCTCCCAAGTCCCATAAATACACCAAAACACCACGCCGTTCTAAGAACACAGACGAATGGCGGAGACGTCTCCGGCGCCGCGGCGGAAGCCGAAGCCGCCCATGTCGCGCCTCATGCGCCTCTCCCTCAAGGCCGTGGACCGCGTCACTGACGCCACCCGCCGCGCCGACGGCACGCTGAACCGCTGCGTGTTATCCCTCCTGGACCCGCGCGTCCCCGCCATCTCCTCCCCGTGCCGAGGCGTCGCCTCCCGCGACGTCGTCATCGACCCGGTGCTCCGCCTCCGCGCGCGCCTCTTCCACCCGGCGAACCCCAGCAACGCCGAGGACGCGGCGCCTCTCCCCGTGATCGTCTTCTTCCACGGCGGTGGGTTTGCGTTACTCTCCGCGGCGTCCCCGGCCTACGACGCGGCCTGCCGCCGCATCGCGCGGTACGCATCTGCGGCCGTGCTGTCCGTCGACTACCGCCGCTCCCCGGAGCACCGGTTCCCGGCGCCCTACGACGACGGGTTCGCGGCCCTCCGGTTCCTCGACGACCCCAAGAACCACCCCGCGGACGTCCCCCTCGACGCCTCCCGCTGCTTCCTCGCCGGCGACAGCGCTGGCGGCAACATCGCCCACCACGTCGCCCGCCGCTACGCCGCGGACCCCTCCACCTTCAAGAACGTCCGCCTCGCCGGCCTCGTCGCCATCCAGCCCTTCTTCGGCGGCGAGGAGCGGACGCCTTCCGAGCTCCGCCTTGACGGCGCCACGCCCATCGTGAATATGTCCCGCGCCGACTGGATGTGGCGCGCGTTCCTCCCGCCCGGCGCGGACCGGACCCACGAGGCCGCGAACTTCGCGTCCCCAGCGGCCGCCACCGGCATCGACTCCCCGGCCTTCCCGCCCGTGCTGCTTGCCATCGGCGGGTACGACCCGCTGCAGGACTGGCAGCGGCGGTACGGCGAGATGCTGAAGGGCAGGGGCAAGGACGTGAGGGTGTTCGAGTACCCGGACGCCATCCACGCGTTCTACGTCTTCTCCGGGTTCGACGACGCGCGCGACCTCATGATACGCATCGCCGAGTTCGTCGCCGGCGCCGAGTGATCGGAATGGGAGGAGGACGAGGTGTTCAACGGCATGCTCGGTGTCAGTGTCGTGGCGTGCGTGTGCAGCTGCATATTGTTACGTACGCCTGCTTGTGTAGTTGGGATGGCGTGTCGTGTGTCTTATTTATCTGAGTGTAGTGTTGCCTTGTGCTGTGACTTTTCTGATGTTTTGGTGTGTTTGCTTGCGTGGTCGATTGAGTGAAATGTGTGCTATGACTATTAGTGATGCTTTTGGTAAATGTCTGATGGGGACTGATGTCTGAGATTGTTGATTATTACTGCAAATTCACGAGTGAACAGAAACTCCGATGAACCGTTTGATCCTGCGAGCAAGGATTTTCCTATTTTAAGGACAGGTCGTTTTTCATACAGTGGTTATAAGGGATAGACTATTACACAGGCGATTGAAATTTTTTTATCTTTCAGTTACCTAAAGTTGCACTTTGAATCACCTGAAGTTGTACATGTTTTTTTGGAGGGGGCTGCAATTTTAGTTGATTGAGAGTGCAATTTCAAGTCACCTGAAGTTGCAATTTGAATCACCTGAAGTTGCACATGTTTTTTTAGAGGGGGCTGCAATTTCAGTTGATTGAGAGTGTAATTTTAGGTGACTGAAAGATAAAAAAAATTTAGTCGTTTGTGCAACAGCAAAACTGTATAGAAAAAGGCTCTTGTTTGCGTTTTGTATTGGCGGTATATGGTTGTACTGAAGCGAAGGAACAAAAATAGTGATTTTGCCTGCAGTTGAGAAGACAGGTTTATGATAACCACAAGGCGACATTTTACAGGGAAGTTTCCCGTAGCAGATTGGTAGTGAAATCTTGTGGCCAATGCTTGGTACTAGCTTGTCCATCACTAGTTTTCTCCAGCTGCTATGTTAACTCTTCGTCACTTTCTTATATGGCCGGCCTGAGCAAGAGAAGTGCTCACGGTGAACTACAATTTTGACTTCTTTCCTCTTTAAGATTAGTTTGGCGTTGGCGTTGCTGTGTTGTCATTTCTTTTCTTACCTTTAAAGAAACAAATGACCGTCCCTGTCTATTTTGCTATTCCAACGGTGCACTACATGCAGAAGTGGGTGATATAAACGCCAATGTACAATCACAAGGTTGGTCTAATAACATGGCTTCAACTATATTTGTCGGCAGTTATTGAGCGAAAGCTGAGTTGTGTCATCATGAGCTGCGCGGTACATACAGGTAGATATGCTAATGGATGGATATCAAAGTCTAAGGATGATGCGGACATCCGTGTCCAAAAACTTTCCCTTGAACTGTACAAGATGTTTCCAGTGCAGCTAAATAACAAAAACATATAAAATGAGCTGAAAGTAATAAGGATGTACTAATGGAGTTGACTATACGACATCGAACTAAGAAATTATAACTAATAGTTTACATGTAAGGAAGAAAAGGAACATACTAGTTACAATGGCACCACGTGGAAGTGATGCATTCATAAGGTAAGCATGGAGCCGAAGCAAAGAAAGAAAAAGATACGACATATACATATTCGAGAGGAAGGAACAAGAAAGAGGAAATGGAGACTGAAATCTCAGAAGAGCATGTATCAAATTATCTTTCTTGTCACACAAGAAAAACAAATCCAAAATGGAATTTACCTTCTTAAAAATACCGTAGCGACAAATGTGCACTGTAGCAGACGCAGCACTATAACATAGGTGTACTGTAGCAACCGACTTTGTTAGGCTATATAAGGAATGGTGCATCTCAACTCAAAACTTTCTACTCGGATTTCCAACTTTCGAATGAAAAAAATCGATAACTTTCAACTAAGAAATCTTCACAACATTCCACCACAAACAATCAACTTTCAAAATCTTCAAACTTTGAATCGAAAGGCCTCAAACATTTACTAGGGGAGCGGCGACGCAAGAGACCGGCGATGGTCGTTAGCGACGGAGGTGGCTGTGTGAGGGCAGCGATGGGAGTTGGTGTATGTGGCGGTTAGGATTTGGGATTTGGGTAATGGAGAGGAGAAGAGCTGTTGCACTGGGGAAGAAGAGGGAGTCTCGGAGTTGGAAGCCGCTCACCTAACAAATGGAATTGACAACGGTGTTGCAGCTTGCGAGGTGGAGGCGCAGAGGAGTCCCGATCTCGTGGATGGTTATGAAAGTCCAACTTAAATCCAAATAGAATTGATCTAATCCAAAATTCAATAAGGTGATATTCATGTCCATACAAATCCAAATACACAATGCCCATAAATATCCAAACCCAAATGGATCTATACAAATATTATGTTGAGATAAGGGCGTGGGCCCCACCTGTGCACTTGCGCCTACCAATTTGCACAAGGTGGTTCCTCTACATGTTGAATCATTTCTAGTAAATTTTGGTTTGATTTTTTGAAACTTTTATAGTGTGAACACGAGTTAGAAATTCTAAATGCTAAACTTTTACAAAAGCTTCCTACAAAAACATGTGGGCTACTAGTTCACCTGGGCGCACCACTTTGCATAAAGTAGCTCCTCTACAAGCCAAATCATCTTCAATAAATTTCAGTCAATTTCATGAAACCTTTTATGATGTGAACATGATTTAGAAATTCTAAATACTGAACTTTTTAGAAAGCTTCCTATGAAACTTGGAGACCACCTATGCGATTGGGCCGCCAATTTGCATAAATGACACCTCAGTAAGTTTGGTATGAGTCAGATGAGTGATTAGTGTAAGCTACTCAAATGTGTTGCAGTGGAGTTCTGTAGTAAAGAAGGCAATTCTATATTAGCCAGAGAGTGACATGAAGGTTTGATTTTTTAGAGCAACTAGCGCTTGGCCGTTCGATCCACTTATATCTTACAACTTTGTTTCTTTCATTTCTCTTTCGAACAAATACCCACTTATGCCCTACAGGGTGCACATGAGGAGGTGTGTGGCTTACAGGTCCAAACACCTCTCTTTTTGTTCAGAGATAATAATTCAGTTTCTATTGCCTTTTTCCAATCTTCCCAATCTGATCTTTTCTTATATTCAGCGAGCGATGCGGGCTCTAGATCATGATCGATGATTGTGGTAATTTTCTTTGCAAAATAGATATCAACATTGGATGTTGTCCTATTCATGGATTCTCTCGTGTGCACATAGTTTATAGCTATTTCATCATGAGTTGATTCTTCTTGTGCTTCTACCTGCTCACCGCTCCTTCCAGTTGTAGAGGCAAGTCCCTTTAGTTTTTCAGCTCCGATGTGTGCACACACATCCATACTAATTTCTCTCTTCATGGGAATGTTCAGATCTAGTATGCCCTTTTCTGAAGGTTTTATACTGGTGCCAGGTCTAAACTGGCTCCCCTTCTGGTTCTGGAGAACTTCAGTGATTGGCTGGGTCAAGTCTTTCTTATCATTTTTCACTAGGCGTCCCTGGTTACTTAGGGTTCAAGGGACCGGAGTTCTCGTCCTTTTATTCTGAGGCCTCTGGACGGGACTAGAGATACCTTTAACTTTTTTTGGTATTTCAACCCTCTCTGGTGCATTGCGTGCAGGCACATGCAACTTGGTCAATCTCTTTAAATCACTAAAGTGGTCAGACAGTTAGTTTGCTAATGCTTGCAAGTTAATGATTTTCTAGACTTCTCTATTTGTTTCACTAGTGCGTGAGTCATGCCATGGATTCCTGTGGCTTGCCACGTAATTTCCTGATATTCTTCATCAAGGGGTTGATTTCCCCCCCTTAATGTCGGGAAACTATCCTCATTAAATATACAATTAGCGAAATGGGTAGTATGCAAATCACCTATCATGGGGTCTAAATATCTGATTATGGATGTTGTCTTATAACCAACGTATATCTCAGTCTTTCAGAGATGACCCATTGCAGTACGCTGTGAAGGGGGTATAGGTACATAAGCCTTGCATCCAAACCTCCGGAGATGAAAAATTTTTGGTGCTGACCCTTGCGCTAATTGCATAGGTGAATGGATGTTATATGGCGATTATCTAAAGTTGATGAGAGTTGCTACATGCAGGACTGCGTGTACCCAATATGTAGTTAGTAAATTATAATTCTGCAAAAGTAATCGGGCAATAAATTTAATTATCTTGATTAATACCTCTGCTAGTCCATTCTGGGTGTGGACATGCGGTACAGAATGCTCAACTGTAATTCCCATTGTTATGCAATAATCATCAAATGCCTTTGAAGTAAATTCTCCAGCGTTGTCCATTCTAATGGACTTTATGTGATGATCAGGGAAAATATTTCTAATACGAATTATCCGTGAGATCAGCTTTGCGAAAGCATAGTTTCTCGTAGACAATAAACATATGTGCGACCATTTCGATGAAGCATCGGTGAGCACCATGAAATATTTAAATGGCCCTGATAGTGGCTATATGGGACCGCAAATATCTCCTTGGATATGCTCCAGCATGCAAGGACTTCATCCTTCACTTTCAGAGTAAAAGGTCTAGTAATTAATTTTTTCGGTGGCACATGCGGGGCACATAAAATCTTCGTGATTCGGAAAATTCTTTACATTAATATTATATCCATGTGAATTGTTAATTATATTTCTCATCATCCTAAGACCTGGGTGGCCTAATCTGTCATGCCAGATATAGAAGAGTTCAAAACTTCTAAATATTGTTTTCAGTGCAGTATAGGTTGCAAGTGCCTTGATATGAGTGTAGTATAGCCCTATTTCATGTGAAGAAAGTTTTTCTAATACCCTTTTTCCATTTGCTTCACGCTTTGTAATGAGCAGGTATTTCTTACCATACTCTTCTTCAGTCTCAACATGGAAACCCTTGGCGCGAATATTCTTAAAACTTAGGAGAATTCTAGTCGATTCTGGGTACAATAAGGCTTCTTGAATGACCAAAGTTGTGCCCAATGAGAGTATAATTGTGGCTCTTCCTAAACTTATTATACATGTATCGCTACCGACGATTGTTGTAAGGCTGCCAGCATTCTTGCCAATTGACTAAAAGAATCCTGTCTCTCTCAAGATGGTATTCGTTGTGCCGCTATCAGCTAAGCAAACTTCCTCCATAGGGCGCCACACGCGTTCTTTGATCGCGGAGCGATTTGTGCTGATAACGTGTTGAGGAACTGTCGCTAGCGAGTCCAGTCCGATCAATTCCTCTCCTATGCAAAGAGACGGATTAATCATAGAGTATTGCAAATAGTATATTAGAAACACAGAGATAGGGAGGAGAACTCATGTTCTTTCTTTTTTGCTTTATCTTTCACGTGTGTATACAAAATAGCCAATGAGACTCCCTATATATAGCCTAGTGGTGATGTGCCAACAATGGACCAAGACTTCAAGCTCAGGCCCAGATTTCCCAACAGCTATTACAACGATGCACTACATCAAGATATAAACGCCAATGTACAGTCATAAGATTGGTCTAATAACATGGCTTCAACTATATTTGCCTGTAGTTATTGAGCGAAAGCTGAGTTGCGTCATCATGAGCTGCGCGATACTTACAAGTAGAGATGCTAATGGATGGATATCCAAGTCTAAGGATGATGCGGACATCGTGTACTAGAACTTTCCTTTGAACTGTACAAGATATTTCCAGTGCAGCTAAATAACAAAAACATGTAAAATGAGCTGAAAGTAATAAGGGTGCACTAGTGGAGTCAGCTATACGACCTCAGACTAAGAAATTATAACGAATGGTTTACATGTAAGGAAGAAGAGGAACATGCTAGTTACAATGGCACCATGTGGAAGTGATGCATTCATACGGTAAGTATGGAACCGAAGCAAAGAAAGAAAAAAGATACGACATATACATATCCGAGAGGAAGCAACAAGAGGGAGGAAATGGAGACTGAAAACTTAGAAGAACATGTATCAAATTATCTTTCTTGTCTCATAAGAAAAACAAATCCGAAATGTACTTTACCTTCTTAAAAATACTGTAGCAACATATGTGCACTGTAGCAGACGCAACACTATAACATAGGTGTATTGTTGCAACCGACTTTGTTAGGCTATATAAGGAATGTTGCGTCTCAACTCAAAACTTTCTACTCGGATTTTCAACTTTCGAATGAAAAAAATCAATAACTTTCAACTAAAAAATCTTCACAACATTCCACCACAAACAATCAACTTTCAAAATCTTCAAACTTTCAATTGAAAGGCCTCAAACATTAACTAGCGGAGCGGTGTCGCAAGAGACCGGTGATGGCCGTCAGCGACAGAGGTGGCGGCATGAGGGTAGCTATGGGAGTTGGTGTATGCGGCGGTTAGGATTTGGGGAAGGGAGAGGAGAGGAGTTGCTACCCTGGGGAAGAAGAGGGAGTCTTGGAGTTGGAGGCCGCTCACATGACAAATGGAATTGACAACGGTGTTGCAGCTTGCAAGGTGGAGGTGCAGAGGAGTCTTGATCTCACGGATGGGAATGAAAGTCCAACTTAAATCCAAATAGAATTGATCTAATGCAAAATTCAATAAGGTGATATCCATGCCCATACAAATCCAAATACACAATGCCCATAAATATCCAAACCCAAATGGATCTATAAAAATATTACGTTGAGATAAGGGCATGGGCCCCACTTGTGCACTTGTGCCCACCAATTTGCACAAGGTGGTTCTTCTACACGTTGAATCATTTCTAGCAAATTTCGGTTGATTTTCTGAAACTTTTATAGTGTGAACATGAGTTAGAAGTTTTAAATGCTAAACTTTTACTAAAGCTTCCTATAAAAGCCCGTGGGGCTACTAGTTCAACTAGGCGCACTACTTTGCACAAAGTAGCTCCTCTACATGCCAAATCATCTCCAATAAATTTCAATCAATTTCATGAAACTTTTTTATGATGTGAACATGATTTAGAAATTCTAAATACTAATATTTTTTGAAAGCTTTCTATGAAACTTGTGGGGACCACCTATGTGACTGGGGCCGCCAATTTGCATAAACGACACCTTAGTAAGTATGGTATGAGTCAGATGAGTGATTAGTGTAGGCTACTCAAATGTGTTGCAGTGGAGTTATGTAGTAAAGAAGGCAATTCTATATTAGCCAGAGGGTGACGCGAAGGTTTGATTTTTTTAGAGCAACTAGCGCTTAGCCGTATGATCCAAACGTTAGCATCGTATGCCGCTTTTGTCGTTGGATCTTTCTGGCAAGCAACAATAACATTTCAATTAATTTATCACGACGTAACCACAATGCAAAAACCTACCTCGCAAACAGTGCGAAAAACAACTTTGTGCAATAAACCCATCTTGCAGACGCCCCCTTCGTCCTCATGACTCAGGAGCATTGCCTCTCCCATGGACAAAAAAACGAGGGCCCACCCAATTCCAATTTGTTCCAACAAAAAAAAGTGAATTGCAACAATTCGATTGCAATAAGAATAAACCAATCTCAAGAACAAATTGCAGAATAGCAATGGCAACGTCGAGAAAAAAATTGAAAACATATATTCTCACTAAAATTGGATGAAATCATGTGTATACAATTTGGAGGTGTTTCAAAACTAAATCAGAAATCTTAAACAAACAATTTTAGCCTGTTACAACATTTCAACATTTGAAATTAAGAGTTGCAACATTGTACAATGGGCCTCTTCTTTTCAATTTCTAAAAGTTATTTTTCGGCTTTTCTTACAGTAACTAACTTTCATATAGAGTGTTTTTTTAAGTCAGAGTTTACAAGTTTATTGTAGTGCACACTGTAGTAACTTCATTTATATCGACCAAAACTATATGCGAGTTCCTATTACTTCATATTCTCTTTCATGAACAGCTCAAAAACCAAAAACTATAACTAAAAGCCATATGCAGAAGTCAAGAAAAACATGTCAAATTGCTCATTGAAATTCAATATCGGCTATAAATGCGATCGCATGCACTATCGCCCCGTATATTTGCTTTTAGATCGGTGCACATGGAGGGGAACACACTGTTCAAAAAATTTCACCACGAGGTAGACACGTATCTCTCTTACCCCCTCTCTCTCCTCTCCATTCGACACATGTTTTTGATTCAAAAAATTCTACAAAGCAGCAAATTGAATCTCATTTTTCAAGATTTGGAGGGAGAATTTTCAGTTCATTTTTTCGGCCACATTTTTGAATCTGAGGAAAACGGAAGGAAAAAACGGAATTGCAAGTTCATCATCTACATTTCGGCCACATTTTTTTGGGTTTTGAGCATGTTCATCATTCCAGTAAACAAAGTCTTGTTCGGTAAAAAAACTTGCAAGACAATCTACACAGAAAATCTAGTTTTTAAAAAACAAATGGGGAAATCACATGAAATATAACAAAGAAATTGGCTGGTCCGACGTGGGGGAGAAGGATTGCTATGACAGGGACGATCGGAGAGGAAGACAACGACGTCGACTGGATCCAACAGTGCTGCGCCTGTGGACGCTGGATCTGGCAACGCGCTACCCAGAGAGGAAACGATGGTGACGGTCAGATCTAGCATGGGGGAGGAGGATGCGATGGCGGGAATGGTCGGAGAGGAAGATGATGGCAGCGGGCGAATCTGGCCGTGCCGTACCTGGAGACAACCGGATTTAGCGACACCCCGAAAGGAAGACAATGACGGTGGTCGGATCCAGCTACGTTGATGCCAAGGATGGGGTGGCACGGGCTTAGGATCATTGTCGTCGTCTACAAGGCCAGGGTGGCTAGTGTGGAGAGAGAAAGCGAGAGAATTGAGAGAATGAGAAGAGAGGGTTATAAAAGAGAGAGACCCACATGTATATATATATCTACCCTACTCTATAATACACCAAAATTTTCTTTACTAAATCCACCCCCTCAACCACCCCCACAGTCATGCCTAATCTAAGTCCACCCAGATTTATGTACCAAAGTAATCCAACTTCATACAAATGAATGGCCTGAATCTCTCCTCAAACCTTCTTCTCTTACTCATTGAAGATCCTAAGGCCAAAATCATCCGGATCATGCACATCATTCAACACCCAGAACCCCACACCCACGCGCACGCCCCCGACGCCCGTTCTCCACCCACGCGCTGCCGCCGCCGACGCCTCCTCATCCCCACCCCGCGCTGCCGCTCCCCCCGCCTCCTCCTCTTGCCCCCATCCCTCCGCTCTGCCGCCGCCTCCTCCCCCCCACCTTGCGCTGCCGCCGCCGCCTCCTCCTCCCCACCCCGCGCCGCCGCCTCCTCCCCCGCGCCTCCACTCCCGCCGCTCCCCCCGTCCTCCACCGCGCCGCCGCTCCCCCATCTCCGCCTCTCCCCCGCGCCTCCACTCCCGCCGCTCCCCCCGTCCTCCCCCGCGCCGCCGCTCCCCTCACCTCCTCCTCCTGCCCCCATCCCTCCGCTCTACCGCCGCCTCCTCTTCCCCCCACCTTGCGCTGCCGCCTCCTCCCCGCCCCGCGCCGCCGCCTCCTCCCCCGCGCCTCCACTCCCGCCTCTCCCCTCGTCCTCCACCGCGCCGCCACTCCCTCCGCTCCCCCCGTCCTCCACCGCGCCGCCGCTCCCCCATCTCCACCTCTCCCCCGCGCCTCCACTCCCTCCGCTCCCCCCGTCCTCCCCCCATTCTCCGCGCCGCCTCCTCCCCTCCCTCCTCTGCCGCTCCGCCCTCGCCTACTCCTCCCCACCCCGCGCCGCCGCCGCCTCCTCCTCCCCCCACTCCTCCGCTCCGCCCCGCCTCCTCCCCCGCTCCGCCAACGCCTCCTCCTCCCCCCACCCCGCCGCTCCGCCGCCGCCTCCTCCCCACCCCGCGCCGCCGCCTCCTCCTCCCCCCACTCCTTCGCTCCGCTTCTTTTTTTCTTCTTCTTAATTTTCAACGTTTACACCATGGCTTCATTGTATAACTTTTCATTTTAATGTTTTATTTATGTTTGCAGGGGTTGCCTTTTAGTTCGCCAATCTTTTTTCCATAATAATCCTTCAAATTTTGTCGACTTGGGAGGTGGTGTGATGGGCTGTAGAGGATTCCATTCCAGCTTCCGTGCCACACAGAGTGGGCTTTCTCTTAATATCGGTGTGTTTTATCATCTATAAGCCCAATTTTGCATAGCATTGTGATCACTTATGCAGTTGTGATAAGACATATTTACATGTACTGTTTGTTTGTGCAGATGTGTCCACAACGATGATTGTGAAACCTGACCCTGTTATTGATTTTCTACTTGCCAACCAGAAGGTTGATCACCCGAACAAAATTGACTGGGCTAAGGTAAGTTTTCTTCACGTTGCTAATGAAAACAATAGTTTAAGAACGAAGGACAAAAACCATTGGACCAGGCTCTTAGATATCTATAATTGTATCCTTGTTTAATTTTGTAGGCCAAGCGTGCATTGAAGAATTTAAGGATAAAAACAAGTCCAACAAATACGGAATACAAGATCGTTGGTTTTAGTGAAAGGAATTGCTACGAACAAATGTGAGAGCATATTGACATTTGTTGTTTTAATGATGCTTATATTATTGTGTGCACTGGATGCTTGGCTTTGCAATTTGTATTCTTAGTTTTCTGCAATTTTCACTATTTCTTGAAGTACTTTGTAGGAATGATCATTTATTAAGTACTTGCTGATATCTAGGTTCACGCTAAAGCAAAGGAATGGTGACTCTGAAGCAACAAAAATATCTGTCTATGATTACTTTGTGAAGAACCGGGGCATAGAGTTGAGATACTCTGGTGATTTTCCCTGTATTAATGTGGGGAAACCGAAGCAGTCGACATATTTCCCAATTGAGGTAATTATTGTTGTGATCCCAATGTAGTCCCTTCACTGTGCCTTATTCGTGCTGATGTTGTGTCGAATGTTTCCTTGTTTACCAGCTATGTTCTCTTGTGCCTTTGCAAAGATATACCAAGGCTTTGAGGACACTACAAAGGTCTTCGCTTGTTGAAAAGTCCAAGCAGAAACCTCAAGAAAGAATGTTGGTTTTGTCTGATGTGAGTGGCTCCTTTATTTCAGTTCAATGGATGTAGGTGTGCTTTCTTTACTGTTTTATTATCAATGGATTATTGGCAGGTACTTCGACGCAGCAACTATGATTCGAAACCCATGCTGAAGGCATGTGGCATTTCGATAGCTCAAAGTTTTACTCAAGTTGGTGGTAGGGTACTGCAGGCCCCGAAGGTCGGTCAGAACTGTTTATGCTGTATTTTTTTTTCAATTACCACTTCGTGCTTGTGAAACTGTTATAGTATATATCTAATATAATCATGTTGTGCAGCTAAAAGCTGGAAATGGTGAAGATATTTTTACACGTAATGGGCGTTGGAACTTCAACAATAAGGTCTGTGTGTTCGACTGTATTCCCTTTTTACTCCTTAATCCTGCATGTTGTCATCTGTAACTTTGTTAGTTATGTTTTCCAGAGGCTTATTAAAGCCAGCACTACTGAGAAATGGGCGGTGGTTAACTTTTCTGCAAGGTGTAATGTTAGGGATCTTGTCCGAGACCTCATCAAGTGTGGGGGCATGAAGGGAATTGTAGGTTTCTCATTTCACCTAATGTTGCACATTTCCGCAAATGCAATTTCACTGTTCTTTTACTTTGCAGAAAGTATATCAACTTTTTGATGTGTTTGAAGAAAATCTGCATTTTCACTCACTTTTTTTACTTTGCAGAAAGTAGACCAACCTTTTGATGCGTTTGAAGAAAATCCTTCAATGAGACGGGCTCCTGCTGCAAAAAGGGTGGATGACATGTTTGAACAGATAAAAACAAAGCTTCCTGGGGCACCCAAGTTTCTGTTGTGTGTTCTTGCTGAGAGGAAGAACTCTGATGTTTATGGTTGGTTATGCTAACTTGATGTTGTGCTTGTTCAAATAAGCATATTATGGCTTCTCTGTGTCTGTAGCATCCATTTCTTTCTTCTTTAATAGGGCCTTGGAAGCGAAAATACTCACACAATGTGTGGCCCCTACAAGAGTCAATGACCAGTATCTTACAAATGTTCTATTAAAGATAAATGCAAAGATTTGTGGCTCCCCCTGCTCCCTAAATTTTTTGATAGCATTGCTAACATTTACATCTCTAAGTACTAATTTATGTTCTTTCTTTCTTTTTTTCAACCAGCTTGGTGGGATAAATTCATTGTTGCAAATTGAAACTTCCCCTGCTATTCCTCTTGTATCCAAAGTCCCAACTATCATTTTGGGAATGGATGTGTCCCATGGTTCACCTGGACAGTCTGATATACCTTCCATTGCTGCGGTAAGTAACTGCTTTCCCTCATTTTGTGCACTGTACCTGGAATTGAATGCTTTTAAAACTCAAATGATCTGAAGATTTTTGACAGATGATAACTATTTTGCACTGTACACAGGCTGATTTAGCTGTGTCCCCACTGTACCTTATCTACAGCGCTACAAGTCTATGGTTATGTTAGAAAGTATTGTGGCTTTTGTCTGAAATAACAATGTAGTGTCTATTAATTTTTTCTGAGATATTTAATTAAATAAAAATAGAAAAAAAATAAAAATACTGTTATATCTCTATAAACAATGAAAAGAAAAAACACGTTAAAAAGCTACAATGTATGAGACGTGACTCTTAATGAATCTGATTGTTCGTTTTATTTTTTACAAATTTTATCTTGTTTTGTATTTTACCGTAGCGTTAGCACAAGCACACTACTAGTATGTATATAGTTGTACAAGTACATAATACAAATACAAGTTATGCATCCATCTCAAAGCACATTTGAGCCATCGGATTGTGCATGCACACGTCAGAAAACTGCACTCAATTCTCATGCAACAGTTAGAAGCAATATTCGTAATCATTACTATTATAAAAAACAAGTTAATGTTTATACATCTATTATTCTCTAACTGTTTTATTCCTTCAAATTCTCAACATTTTTTACTTTTCAACCGATTAGGGCAACTCTCTTTTATATCATAATTCTCTATATATTTAATAAGTTTTGTTGCAACGCACGGGTACGTAATTAGTAAACTGGAAATATTACATAATATTTCCATAATTTTATTTAGAATTTCTTAACAAGCAATTTTGTGCCGTTACAATACCGCAATATTCGAAAATAGTAGTTGTCTCTTCTCATCCTCCCTCCTCCCCTTCGCGTATCCTGGTACCACCGCCGCAGCGGCCGCTGCCGTGTTCCGTCGGCGCAGCTGGTCGGGTGACAGCGGATCTGGGCGAGACCCGACGCTAGAGAAGGAGGGCGGGAGGCGGTGTGGCTTCGGATCTGCGTGATAGAGGGAGGGGTGATGGGAGGGAATCGAGACGGCTCGGTGGAGGTTAGGGTTTCGGCCTCTCTCTCTCTGAACGCGCTCGCGCTGGCGGGCGGATCTGCGAGAGGAAGGGCGCGAGGACCACCCCGCCTCTGCCTCAGGCTCGCGCTGCCGTCGTCCGTTTGCGCGCCACCCCCGCCCCCGGGGCGCTCCTCCTCTTCGTCGCCCCTCAGCCCCTTGACGTCTCCCGGCACTGAGACCGCCGCCTTCCTCCGGTTTGGTGGAGTGGGCAAGCCCTCCGTCTTACTCTAGCCGCCGTGCCTTCCGCTGACGACGCCGGATCTGGCCGGGGTTGAGGTGGACCTGCTTCCCGTGCTCTGGTCGCCGCTGGCCTGTCGTCGTCGTCTTCGGTAAGGAAATCCACGACCCTTTGCTCTCCCAAACCCTCTTCTCTTGCAGTTTTTCCCCTTGACTCCTCTTGCAAAGCCTCTCAGACCTCTAAACCCTAGCTTGGTGTGATCTGAGTCATTTGACCTGCTGCGTGGTCAGGGGATAGAGTCGTGCACGGGTGATTCAAGAGGGCGCAAGGCTGCCGTGGCGGAGTCCATCTATGCTCTTGGCTCACGGCAGCAACGTCGGCTGCTGAGGCGATTCAGGCACGGTGAGATGTGGGCCTTCAACAGGGCTGCGTGCGCCACTTACCTCTGGTGCAGGGTCAACCTCCCAGAATTGGAGGTCGAACAAGACCTCCAGGACATGTCCATGGCCCGCAGCGCACCGGCGCTGCTCTGAGGTATGTCCCGCTTGGTATCAAATTTGTGAGGACAGATATGAGGGGATGCGGTGTGAGAAGGCTATGAATTGGATTGCTTAGCTGTTCTAGATGGAGCTCAGGCGCTCCTCCTCTAATTTCAGAATATTGCTCCTGTTGTGGTTCTAATTTTGCTGCTTTATTGGCATATTGATTAATTAATATTGAACGTTCGGATGATATCTCATTAGGCATCACCTGGACAACTGGATTTCTTTGCTGTGTTGTGTTGTTGAGTTCTAGATGTCCTCCCAGCATTTTGTTTAAGCTAGAGCAGCATCTTCCATGTCAAGGAAAGTTATGTGGTATACCTAAGGTTTCTTCCCTGTTTATTTTAGGTAGTCACCATATTTTCTTCTCCATTATTATGCTTTGTTCTGTGGTGCTAATAGTAGATGGAATTTGCCTATATTCTAATTCTAGCACACCATTTACTCTCACGTTAGCAGGGTAGTAGTTTATTGAGCTTAGGATTGTTTTAGAGATCAGTGGAAGCACTGTGTAACAGTTAATTAGTTCTAAAATTCTACCTTTATAGTTTAGAAGTTTACATATTGCATAAGCATTTGATTTTCCATCCTAACACTTCTAAAAGGTTATTTTATACCAAATTGAACAATCAAGTTAATAATTGAATTTTGAAGATGCTTGGCCATGTTTTTTTTTCAATTTTCCATTTGTTTTTAGAGCTCAACTGCAAGTGCTTCTCTCAGGTATGAAAATGGTCAAATAGTTTTGAGATGCAAATAGAACAGGATACCCCCCACCCCCTTGTTTTGTTCTGCTCTGATTGTTGGGACATGGAAAAAAAATGTGCCTATATATATAGCATAGGTACTAAAATTTTGATTGAAACAGTGTTTACCCTTCCAAAAACTCGAGTCATTTCTTTTTATGCTCATCTTCTTTTTTGGGTCCATGAGCTCAAACAGTTGGTGTAGTTTTTCTTTCAGAGTTACGAATAGTGCGGTGTTTGTTCTAATGGGAGGGTGTTTCAGAAGCTGTGCTTTGTTTCTAAGTTGGGAATAGAACATGCCTGGAATATGCTGTTCTTTTTTTGGTAGGTACTTCTAAAATTTCTGTTGTCGATCATGGGAAAATTCAGTTTGTTGCACTGACGTATTTCGACATATTTCGACAAGTCATTTTCCCAGATATTAGAATGCAGTTAGGTGCACTGAGGTGGAGTAGTTCTTGGCTGTTTTATTTTCATTTGACACAAAAAACAAGAACTTCGTTCCAGATATAATGAAATACAACCTATTCTAATAGTTTTCTCTCCAATTGTCTATCCTCACTTCCTCAGAGTTTGTATACACTTTATTTGGACCTATTCTCTTGCAGCTATTTTTATCCAAGTAAAAAAGCAGTGATTACTAATGCACCACATACTCCTTTCTGGTTGGTAAAATGCGGACAATCAGCTGACGGAAGAATAAGTCACTGAATTTACTTTGCTTAGAGCGCGTGGAATTGTTGATGCCTCCCAATGGAACTGCCCAAGCAATGTCGTGTACGTACTTGCTAGGTTGTAGGGCTATAGCTGTTGTCAGTTATCATGCTCATTCCTGTTTATATATGCAACATCGTACTTTCTTATGCTATTTTCTACTTCTGCTTATTATGGAGTAAAATGGTCAGGCTTCTCTGTTAATTAGATAGTGTAGGATTGGTGCCCTTCTACCAATAACAACACATGGGACTTACTGATTTTGAAAAGCAAATCAATTGCATACTCATACAGAGAGAAGCTCTAGCATAACGATTTTTAGAAGATCTGTGAAATAGTATTCATCGAAAATGAAGATAGAGAATGTCAAAAATAGCGTTCTGTATTATGTCCAAGCTGCTTGAGCTTTCAAGTTCATACATAAATCACAATTTGATCATGCCAATATTGCAACGGGTACTAAGGGCCTGTTCATATTGTTTTTTACTGATAGGTTTTGGCTGCGGCTGATGAATAGTAGTGGTTGATAGAAGCCGTTGACGAATAGTAGTTCATTGTGTAAGAAAGACGGTGTAACAAAAAAGACTACAATATTTATACTGCTATACGATTTACGGAATTGTGATATAATAAAATAATATAAAGTACATTACAACATGTGAAAGCGAAAAATAGTGATTGATAGAAACGACTTATAGACGAAATTGTGATATAATAAAATATAAAATACATTATAACATGTGAAAGCGAAAAGTAGCGGTTGATAGAAGCGGCTTATAGACGGAATTGTGATATAATAAAATATAAATTATATTATAACATGTGAAAACGAAAAGTAGTGGTTGATAGAAGCGGCTTGTAGAAGCTGGGGCATTCGTATGGGCTTCGCAAAAGCCAATATGAACCGGCTCTAAGCTTGATGTAGTATGTTCTTTCATGGCAAGGCCTGTACATTAGTTAAAAGCACTTCCTCCTTCCTAGAACTCCTAATCAAGGTTCTTAAGTTATACATTATTTAACTGCATAACATTTAGTCATTTGTTATTTTTGCTCACCACTCCTTGCAGAGGGAAAATGAAGCCGTTTTTATAAGGCCATGCAATTCAAGGTCAGCAGTAATATCTCAATGATTGCTTCCATTGGCAAGTTCACTATTAGGAGCACTGCATTCTGCCTGTGAGCTGAACCATTGTTCTCGGTTTGTAATATGAAAAGAAATTTCTCGGTATGGGATGATATACTGGAGAATCTACCCTACTCTATAATACACCAAAATTTTCTTTACTAAATCCACCCCCTCAACCACCCCACAGTCATGCCTAATCTAAGTCCACCCAGGTTTGTGTACCAAAGTAATCCAACTTCATACGAATGAATGACCTGGATCTCTCCTTAAACCTTCTTCTCTTACTCATTGAAGATCGTAAGGCCAAAATCATCCGGATCATGCACATCATTTAACCTAGAAAACCCACCACCTCCCGCTATGCAGAAACCGCTCCGTTCTCCGCCTCCCCCGCGCCTCCTCCGCTCCCTCCGCCTCCCCCTCCTCCCCCGTGCCTCCCCTCCCTCAGCCTCCCCCCATCCTCCCCCGCGCCTCCCCTCCCTCCACCTCTCCTATCCTCCCCCGCGCCTCCCCCCATCCTCCCCTGCGCCTCCCCTCCCTCCGCCTCCCCCCATCCTCCACCGTGCCACCCCCATCCTCCCCCATCTCCGCCTCCCCCGCGCCTCCGCTCCCGCCGCTCCCCCGTTCTCCGCGCCACCTCCTCCCCTCCCTCATCCGCCGCTCCGCCCTTCTCCCCGCGATTACCGCTCCTCCCCCCGTTCTCCGCGCCGCCTCCTCCCCTCCCTCCTCCGCCCGCGCCGCCTCCTCCCCTCCCTCTTCCGCCGCTCCGCCCTCACCTACTCCTCCCCACCCCGCGCCACCGCCGCCTCCTCCTCCTCCCCCCACTCCAACGCTCCGCCCCGCCTCCTCCCCCGATCCGTGCTTTGTTAGATCCGCCGATCTTGGCGATGGAGATGGATTCCTCGGTCGAGAAGGTGAGCTCCGTTTTGTGGGTTTTTCGTGCTCGATCTGTTGCTGGAATGGTAGACGGAGATGGAGCTCGGGTGGGGCGCCAAGGGCGCGTTCCGCAGGAAGGAGGGGAACGACGACTACCGCCGCCAACGGGAGGTCGTCGACTACGTCATCGCGCACCCCGCGTGGCGGTGGTCTGGTGGCCGCGACCACGTCTTCGTCCTGACAGGTAATTCGGTTGGGGAATTGCAGATTTCCCGTGAGTGAGTTTTGGGTCGATCGAAGTGCCAGTAATGACAAGGGCCATTGTTTAGATTAGTCCTCCATTGCTGCTAATTCGTGTATATTTAACCAGTCTTGTTACTTAGGTTGTGTTGTTCTTGTCGTCGTTGTTTATTATACTCAACACCAATTCTCATCAAGATAGGTTGTCAGATAGTTTTTCGAATTTGATCTAAATGAAATAGAGCCCTTGAATAATCAGGTCAAGGTTCAACTTAGATTTGCACGATTGGCCCAGCTGATCGATAAGTGTTGAAGCAGATATTTCTGCAGCTGCACTTTCTGACAATGATATTTAGAAGGGTTAGCTAATCGACTGCAACTGTGACTGGATGAAGGCTCCAAATCATCTTTTCTATTGTGTTAGTTGTTATCTGGATTTGATATCTTGCTCAGCATGAGACTTACTTATCTTTGCATATTTAGAATTGAGGTCAGGATAGCCTGTTTGGTTTCTTTGGTACCCTTGATAGTTGTCCCGACTGAGGAAGTGACTTACCTTTGAAATGTGATCACTTAAGAAACCATTTGTGGATCATGCGACTGTGTGTACATATGTCATCAAGGGTGCTAATCCATCTATTAGCATGCTTTAGAGTTGCGGGGAAAATTCCGTAACTTCTGTGCAAGTAATGTAGCAATTTATGATGTATTGTTTATTTTTTCGTGAAGATTGATCTGTGTAGCAGCTTATTGTTCTTTTGGATGCTCAGGTTATGTTAAATACTGAGGCATTCTTTGACAGACCCTGTGGCCATGTGGCACGTCCGGGCGGAGATTGCTTCTGCAATTCTTTTGGTGGTTGATTTTGGCGGATGGTACAAACTTGATTCAAAATCTGCAAGCAGCGACTCTTCCCATATGATACAACATACTCAAGTGTCATTGCTTAAGGATGTTATTGTACCTTACACACATATGCTCCCTACATTGCAACTGTCAGAGAATAAGGATCGTCCCACCCTTCTGTACTTCAAGGGAGCCAATCATAGGCATCGGGTTTGTACTATTTATCTCACTATTGAGCATTTAGCTATGGTTTATCTGCAATCTGGATTCCAAATTGTAGCCAACTATTCACTGCATGTAGCACTTGTAATTTCCACCTATAGACAAATATAACTTGCATTGTTTTTATTGCTTATCTGCTTTGTAATGTTTGAAGCTAAACCATTGGAAATGATAAGAAGAAACCTGTGCACATTCTACTTTTAATATTTTCTTGTAGATCCTTGCTGGCTCTATCAAAGCTTAATATCCGATTCAAACCTTGTTATATAATCAACCCAGAAAAGCATTATCATTTGATTCGTTCTGCTTTCAACAGGACTTCATCTCAATGACTTCATAGTATCATACTTTAGCTAGGATAAATAATAATTCTTTACACAGCAGCTATGTGTTTGCTGCTTTCTCCATGGCATTCTACTTCAGAAATTCTGGCATTGAATATGAGATAGTTATGCACTGTACATTTGATGCTTCTAAAAAAAGAACACAGTTTTGAACTTCTGATGCCTTATTAATTTCTAAAGATATCATTTGTTTTAAGTGGTTAGTGTTATGACCAGTAGGGACAAAATAAAAATGCACGATTGAGCAATCAGGCTAGCTTATCACTTTGATTTTGGTATTTGAATGAACTGGCTAAAATCAGCACAGGAAGTTGGGGCTTTTACTGCTCCAGTACCAAAGAAAATCATTTATCTAAGTGAGTATATCTTTTGAAATTTTCTTTCAGGGTGGTTTGGTTCGGGAGAAAATATGGGACTTGATGGTTAATGAGCCTGATGTTGTCATGGAAGAAGGTTTTCCTAATGCCACAGGGCGTGAACAATCAATAAAAGGGATGCGGGCATCAGAGTTTTGCTTGCACCCAGCTGGTGACACCCCAACATCATGTCGCTTGTTTGATGATAGGGACCGTGTTGTTGAAGCCAGGGATGAGCTCCACAGGATGCTAAACGAGGTAAATTCTTGAGCTCAGTGACCTACATCATTCCAATCAACATAATTAGAAATTTATTGACGAATCACTAAATCACTGCTTTGACTTTATGGGAAGGTCGGTGCTGATGGTCTCATTGGAAACATTTATGAGGCTTTCTTGTAGTTTAATGAAAGTCTTATACTACTGTTTATTCCCTGTGTATTTTAATTGTTTACAATAGTTGCTGGTTTACACACATGGCACTGATTGTAGGATGAGTTACGAGATGCTGTGTTGCTTGTGTTCGCTAACAAGCAAGATCTTCCAAATGCTATGAATGCTGCTGAGATTACTGATAAACTTGGACTGCACTCCCTTCGCCAGCGACACTGGTAGCTATTCATGGATTTGTAGTTCTTGTTTGTCCTTTCAGTATTTTAAGATGTCATTAGAATAATTTGGCCCTGTCGACCTAATTGGCTCCTTTTCCCCCAATCTATTATATTGAAATGTGGTACGAACCCTAACCGCTCTCGCGGGCTCCGATCTGCGTCGCTCTTCGCGTCCTGAAAAATGGTGTCCATGTTTTCTTGCTTTATCCTTAATCGTAAGTGTGCCTTTTGCTTCCAAAAAGAGGTGATGCTTCTTGCTGCCAAGTGATGTTGGGATTATTGCGCAAGGGCTTTGAGCAATCCATGGCTTGTTTCTGCTGATGCGATGAGATCACAAATTATGTATTGTCCCTTCTGATGGCAGCAGTTTGTTTCTCCCTTGGATTTGTATCATATGCTGTGCGTCATATGCAACAAAGCAAGTAATTTGTGCTGCTAACTTTTGTTTCGAAGTTTTGCCTACGCGAGTTTGGGAATTTTAGGATTTGTGCAGAGATGCAATGTTTGTGCCCTGCTCTTTTAGTGGAGGGTGTAAATTTTTCATTGCCAAGTGATGCTGGGATTATTGCGCAAGGGCTTTGAGCAATTCATAGGCATGTTTGGCCTAATGCTGTGAGATAAACTGCATGACGTCCCTTCTGATGGCAATTTGCTCCAGATATAAACCTATCTGAACATCTTTTTTCTGTTGTACAGTTAATCTGTATTTTCCATTTGTTTTGTGTTGGTATACATAGGATGTTTGGCACTAAATGGGATTCTCAACTTAGTAATATCTATTCCCATACTCTCTTCACATCCTGTGCTGATCAGTATTGATGCACTAACAACATTGAGGTCACACATTGGGCTACGCAAGTAAGGTAAAGCCAAGGAGCTCCTGAAACCTCTGACCGCTTGTTTTTGGACTTGGTACTAGGATATCTTTAGGGACTTTTGTTCACCACCCTGAGTAAATAAAAACGTAATACAAACAATTTTATAGTATAAAAATACCTGGTTGTCAGCATGAATCAGGTACTCATAGTATAGGAACTTGTTTTTTATACCTTAAGCGTTGTACGCGTGAATGCCTATTTTTATACTATAAACAAGTTCACGCTTACAATGCTACACTTACGTATAAAAGTGTAACATCAGAAATGCCAATTGTACCATACTCTCTTGTAAGCTAAAGCCAAGGAGCTCCGGAAACCTTTAGACTACTTGTTTTTGGATTTGGTACATGGATATCTTTAGGGAGTAGGGAATTTTGTTCACCAACCTGGGTAAGTAAAAATGTAATGCAAACAAGTTTCATAAGTGTAGCGTTGTAAGCGTGAATACATGTACCTTTTTCTTTTGTTTGTATCTTATTATCGGGGCTATATTGTGCATGACTTGCTCAAACTTCAAAAGCATAAATAGTTAGCACTTACATATCATCAAGATACACATTTTCTCTTGATATAAGTGCAGAAGGATCTTGGTTGTCCTCAAGATTTTTCATTTTAGCTTGAATTAGTGCAGCAGTCGGAAGTATACGAAATTGGAACAATTTGATTTGTGATAAATTTTCATTTTCACCCAATTCGTCATGGGTGTCAGATTGCAGGGTGCTGGAGGAAATATTGCTTTCTTGCATGTTGATTTATTTTGATTACTTGACACACTGAAATGGGGAACATGTTACTGTATCGTATAAGCTCCTGTTTTGAACTACAAAACATTCCATAGAATGAGTTGCAATTTACAAATGTTGTTACATTGTGGTTTTTTTGGTGCCTTCTTCTTGTGCAGACTAGGATTTTGATTTGCTGAATACTGAGCTGATTAGAGATGCGTGACGTCAGGTCTGGAATCCTTATGAGTTTTACCGTTACGTCGGCTATTATATATTACTTGGAAGCCTTCAAGATGCTACCTTCGTTTGACAGAGATCCTGCCTTCCTGGTATGTGTCTGTCCTGGTATGTGTCATTCTGTTGGCTATTGCTGTGCCACTGTAAGATACCTTGCGGCTGCAATTGACTTTGCATTGTATGTGCCTGACAGCCTGAGTGTGAACTATTCATGCTCTTGATATATAGCCACTTTTTATTTCAAATTTAGCCCTTGAATACCTATTTTTGCCAAAATAACCATGTCCCCGAGCTCGAAAGACGTAGCAAGCAACACCTATCATCCGTCGTGCCTGGGGAGCTCGACAAGAACGTGCGCGCAACAGCAGGGCGGGCCTGAGGCGCTGCCGAGCTTGCCTTGCTCGGTAGCGCGCTGCCGCACCACTGAACTAGCGTGGCAAGTGTCAGTGGCACTCGCGCAGGGGGTGCTTGATTGCAGCATCAGCTCGGCAGCGCCATGTGGTCAGTTTAGTTTTTTTTGTAATTAGGTGAATAACCGAAAAAGAAGAAAAAGCTTACTGTGTTTCATATTTCTTTATGTGACAAAAATGTTTGTTTTCTTTGTAGCCTCAAGTTTAAACAATGTGGGGATAGAGAAAGTCGTCGGTGGGTGAGTCCAATGATGTTGTCGCTTCCTCAAAAGATAAGTCGTTATGTGACAAAAATATTTGGTTATACAATATATGAGACGTGAATCTTAATAAATCTGATTGTTCGTTTTATTTTTTTACAAATTTTATCTTATTTTATATTTTACCGTAGCGTTAGCACGGACACACTACTAGTGATGTAAAGCTGACTGAACTCTACAATACAATGACACATGATACGGAAACTATGAAGATTAAGCATCTTTGGTAGTTGATGTACACTTCTGTTGTTTTCCAGCGTGATTGGCTGATCTATTCTGCTTTATTTAGAGTTAGCACAAATCAAGTCATGTTGTTAATGTTCAGTCTAAAAAAGTGTCCAGCAAATTATGCACACATTGTTGGTCTGTCTCCATTTTGTTCAGATGGTAAACCAAAGTGGTGCTGCACTAGGCTATGATAGTGTCTTCAACCTAACAGAACAATGTCTCCGTAGCTGTCTTCAACCTAATAGAACAATGTTTCCGTACCTTCCAATTCCCGGGTTCCTGAAGCAACGCATTGTTCCTGCGCTGGCCATCGATGCAAAAGCGTGCGGTGAACAGTGCCAGCCGTTCTAGTAAGAAATAAGAAGCCCTAGCAGCCGCAGCGCCCCTAGCCCCTGCTCTTGGTCGAGCCTGCGCCAAAACAAATAGCCACCCCTGGCCTGCAAGCACCCTGGCTGCCGCGCCCTCGAACCCTAGCGCCGCCATCCTTTGTTCCTTGTCGCGCGAGCCCTCCCAAGCATGCCCGCTGCAGGTTGCTGGCTGCCGCAGGGTCGCTGCTGCTGGGTCCCTGTCGGCTTCAACATTCGCATCTAGGGCAACAACCCAAAATTCTTTTCCTTGCTAATCCATCGATTTATATGTGGCCTAGAGTGGAGATTAGTGCGAGTGAAATATTGTGGTTAGAAGTCGTGTCAGAGTATTGTAGTGCAGTTTTGGGCACTCTTCATGGTTAATAAAAAATTTGGTCTACTGGAGATATGTAGGTTGTCCAGTGAATCGTTGCGATTGGGTAGTGTCGTGGTAATTATCAGATTTAAAAATAGTATATACTAGATATAGTGTTTTTGTATAACATGAAAGATGTAGGGCATTTTCTAAGCTTTCCATAAAGTGCTAGCTCACTGAATTTGGATGGGTAGATTGAAAAATATGGTTCTAGAAATCTCATTGTTCAGATTTTGATTAGCATTGGTAGCAAGTTGTGTTGTTCTGCGAATTTAGCACAGAAGGTGACCCAATTAAAATATGGTGATAATTGGGAAGATGTAGAAGTTTCTAGAAGTGGTATAATTTGCTATGTTTCGTATTGCGGAAAAATAGTTATGAAATTATAAAAGTTGTTGTCTAGTTTTGCAACCGAGTGACCTTTGGGGCTGAAAATGAGAGTCTAAATGATTGAATTATGAAATTTCAATAACTAGGAAAATGTGCAAATTTTCATGTAGATTCCAAACATATATTGTTTATGATGTTTAGGTTCCTGGGTTGCAAGCTATGGCCATTTGATCAGTGGGACAACGGAAGGGTTGTCCGATAAAGGGGGGGTATAATAATGCTGGGTTTGCGCATAGGAGCAATGTTGAATTATTCATCATGTATGTACTATTGTAGCATAGTTTTGAGGTTGGGTAATGTTTTATTCTAGAGGTGGTGTTTCTTCGGGGGTGGTGTCGATTGCACATCGTCCCGCTTCTTTTAGTGAAAAGGCAAGTACATTGTAGAAGGGAGACATGTTGTTCGCTCATGTTTACCATGCTGCTTTATACAATTACTCCTGTTTATTACGATGATTATATGGTGATGGTTAAATGACGATGATGAATAATGTTAAATCAAATGGAACTATTGTATCGCAGCACGTGCTCACTCGTATCATGAAAGAGAAGACCCAACTCGGGTGGGCATGTGAGACCTATTTCGGAAGGCGACCTCCATGGGATGGAGGGATTTGAAAGAGTGGACGTTGATGTGTGTTCACTCAACTATACCTGTATAAAGCATGTATAAAATATAATTATTCCTTCATCACATTATCATCTCTTTCTTTCTATTAGTGCAATGCAAAGCTACACTACATGCTTATCACTATTCACAAGCCATGTGGAGCCGAGCCACACATATAAATATGAATCAGATTGTTTCGAATTGACTAAGTTTTTCTTTCTTTCTTTCTTTTGTGAGAGACTTAAGTTTAACTGGATAGATCATATAATGATTTAGATTGTTTCAGTAGAACAAAATATGGTCAACTAAATATTAAAAAACAGCAAAATCTGAAAAGAAAAAAATCAGCTTAAACCAGACTTCAGACCAGAATTTTGCTAGAAAAATTCTGTTAGATCCTTAAATAGCGGCGCATAATGCCGGCCTTCACAGTTTTTTGCATCAGCCCTAGGTGCCTGCAGGGGCGGAACCAGACTCAATCCAAGCCTCAGGCTGGCCCAGCTGGTTTTGGGTCGACATAGGCTTTCATTCCAAGCCTTTTATATCCAAATTAATATTCTCTATGGGCTTTGGTTTCTAGGCTTCAGGATATAGCTCACTAAGACCGACGCCGACGCCTTTTTCTACACAAGCTAGGTGGCACCCAACTGGCACCGATTGAAGCCCTGGAAACGTTGGGAAGCATCCTGACTTGGTCCCCGATAACAGACGTGACAGCATCTATCACCTCTTGAAAGCCAGTCCGGCCACTCACTTCGATATGTTTGAGAGAGGTGAGGTGTTGGATGCCAATGTGTAAACTGCCGTATGTACATTCTGCTTCATCTGTGTTGAATATGAGTTCAAGACTATCGAGTTTTGGCAGAGCTCCTGCAAACATCAAACCAGGTCCAGCTGGGTTATATAACTTGAGTCTTGTTAAACATCGGAATCCACGGTGACCGACCCTGAGTCCATCTCTGGGAACCTGTGTTACGCCTAGTTCGAGGACAAGAAGGGCAGGCAAGTCTTCAAGCAAACGTTGATCCTCCCCTTCCATTCGTTTAAAACCAATATCCAAGAAGGTGAGGTCAGAGAGTGAGGGATTAATCCACTTCGGAAACCTGGAGAACCAGGGGCTACTTTGGAACTCATACTTCTGGAGAAGTGGAGGAGGGCACCATGAATCAGCGAAGCAGTCTACACCACCACCATCGCTGTGAATTTCTAGAGATCGAAGGTTGCTTGCCCCAAGTATACAGAGGGACGACATCAGAGATTCCTTTCTAGTCTGCAAATCACTAATTCCTACCGAAGCGAAATTTACTCGAAGCACCCTTAACTTGCTCAAAAACTGTAGATCTTTCATACAGCAGTGGCAGCCATCAATGATCCCTAACTCCTGAAGAGCTTCCATGTTGCCAAACCCATCCGGCAATATGACTTCATCGCCTACAAGGCGTATCAACCGTTTGAGCTGAACGATACTTTCTGGCAACTCATGTATCGAAGTTATTCTTAGATCCAGCGTCTGTAGATACTGTAGCTTCCCAATTTGGACAGGTAGCTTCTCAATGGACATACGGAGCCGCAGATATCTCAAATGAAATACAGTGTCATCAAGAGGAGCATTCCTCAAAGCACCCTCTAGATACATTTGATGAAATTGTAGATCCAATACTCGAAGAACAGATAGGTCCCAAACAGGGGGCATCATCCAGCCATCAACACCGCAGATATTAAGTGAACGGAGATGAGATAAATCCATGGTTCCTCGTGATATTGCCTCTGCATGTTCTTGCTTGTCCCATACGGAGAGCCTCCGAATCCTTTTATGAGAAGATGAGAGGTCCTGACCATCCAACATAGTTACAAAATTTTCTTCAGTTGACCGGGAGATGATAAAGTTGAGTATTATATCATGGACACGACACCCAATTACTTTACCATCATATGTCATGCCTATAGGTTGGATCAAACTCCTGTTTATGAGATCGTTAAAGTGACTCTCTCCTACTTCCTCCAAAGTATAGTCATGTTTTGCAGTGATAAACCCTTCAGCTATCCATTTCCATACCAAAATATCTTTGTCAATCTCGTGATCCTCTGGAAATGTACTGAGGTACAGTAAGCAAGACTTTAAATTATGAGGTAGATCGCTGTAACTCAGAGCCAATATCTTATCCATTACTTCCAGATCTTTATCTTTTTCGCCTACTGAGCAGATGGAATTCAGCACTCTCTTCCATTCTTCCTTTCTTCTTGGTTTATTAGCTAACAAGCTAGATAAAGTAACTATAGCCAACGGCAAACCACCACATTTATGCAGTATGTCATTCATAATTCCCTTCAACTGACTAGGGCATGTATCCTCAGGATCAAAAGTCCTCTTTAGAAATAATTTTGTGGAGTCACTTCTGCTGAGAGGTTTCATTCGATAAACGAAGTCGTCATGTGAAGTGCAACAAGATTCAGCTACATTGTTGATGCGTGTCGTTGTAATTATTCTACTTGCATGGCCATTTTTAGGAAGAGCACATTGTATGGTCTCCCATGCTGATTTTTCCCAAATGTCATCAATCACAATAAGGTACCTGTTAAGCAAGTTTGTGAAAAGGTATGAATTAGTAAAGTTCTAAAAGCAATGCTACTAGGAGTATTCTACTAAGAAACACAACAATTTTTTTTTGCATACATGTAGACATGCTATAACCTACAATTATTTATTAAAATCAAAATGTGATAAAATTCAACTCCTCTTTGTTAGTTCTCGGCCTAAAACAGTTTTTCTATTTCTTGAATCTGTACTAAATCTTGTCGCATAATTTTATCTATTCTAAGCTTCTTATTCTTAAAAAATAGAATTACATTGATATAACCAAAATAAAAACGTGTAGTTTGAATTTGATTATATTCGACCATATCAAGTCCATGTGTTTCTGAACAAGGCATCTTTAGTTGCATGCCACACCACATGTTTTGTGATTCGAAAAATGCCATCCACATGTTAGTGACTAGTGATATATTATGTCCCATTTTGTTTTCTAAACTGCAAACTTAGGGCTGCATGTACTTAAAAGCCACTACAGGCCTGCACACAATATACCTCAGCTTCAAACTCATGTATGCATGTCAAGTAAATATCTTAGAAGCATTGTCCCATAATCCAAAACTTGATAGTCAATTGTTATTTAAGCCACCTGTCTTCCGGGCCACAAGCAAAATTTACAAATGACGTATTGATTATTTTACATACCTGTGAGAAAACTATACAGAAGCTTAAACAGGAAAAAATATTGAAAAAAAAGTGAGGCCACAAGTCACGAACATTACCAGTAACTCTGCTATGCAAACATATAGTGATTCTAAAATTCTTCATAATTTTTGCAGTGAAGGTTTCTTGATTACTTAATTTTATCAAAGATTGTTGAGTTAGGGTAACTTATACATAATTTTTTAGGATTTAAAAATATGTGCTATGAATAGTTCTAGATGAATCATTCTAAAATTATGACTTCTCTTATTTAGATTAAGATTTCTACTCTAAATTAGAAGGGCTAAGAGGGACTATATAAACCATAACGGTAACCATAGAGAGAAACCATACCACCAAGTAATTAAGTCTACTCATCCAAAGCTGAGGACGCACAAGAGGATCAGATGTTAGGATATTCTTTAGCATTAGATTCTTGTATAGAGTAAGAATCCAGACCTTTTCATACTGCCTTTTGGCTTATGAATAGTAATATGTTGTAAAAAAACTTGTAGAGAGAGACACTCGTGTATGATTTTAGCCAATATAAATGAAGTCACTACAGTGTATACTACAATCGACTAGTAGACCCCACCTTGAAAAGACACTCCGTTTGAAAGCTAAGTACTATAGAAAAGTTATTTAGTATAGACAAACAGCTTTTAAAAATCAATACAAACACGACCTTAAAATATTTGAGAAGGTTGTGAGTGAGCGACAATCGCTTATACTCTTTTGATGTTGTGCTTAAACAAGTTGTGTTTGGCTTTGCCAAATCTTTTATCTCTCGTTGTGGTTGCTTCAACGTCATTATTTTTATTCTTTCTATGAGATTCATCTTTTTCGTTCTTGGTATCTTGCACATTCGTGTTGTATCTCACAAACTTTTATATGATCTGGAGGCTATTGCGCATAAGAAGGGGTATCACAGTGTAACAAGTGGTATCAGAGTCAATGCCGGATTAATCTGATTTGTGAGAAGGTCGCACTACTACAAAAGAGGCTAGACTGGATGGGTACATCACAGACGGTTCATATGGAACCGTCTGTGCTTAAACTATCACAGACGGTTTATACTAACAACCGTCAGTGATATTTTCACAGATGATTATTAACACAAACCGTCTGTGATAATTGAGACATCACAAACGGTTCGTGTTAATAACCGTCTATGAACTTTCACAGACGGTTCTTAATATGAACCGTCTGTGATAGACTTTGTCATATGAACTACAGAAATTATACTGAGATGAGAGTCAAATTCGAGGCAAATTTATTACAAAAGTTCGAAAAAAGAGATTCCTAGATCTTAATCTTCTGGGCTTCATATGCTTCTCCTTCGACTTCTGGAGTTGGAGGATCAGCCGTTGAGTTTTCAAATACCGTGAAGATTGTCTTTGCCCTCTCCACTTCCTCCTTTAGCTTGGAAAAATCATTAGTATGGCCCATAATCTCAAAGAGGATGCCATGATAAGCTTATTCAGAATCAGCCGATTTTGCTTGATCGGCAAGGTTATCCATGTGTCTCTGTACTGCAGCAAGAGCTTCCTCCATTTTGTGCACATTGCAGAGAAGAACGAGACTGAGGGCGGTTTCCCTTTCCTGAATGGCAATGAGACACCTCCGTCGACGGCGGATGATGAGGTCCAGCTGATGGATGGAAGCAAGTCGAGGAAGGAGAGCAAGGCGTGAGCGGAGGAGCTGTTCCAGACGTAAATTGTTGGCCGCCTGTGTAAAGTTGCAGCCAAACAACTCATGATGGATAGATGAAAGGAAGGAGATCAAAAGAATATTAGATGTCATTTTTGAGAAATCTGGTGAAGAAGATGAGGGAGAGGACAGTTTAGAAGTGCTGGATTAGGGCGCGCATATTTAAGCATTATCACAGACGGTTCGAATTCCAAACCGTCTCTGATATTAGTGTGACAGATGGTTCGTATAACAAACCGTCTCTGATATTAATATCACAGACGGTTCGTATAACAAACCGTCTCTGATATGTGACTTATCATAGACGGTTCGTATACCAAACCGTCTCTAATATGAACATTATCACAGACAGTTTGTATAACAAACCGTCTTTGATATTCATTATCACAGACAGTTCGTATAACAAACCGTCTCTGATAATGACACGTCACTGATCCGTGGCGTATACCCCATGATTTCGATCTCACCTGTCCATTCTCTCCACATTGATGGCAGGTACCGGTTCCTCCCACCACTCGGCCCTTATTAATTACTCCCCATCTACCTTTCCACCGGCAGTCACGCGTGAGTTCATCCACTAGTTAGCTTCCTGCATCCTCTCCCCTCAACGACGACTACCACCGTGAGTTAGCACATCCGTTATGACACCACGATTGACTGCATAACACACTCTTGTCGTAATTGTCGTAAGAGTGTCTTATGTAGTCTCACCGTCGTGCCACAAAGGTTGCGCTACCACCATCCGATGCATGCAGCTTGTTCATCGACGACGCCGACTACTACCGTGAGCTAGCACCTCCGTTGTGACACCACGGTTGATTGTATAACACACTCTTGATGTAAGTGTCGTAAGAGTGTCTTACGCAGTCTCACCGTCGTGCCACAAAGGTGGTGCTACCACCATCTGATGCATCCAGCTTGTTCCTTAATGACGCCGACTACCACCGCCATCCGATGCCCTCTGCTTCTTATATATTCTTTACGTGTTATCTTCTTATCCTGTAATGGAATGTGCTGTTGTGTTTGCCACTGTATTTGCTTGTTTTCAAAGGGCATGGGTAACATTATTTCTTGAGGCAAGCCAAGAAACAAAAAAATTTAAGATATAGAATGAACTATCACAGACGGTTTGTGCTATAAACCGTCTATGAAGGACTATCACATATGGTTTTACATACCAACCGTCTGTGATACTGGCTAATTACAGACGGTTGGTAACTAGAACCATTTGTAATATTGGCTATTCACAGACGGTTGGTAACTAGAACCGTATGTGATACTCACCAATCACAGACAGTTGGTAACTAGAACCGTCTGTGATACTCGTCTATCACAAATGGTTCATAAGTTAAGCCGTCTGTAATAGTTTTCTTCACAGACAGTTCTAGTTACAAACCGTCTGTGTTGTCTTTTTCATAGATGGCTCACAAACCGTCTGTGATAACCTATGATTATCATTGACACATAAATACAGGCGGTTCAGAAAACCATCTGACAGGTCCGAACCGTCTGTAATGACGCCGTCTGTGGTAGTGTCGGTAAAGCATTATGTGGCACAAAATAAAGATCGATGTCGACGATGTGGAATCAAATAGAGAAATTTGATGGCGGAGGAAATTTCAGCGTATGGCAATGTGTGGTGAAGGATGTTATTGTTCAGCAGAGCTAATCAATGCTCTTGAAGGGGAGAAAATAGAAAAGGCATTCGATGAAGACTGAAAGATGATAGAGCGGAAAGGCTATTAGTACAATGCATTTATGTTTCTCCAATGAAGTAAAGTACTTGGTGATCAAGGAGAATTATCCGAAGAAATTATAGGACTTAGAAGAATGGTATGCGGCAAAGTCACTGATAAACCTCAATGTATTCAATAAACTTATCATATAACTGACTAGTGTGATGAAAAAATTGAGGAAAATGACAAGGTCATCATACTAGTATCATCTCTACCAACATTATGGAAGCAATTGGTGATAAATATTCTCGTCGGGAAAAGCACGCTCAACCTCAATGAGATAGTTGCATATCTATTAGAGCCAAAGTCCTTGAAAAGGCCATCGAAATCTTTATCCTTGGGTGATCAAGCATTGGCTGGAGTAAGTGTTGTAGTTAGAACAAATATCACAGGAAGAAGAGTAAGACCAAGGATGCATGTATATGCTATTTATGTGACGAGGAAGGTCATATGGTAAAAGATTGTCTGAGTTTCAAGCAAATGAATGGTGCATACTCAGTAGCAGTAGCAAAGGATGATTCGAATGTACTAGTCATCAGTTAATCAGGTACTTCTCATAATGAATATTATATTCAAGTTGTTGCTTCCATATATATTTGGCGAGGGATATTTGACAAAGGATCTCTATGCCCAGTATATAGAACTATTCACTTGGTGAATTACATAGAGTATGCAATCACTAAGGTGGGAACGATTACATTGGAAATGTATGATGGAGCATATCACACATTGACGAGTGTTCAATACGTTCCCGGTTTAAAGAAGAATATAATATTCGTGAGGTCGCTTGAACTCAAAGGTTATGAGGTATCACTAAGAAGTGGAGTCATGCGAGTTACTTGCAAAGAGCAAGTAATCATGAAAAAAATCTGGAGTAATGGATATTGATTAAAGAGTAATCTTAAAGGTGAAGCAATCAATAGGAGGTTTGATAAAAATCCTGATTAGAATAAGGAAACTGTGTCAATGATAGGTACTTAGATCTCATTGCAGTTATGCACAGAACTGCAAAGATGGTTGCAAAATCTAACAGACAAAAAGGCGAAGGTTTAAACTGTTGAAAGAAGAAAGACGTGATGGGACCAACCAAGTGGTACCAACAAGTAGGTGGAGCTTCGAGGTGATATAAACCTATGACACGGAATACTATAGGAATATGATGTATGATTAACCAATCTACACAACGAAGGGGTTATTAAGTGGAGGGTTCGGGCAGGCAAGCCCGGACACTGACACGTATGTTGCGGTGATGTACATGGGCCCCTGTGGTGATGGCACTCCCAAAGGTGGGAGAAAAACAAATAAAAAGTAGGTGGAGTTGACTTGGAGTAAATTCTTGGAGGAGTACAGTGACTTCAACGGATAAGAGTCAAGGTGGAGATTGTTGTGTTAGGATAACACATATGTAATCTTTTAGGATTTAAAAAGATGTGATATAAAAAGTCAAAGTTGAATTCTACTAACATTAGGACTATTACTCCTATTTGGATTAGGATTCCTACTCTCAATTGAAGAAGGGTTATGAGGAACTATATAAATCATGAGGGTAACTATAGAGAGGAACCAAGCAATCAAGGTCACTCATCGAAAACAGAGGGAACACAAGAGGATTAGAGGATATGATATTCTTTAACACTACATTCTTATATAAGGCAATGATTCGATGGTTCTAAAAGATTCGAGAGGGTTGTAAACGATAATCCCTTGTACTCTTTTGATGTTATGCTTAAAGAATTTGTGGTCGGTTTCGCCAACTCTCTTTTGTCATAGTTACTTCAACATTATTATTTTGGTTCTCTGTACAAAATTTATCTTCTTCGTTCTTGATACCATGCACGTTCGTACTGTATCTCACAAATTCTGATCTAATCCTGAGGCTACTGTGCATAAGAAGAGGTATTAGAGTGTAACAAAAATATCTGGGGTTTTATGAATCCTTGTGGAGCCAAGACAACCTTTACCACACGTTTGTACCAAAAGAAATTACTTCTGCCAAATCTCCTCTGTAGGGCAACTATACCCGGTAGCCATTGTTAAAGATTTTGTCCGTTGGCAAATAGATAAGAGTCTATACTCCAATATCAATTGTTATGACCAGGTGGAAAGTTCTAACCCTAGGTCGGACTCAAATCTTGTGAGACGTGGCATGGGCACATACAATGTTAGGCCCCATTTGGAACGTATGAATTCCACATGAAGCAGATCAATTTCTGCGGGAGTCGGGAAAAATTCATGCACTGGCCTTAACATTGAAACAGAGAATCACATATAGAGAACTAGATGAAAACAGTGATGCAATCGGAAACAAGAGGAAAATGATTTGGTGAAGATGGCCATTGGACTCTTGCTCTGTACAAAAAATCTGATATCCAAGGAAATCTAGCTTTTCTGTCATGTCTCTAAATGTTTCTACTTTCTTGCATGGGACTGGATTCGATTTGTTTGAATGACTCCTATAAGACCGCATCATAAGGTTGGTTTGTATTAGATCCACTAATCATAAATTCTAGGATTAGTTAGAAATACTTAGGACAATTCTAAATAATATCACAGCAGGGTAAAAGGGATGCTATTGTTGTTATGGAAACACATCATAGACAGTGACTTAAGTAAGCTTACCTTTCCTTTTCAAGATACGCTCTTAGTTTGTCGATGAGTTGTTGGTCACTGTATCCCATTGGTCCAGAACTTCCACCGCTGCTCCCAATTTCCGAGAGCAAAACCCTTAGAAGGTTATTTATGTTGGGCCTTTGTGATATAGACACAAAAGCTGTATAAAAGAATTGACCTTTGATTTTCTCGTACACCTGTTTAGCGAGAGTAGTCTTGCCTGAACCGCCAGCTCCAACGATAGAGACAACTCTAAGCTGCGTCATTGGCTCCTCACCAATGAACCGACTGATGATTTCTTTGCTCGGTCCCTCGATACCCACGAGTTTTTCCACCTCCACATAGAGTGCTGGCAACCGAGGATCCATCTCCGTTTGCATGCCGCTAGAAGTGCCCTCACCAAGCTTATTATATCTTTTTTGCCGCTTGTACGCTTCATTGACAAGGGTATGAAGTTCTTGGATCTGCTTAGCAAACTTGTGGCGATGCTCAAGTTTCTTCACCATGTGCCAGCCCTTGCGGAGGAGCCTTTTGATTCCAGTGGTGTTGTCAACCGGCTCATGATCGACATGGTAGGTGAACAGATCTATGCTATCCTCGATGTCGTAGGCGAGCCCGCGCACCTCCTCCGTCCAGACCTTCACTTGCACGTCCGGCCTCTCTATGGATGAATAATTCTCTAGGAAAGCGTTGATGGCGATCAGCTCATTGATGAGAGATTTGAGCTTCTTTCTGACACCTTTGAGCATGGCGTACTCATCACTCATGAGGTTGGTGAGCTTGCCGAGGACCGGACCCATCACCCCAGTGAAGGCGCTCACCAGGATCTTCTCCCCATCTCCTCCCATCTCCTCCCCTTGCAATCGATCCTCTCTCTCAGATTAGAATCGGATCGATGATTTTTGGGATTAGAATCGATCGAGGATTTGTTGTGTGGTGGCAGGAACTTCGCGGTGCGGAGTGGGGTGGACTGGCGCTTCCAGCTGCTGGTGGGTGTGTAGATGCAGCAGCAATTCAATCAATAGACTGGGCTGGAGATGACGTGTAGAGGCAGCAAATTAATAATGCAGAAATAATGGACTAGGACAATAATTAGACTGACTTGGGGATGACTGGCCAGGTCTAGGACAATAATAGATGCATGGCCCGACACATTTGCTGTCAAGAGGTACGTCCACAAGGGAAAAAAAACCGAAAAGAAAACTAGTAGCTTGTTGCGCGCGCTGTAAGCGTTTTGTTTAGAAATTTCAGCACCGCTCATATTGATATTTACTGACAGATTTTAATTTTAATTTATAAATAGTAACGATTTATAAAGAGTCATATGAAGAAAGAGAAATTTATATACGATTTTGACCAGTATAAATAAAATCACTACAATGTATACTATAATCGACTAGTAGACCTCGTCTCGAAAAGATATCCTATTTGAAAACTACGTACTGTAAAAAAATCATTTACTATAGAAAAACAGTTTTTAAAAGCCAATATGACTGTAACAAAATCATTTACTACAGAAAAGCAGTTTTTAAAAGCTAATATGAATATGACCTGAATTATCATAGCATGCAATCAATGAATGATCTTAGCTAGATATCACTTCAATCATAGCTAGTAATTACGTCAAAAAAGTTATCAGCACCTACAATATAAAATAAATCAACTACAGTGAAAAAACTATAAACCACAAAAAAAGCCAAATTGAGCAGAGCCTTAGTACAGAAATAATGTACACCTACACCGCCAGATCTAGGAGACTAGGACAATAATGGACTCAGCTGGGATGATCGGCTTGGTCTAGGACAATAATAGACAGATGGGCCCGACAAATTTGATGTCAAGAGGTACGTCTGTCAGTTAGCGATGGTTCATACCAAATTTTCCAAGCCAAATTTGATATATGCCACTCAGAAAGTTGCTACTTCGAGATATGCCACTCAGTTTTCTGAAATTGGAAATTTGCCACTCCAGTTTGTGAGTCCTTTGATATATGTCATTATCACTCATTTTCTCTCATTTTCTTTTCTATTCTCTCATTTTACATATATTTCAAAGGTGTAATACCAGTTTGCCCCTTGCCTATCTATTCGTCTCATCCAGACTCGACTCAATCCCTAAGGCCAGACCGAATCCCTATCAGGTGACCAAGCGAGATGGTGCCGCCTCCCTATGCTCCCCACCGATCTCACCGACAGCGCCACCTCCCCCTCCGCCGCGCCTCCCCCGAGCTCCCCTCCAGTCCCCGCATCCCCCGAGCTCCCCTCTAGGGACGTCTCCCTGAGTTCCATGTGAGGCTGTGCTCCCCACCAGTCTCACCGACGGCACCGCCTCCCCGGTGCTCCTTGACGGTCCTGCCCCTGAGCTCCAAGCCATCACATGGAAGAATCACATTGTAGTAGTGGATAAATATATTTTTTTCTGTCATATTATGGTCTATGTGTGGTGGAAGAAGACTCTTTGCTATAGCTAAGTTGTTCTTCACAATTCATTTATTTGTTAGTGTTGGTGTAGGGTTGAGTGTGGTACCACATATAGAGTAGTTGCTAATTTTGCTGCGTACGTAGCATGGCTTGATGATGGCAGCACCAAATCATATGCAGCTGCAGCTCACGTTTTGGTGGTAGATGATAGAGATTTGTACTCACTGTTAGATCTGAACGCTGACTTGAAACGGAAGTCAAATTGGGGGTCGGCACAAGATGCTTTGATATGGTACTTTGATAGTAAGAAAGGAACATAAGTAAGGATATCTAGCGATGAAGAACTTCTAGGGTTGTTTGATGCAAACATGGATAGCAAGTTGGTTTATTTGTTCGTCACTATAGTGGATAGGCAAAAAAACTTGTCAACTATTTGTAGTGGAATTTCTAGTGCTTCGCCCTATCAGTCTGTGAGTCCTCCACACCTATCTTTTCAAGTTAAAATGCAGAACCTGTGGACCTGTGGAGAACTAGGACATCAAAACAAGGGAGTGTAGCACCCTGAAAAATAGGATCTCCTATAACTCTCTCCCCCATCTTCTATATATCTCCCATCTCTTATTCTCTCTCTTCAGGAAAACCAATCTACTCTCTCTCTTTCTTCCACCATCAGATCTCTCTCCCTTTTTGTGTGAGGTTGGCATAGGGCCCTTGGTTGGCAGCGTGAGCGGCCGTGGTGCAGGCCGGTGAAGGCAACGGCGGCCTGTGGTGGTAAGGCGCAGGCCAGTGGCGGCATGGCGGTCCGGTGAGGCGCATAGTGGGGAGCCGACAAGGCGGGCCCAGGGTAGTGTGCGGGCCGAGCAGTGGCTAGCCGAGGGTGACGCATGGGCGCACAATAGCGGCGCAGTGGCGTGCACGTGAGGGCCACGTGGCTCACGACAGCGTGGAGGGGCACGGCGTTGTGCGTGGCACGCAGTGGCATGGTAGCGGCTTGGCAGGCAATGGCGGCACTGGCAGCGGTGCAGGCAGTGGGCACGGGTGGCAGCGCAAGGGGCACGCGAGTGGCGGCGCAAGAGGAGGTGCATGGCAACATCGAAGGCGGCAGCGGCTAAAAGCGGTGGGCACAGGTGGCCGACGAGGTCGTAGCGGCGGCGGGTGCAAGTGGCCGGCGAGGCCATAGCGACGGCGACTGGGAGCGGCACCGCTCGGGCGGTGGTGCAGCTTAGGCGCCCGTGGTGGCTGGCCGGTGGCGGCAAAGGTGACCATGCGACTGTGGCACGATGGCCACAAGGCTGGGCTAGCTGGAGCATGGCCGAATGTTGATTTGCACGGGAGTTTTTGCTGATTCGCGCAGCAGGACATCGTTCAGCGAACGCGTTTCTTTCCGGCCGAACGATCTCTTTATGTCCATCCTTGGTTTTATCTTAACCCTCACCTTATTTGCCTCCATCTTCTGCTTGCAGGTTCACACATGGCCTCTAAGGAATCATTCGGACAGTTACTCACCTCGGATCCCTTGTACAGCATGTCCACCGAACGTGCTCAAGGCAAGTGCCTCGTGGCCGTGACCTTCCCGTTTCGCGTATCACGTGTTTCCAGATTACTTGTCACCTTGTCATTAGTACAATTATCATATCACTCATGCTTACCTGGCTAATATTATATCACCAAAGTTAACTGGCTAATATCATATCATTAAAGTTAACTGGCTAATATCATATTACCAAAGTTAACTGGCTAATATGATATCACTAAAGTTACCTGACTATTAGCGTATTACTAACTTTACCTGGTTATTATCACATCACCAATGCTTGCTTGATTGTTATCATATTACTAATACTTGTTTGGTTATGGATTTCTAATATTGTTTATCTTGTTTCACATGATCTTAGGTTTATTAAAATACTTAGTTAATTATGTTCAAGAATTTGTGCTTTTAATTAGTGATTTAGAAGAAATGCTTCAATCATTAATGGGGGGTAATATATGAACATGTCTAATTTAGGTTTAAAATTATTAGCACTCTTTTTACATTAGAGCTGCTATGTTTTAGTTCCTGATACCATGACTCATTATCTGCTTGATGTTGTATGTGGGCCATGACAGATTTATATATATGTGATACCTGTTAATCTGACTAATAATCATTTGTCACCTAATAAAACTTGGATGGATGATAACCCTTGTGTGAGCTATGTTATAATACCCCTTTTAGATTAATTCCTAGATATCTACCACCTTATTATCATTCCATACTGCCCTCATATCGGGAGTTATGCTTTCTGTTTCCAGCCTCAACAAACCCTGCCACTTACCATAGCCTTAACCTCGTCAACTCTTAGTTTTCTTAAATTCGTAGTATATAATCTATCTATAATGTAACAGTTACCCTATCACCATATTATCATCTCACATTGCCCTATCAGGTTTTAGGCCTTTTATTTCCAACCATGGCAAACCCTTTCACTTCTCATAACCTTATCTTAGCCTTCTCTTAGTTTTCTTAAATTCGCACCATATAACATGTTAATAATATAACAGTTACCTGGTCTGGGGTTACCCATATATAGGGGAGATTTCCACCCACCTGGTAACGTACAGAGGCTGTACACTTTCGTTACTAAGGATATTACACCCCGTCTGCGGTTATATAGTCGAGGACAGAGTTGCGCCTGACTATTCTCGTATAACGGGTATGTGGGAATTAATCACTGGTGCCAATGCCATAACTTGCTAAATAATGATTATCCTTAATTTCACGGTTCCTGTTACCTCTATCTCTGATCGGTATTAGTATTTCCAATAACCTAATTTCATTGCAATTAACATGCGTCAATTACTTGCTTGCATAACTTGTTATTTAATCACCGTGTTGTGACTGTTGTTGGGTACTTGCGGAGATTTTTAAATCTCACGCTTGCTCTTTCCATTCTCAAGTAAAAGGCCAATGGAGTGATAGCAACATGCATGGGTGGGAGCACTCGAATTTTCAGCACTGTGGCTTGCCACTATTTATGTCACTTTATTTATTCTTTATTTGGTTAGAAGTGGACTGGTCCCATATTTCAATCATTTATTTCAGCTTCAACTTGTTCTCTAATAAAGTACTCTTAAAGTTTTAATTTCCTTGTGATTTATATTGCTGCTTTTACTGTTTATTCTTACTTTGGCAATGACATTCCATAGTAGTATCTCATATTGGTATGTGAGGTGCTACAGGGAGCATGCCCTCTAAAAGCCCCTAAGAAAAGGTAAATATGTGTTAAAATGCATGCTTAAATTTTATTATAATACACTAACCAATTTCATATATGTGTAATAGGAAAAGAAACCCTCCAAGGAAGAAGAGTAAGAAGAATAGGGAAGAGTCAACTGAGGTTGCTGCAGCACCTACTCCTTCCATAGGGGGATGGTCTTGCGATTGCTCCAACACTAACTATGATGAGGCAGCAATTGGATCCCACATTTGCTCATGGTCTTGGAGGTGAACCATCTGCTTTTACCCCACAAAAGATGAGATCGCCAGTTAAGAAGCTAGCCAGAAAGAAGCTAACCCCTAAGAAGAAGAAGTATGCCGTTCCTATGTAATGTGATGCTTTTGTGATGACAGAATTCATGCATGTTTCTATGTAATGACAAATGTTGTGGGGGTGGCCCAACCCCCCGGGACTGGACCTTACAACTGGCCTAATATGTAGTAGGCCTGATAGTGTAGAGGAATATACCAATGTAAATATACCAATGTACCCTCATCCCTTGTAAATACTAAGGGGTAGAAGGGGGATTTCCTATTCTACCCCACTCATGTATATAAACCCCCAGGAGGGGTAGGAGGAGGGGCATTCTCTCATTCTTACCAACTCTCCCACGGATCTGGCTCTCCTCTTCCTCTTCCTCTTCCACAAGTCCCCTTCTTTACTGTTTGGCCTGTAGCCACAACAGATGGCGCCGTCCGTGGGGACTGGATGAGAAGTCGCTTATGGAGCTAAAAGCCGTTCGTTGTGTTTAACCATCAGTGGGCCATCAGCGACAGATAAGTAGCTTGCTCGCTAAAAATTTAACCATCCTGACTATAGAGGTGTATGGGCTTTGCCTGTACACTTCGTTGTGTTTTGTAGATGGTGTATTGAATAAATCTAGTCGAATCGCCCGTTTGTAGATGGTGTATTGAATAGGTCTAGTTAAATAGCTCGTTCGTAGATGGTGTATTGAATAGATCTAGCTGAATCGTTCTTATATTGCTGTCATTCAAGGCTTCACTTCCCTGCAACCGAGGAGCGATACGGGCGGAGCAGCAGCGTACGTCGCCTCATCGTGACCGGCCTCGACCGATCTCGGCTTCGTGTCGTCTTTGTGTGTCCGGCTCCACACAGGTCCTCGCCTCCGCGAGCTGGACTTCGCACGCGTCACCACGCTCTGCTGGATCTGCATGCACTACGTGATGCCTAGTGGCTGCAAGCTCATGAGAATGCATGCGTGCATGCATGGCTCCCAGCGGATGCAAGCCCATGCGAATGCATGCGTGCATGCATGGCTGCAAGTCCATGTGTAAGCATGCAGGCATGCAGGGATGGTGCGGATACTTCGCGCAAGCAAAGTAGAGCCTCCACGCCGAGTCTCAACGCGATGTCAAGCCTCCGCGCTGAGTCTCCGCACGTTGTCGAGCCTTCGTGCCGGATCTCCGCGCGATGTCGAGCCTCCGTGCGACGCAGAGCCTCCGTGTCGAGCCTCTGCGCCGAGTCTCCGCGCAGCATCGAGCCTCCACGAGTATGTACGTATGATGTAGCCGCCCATTCGTATGCATGCGTGCATGCATGGCTACAAGCCCACAAACTTCATCCATACATGCCTCAAATACCCGACCACGCATCCATCCATGCATGCACTAGTATTCAGCCACGTATCCATTCATCCATGCATGTACTAGTATTCAGCCACGTATCCATTCATCCATGCATGCACTAGTATTCAGCCACATATCCATCCATCCATGCATGCTGCGCGCGAGCCGGCGGTCGCAGACGGAGAGCACGCCCGAGTCAGCGCCTCGGTGGGGCACGGGGACACCCATAGGAGCAAGCAGCTTAACTAAGGAAAGACGCAGACGCCTGTAGCGTCGTCCATTGTACTGGGCTATGCATGCATGACGCAGGCCGGAAGGCGACGGAGCTTCGGCGGCGGCGGGGCAGGCAGGGCGAGCGAGATGAGATGGTCTTGCTGAGTTGCGGCGGCCATCCTCCGCGCCGGCACAGACTCCTCCCCTCACCAACCGACGCAACCGGCTGCGTGTTTGCCTCCGGTCCATTGAAGGAGCCTTCACGCTGACTGCTGCGTCTAGCTCCGGCTTCCTCAGTGTCGGGCTTCGCGAGTTGGTCACATACGTGCACCTTCCCTTGCACGGTGCATTGCCGCAACGCCTCCAGGAGTCACGGAGGAAGACCTCGCCGGTCTTTGCTCGGCCCCAACTTCCGGTCCTCGCCTTGGCTCCAAGAAGACCTCGTCGGCCTTTGCCTCGGCTTCGAGATGACCTCGCTAGCCCTCGCCAACCCCGGGACGGCCTCGCTAGCCGGTACCCGTATCAGCCAAGGCTCCGTGTCGTTCCACCAGGCTCCGTTTTGCATGGCCTCCGTGCCGCAAGTTTTCGTGGCCTCTGACCACGCAGTGCCTCAGCGTCTACCCGTGCTTATGCCTTCGCGCGAATTCCTCCCGCTCTCCCGCCTTCCACCGAAGCTGACAGACTTCGTGCCCACGGTGACGGGAGTGTCATTGGCGGAGCGGCGGCGGCGTCTTCGCCCAGGTACTCCGCCGCGATGATACTATACTTGACGCTGGAGTCCGCGGACAGCCTGCTCCGGGCGGCGTCGTTCCGTATGCCGATCTCAAGCGCCGCCGCCAGGGCGCACGCGTCCACCCACCTGCCATCGCTGTGCTGCGAGACGTAGACGGCCATGAGCTCGCCGGTGAAGTTGCTGACGCCCTGCCTCCGCTCTCCGTCGAGCCTCCGGCTTCACGTCGCCTCCGTGCAGGACCTCGCCTCCGCGAGCTGGACTTCGCACGCGCAGCTCGACGGCCGCCTCCGCTGTGATCTCTGATGCTGCCGCGGCGGGGGCCGGCCAGGCAGTCAAGGCGGAGGTCCGCAGGGCGTTGGTGGTCGCAGCGTGTGCGCAAGTGGGAGGAGGACTTGGGGACGCTGCCTTGGAGGATCCACCGGCCGCTCGGGCCGGTGGCGTGCTGCCACTGGTAGACGCGCAGAGGGCTGCCGCTGACGGCGCCAGATGAGGAATCACGGACGTGGAGAGCGACTTGAGGCCATCGGCGAGCAGGATCGCCTGCTTTAGCCAGTGCTTCATCTCCGACCTCACCGGTGTGGAGAGTGCGGCCAAATCCGGAGCCGTTGTGGGGGTGAAGGCTGTTGGGAATCTCCCAGGAATCACCGCGCACAAGCTATCTGCAATCAACGAAGGTTTTCTGAAGAAGACAAGTATTTTTCAGGTGGAAATGAAAACAGCGAGATGAGATTCTCAGTTGGGACAATTTTCTGTATCTCACTCAATGAATGCCAAAAGAATACAATCGTTAACCCGTTTTACATCTAACCCAACTGAAAAACAAAACGATCGCCTTCGATCCTATTTTGCCGGACACAACGACTCCACTCTGCGCTTACTGCGCTGGACACTTAACTGAAGAAAATACGACAACACGACGCACGACTGAAAAAACTGGTTCAGCTGAACACAGACCCAACCCAAAGTCTGGATTATTGGCAACACACTCCCCCCTAATCCTGACTTAGCCTGTGAATTCCTTTACTCCCAGCAGCTCCCTCATTCCTACAAACTTGATTCTCGGCAGAGCCTTCGTCAGTATATCTGCATGCTGGTTCTCACTGCTCACGAACTCAACTGAAACCAAGTCGCGCTCAATGCAATCCCGTATGAAATGAAAGCGAGTATCTATATGTTTACTCCTTCCATGAAAAACAGGGTTCTTCATGAGTGCTATGGCTGATTTGTTATCCACCCTTAGCACTACTTTCTTCGGCATTCTTCCGGTCAGTTCACTTAGCAAACTTCTCAACCACACGGCTTGACAAGCAGCAGCGGTTGCAGCCATGAATTCCGATTCACAGGATGATAACGCCACCGTCTTCTGCTTCTGTGAGCACCACGCCACTGGACCTCCTCCAAAGTAAAATACCAGTCCTGTGGTACTCTTCCTTTCATCTAAATCACCTCCAAGGTCACTATCACTGTAACCTATAATCTTTCCTTCTCCCCCTCGGTGATAAGCAATACCAAAACCAATTGTCCCTTTTACATACCTCAATATTTGCTTCACCGCTTGGAAATGGCTTTGCTTTGGTGATTCCATATAGCGACTAACCATGCCCACCGCAAAACTGATATCAGGCCTTGTATGTGTTAAATACCGAAGACTCCCAATGAGACTCCTGTACTCAGTTTCATCTACTGAAACTCCTTCTTCATCTTTTGTCAGTTTTAGCTTCGGCTCCATGGGATACTTTGTGGGATTGCATTCCCACATACCTGCCTGCTGCAGTATCTTCTTCGCATAGCCTTCCTGCTTCAATACTATTCCTTTGTGGTTCTGCTCCACCTGGATTCCTAGATAGTATGAAAGAATCCCCAGATCACTCATCTCAAATTCCATTTCCATTTGCTTCTTGAACAGCTGTATGTCCTCTTCACTAGTTCCTGTAACTAGTAAATCGTCCACATACACACCCACAATCAGGAGGTTGTTCCCTGTATGTCGCTTGTATACTGCCTGTTCTTGAGGACATTTTTGGAAACCGAACTTCTTCATGGATTTGTCAAGCCTTGTATTCCAGGCTCTCGGCGCCTGCTTCAGTCCGTATAGGGCTTTCGAGAGTTTATACACCATGTGCTCCTTGCCTGCTGCAGTGAAGCCTTCAGGTTGCAGCACATACACATCTTCAGTCAGCTCCCCGTGAAGAAAAGCTGTTTTAACATCAAGGTGGTGTACTCTCCATCCTTCCTGGGCAGATAGAGCTAACAGCATCCTCACTGTTTCAATTCTGGCTACAGGGGCAAAAACTTCATCGTAGTCAATCCCCTTCTTCTGCACATATCCTTTCGCCACCAACCTCGCTTTATGTTTCACCACAGCTCCTTCTGCGTCCTTCTTTTGTTTGAATACCCATTTCAAACCAATGGGTTTGTGCCCCGCTGGCAACTCAGTCAAACACCAAGTTTTGTTCTTCTCTATTGACTCAATCTCGCTTTGCATTGCTTCTTCCCATTCTTTTCTTCCCATCGCTTCTCTGAAGTTCACCGGCTCATCTGCGATTAGCAGTAGGTGTTCAGGTTCAAATTCTTCCATCTGAGTCTCTTCATAGATCTCTGCCAGTGATCTGAATCCCCTGACTGGGGTAGCATCATATGCAGATGAATCAGTCTCAGCGCTGCCCGGTGAAGTATGCACAGCTGACGTCTGACCATCTGCTGGCTGATGCATAATTGGGGTCATTGGTGATATATCTGCCTGAACTGGTTCATGTTGTTGCATTGCTTCGACACCCTCCGAGTTGTCACCCCCATAGCTGCTCTCACTTGTGTTTCCGACCGAAAGATTCCCCACTTGTTCGCCTGTAGCCGCAGCCTGGAAGTCTTCGGTTGCAGGTTCTGCTACAGTGAACTCGGACCAGTCCGCAGTCTCGGTGCTGGCTCCCGTCTGCATTTCTTCCCAGTCCCATCTCTTCTTCTCGTCAAATACTACATCTCTACTAACATGTAGTTTGCAGCTGTGTGGATCAAATAGCCTGTGTGCTTTGCTTCCGGGCTCAGCTCCCAGATATACAAATTTTCTGCTCCTGTCCGACAGCTTGCTCAACTGACCTGTCGGCACTTTTGCATGAGCAGTGCACCCGAAAATTCTGAGATGTCCAAGTGCTGGCTTCCTTCCTTTCAGAGCTTCATAGGGTGTAGCTTGCTTCACTGCTTTTGTAGGCACTCTGTTGAGTATATATACTGAGTGTCGCACGGCTTCTCCCCACAACCTCCCGGGTACTGCCATGGACTTGAGCAGACTTCTTGTGGTTGCAAGTACTGTCCTGTTGCGACGTTCCACAACTCCATTTTGTTGTGGGGTGTATGGGGGCAGTGAGGTGTCTCTGAATTCCTTTCAACTCACAATACTCCATGAAGTTTTGAGACACGAACTCTCCTCCTCTATCAGTTCTCAGACACCTCACCCTTTGAGTCAATTCACCTTCAGCTTGTGCCTGGAATCTTTGGAATGCCCTGAAAGCCTCATCTTTGCTCTTGAGAATATATACCCACATAAATCTGCTGTAATCATCCACCAGCAAGAAGAAATACCTATTTCCTCCAATGGTTTGTGGGGTTATAGGTCCACACAGATCTGCATGTATCAATTCCAGTGGACTACTAGCTCTATATTCAACTTGCAAAGGGAATGGCAATCTACATTGCTTGGCAACAAGACAGCCTTCACACACCTGGGTTGGATGCTCTATTTTGGGCACTCCTCGGACCAAGTCCTGTGACACCATTTGCTTCATGGCTTGAAAGTTAAGGTGCCCTAATCTTGTATGCCATAGCCAGCCTTCATCATCCAAAACAGTTGCCAAGCATATAGGTGCCACAGTGTGTAGACTTTTCTTATACAGTCTATTTGCTGATCTCTGAACCTTCATGAGTAATCTACTCATTCTGTCATATACCCAGAATTGATCACCAGACATCACAATTTTGCAGCCATCTTCTGTCATCTGTCCCAAGCTCAGAATACTTGTATGCAGACTGGGAATGAAGTACACATTTGTGATTAGCTTCTGCTCACCACTTTTGCACTCTAGCAAGACTACTCCTCTGCCCTTGATTGGCACTGATGAGCCATCTCCAAACCGAACTCTCCCGACAATACTTTCATCCAGTTCGGCAAAATGTGATTTATTGCCTGTCATATGGTTTGTAGCCCCATTATCCAGAAACCAAACATCTTCCTCTATCTGCACCTTTCTTGCATATTTTTCAGGTAATATCTCCCTTTCATTCAGCATCACGGTTTCATCCTTCTGCTGAGTACAAACCGACAACAGTAATGCCGGTTGATCCTCCTGAGTGCAAGTGAGATTCACTTCTTCTTCCTTGCGCTTTCCACTCCGGCATTCAGATGCATAATGCCCGTAGTTTTCACAGGAGTAGCATTTTATATGGCTTTTATCCTTTTTGGCAGAGGTGTTACCTGTACCTTCCCAGCGATATGAGTTTGACCCTCCTCGATCAGATTTGCCTCGGCCTCGCCCTTGGCTTCTTCCTCTTCCACGGCCTCGCCACTCTTGCTTGCCATTTCCACGCCCTCGATTACCAGATGAGGAATCACCACTCCTTCCCTTCTGCCTCTCCTCCCACTCAGCCTGAGTTAGAAGGAGGTGATCGTCTCCATTTGCCCGGAGACGCAGACGTTCCTCATATGCCTTCAATCTCCCAATTGCCTCCTCAAACATCATCGACTCTAGATCTGAATATTGTTCAATTGAGGCAACTAGCTGGAGAAACTTATCTGGCATTGAATCGAGGATCTTCTTGACCAGGGTTGATTCCTTCAGAGGTTCACCGAGAGAGCTGAATTTGCTGCCCATTTCATTGAGTTTTCCAGCAAAGTCATCCACTGTTTCTCCTTCTTTCATCTGCAAGGCCTGGAACTCATTCTGCAATGTCTGGATCCGTGCTTTCTGCACTCGATCTGCACCCAGATATCTTGTCTTCAACGCATTCCAAATATCCTTTGCGGTTTTCTTCTTCGCAACTTGCAGCAGAACATCTTCAGGCAGTGCTTGGAAAATGAAGGCCCTGGCAGTTTTTTCCTTCCTTGGATCTACCACCACACCGGCCTGCGGTTCCACAACATCCCAGATTCCTTGAGCGTCCATCAGGGCCTCCATCCGGATTGCCCACGACGTGTAGTTCATCGCCGTCAGTACCGGGCATTGAAACGGCACACTGCCGCCTTCTCGGTTCGCCTACTACGTGGGGAGGGCCATGGACGTGATCTGGAAACTCTTGTGCGCGAGTGGCTCTGATACCACTTGTTGGGAATCTCCCAGGAATCACCGCGCACAAGCTATCTGCAATCAACGAAGGTTTTCTGAAGAAGACAAGTATTTTTCAGGTGGAAATGAAAACAGCGAGATGAGATTCTCAGTTGGGACAATTTCCTGTATCTCACTCAATGAATGCCAAAAGAATACAATCGTTAACCCGTTTTACATCTAACCCAACTGAAAAACAAAACGATCGCCTTCGATCCTATTTTGCCGGACACAATGACTCCACTCTACGCTTACTGCGCTGGACACTTAACTGAAGAAAATACGACAACACGACGCACGACTGAAAAAACTGGTTCAGCCGAACACAGACCCAACCCAAAGTCTGGATTATTGGCAACAAAGGCTATCGCGCTGATTGCTACGCAGAACGCGCAGCATCATCTCCACACCCGTCTTCGCACCCGCGTCGCCGCGTGAGACTTCCTCCGACTTGCGCGCTGTCGAAGACGAGGCCCTCCTCGACCGTGGACTCCACGTGAGACTTCCTCTGCCTCTGCACTTGTTGACTCACCCACGCAGGACGTCGGACTGCGCCTCTGACTTTGCTCTGGAGGACTCCGCGACGTCGGCCTTCATCAGACCTTACCACAGCAGGCAAAGTGGGTGATGCGGATACGCACATGCTTAGCACTTTTAAGTCAAATACATTATTTCATTGGAAAGAAGTATTGAGCCGCATTAACTGTTGTCAGGTGAATTTGTTTCTTAATGAATTTCCTTCTATTCGTGGGAACGATATACTATCTTATGCCAAATTCTTGTTTATTATTAGGTTTGAATATTATGATGATTCCGGGGCCAAAGCAATGGAGAAGCACAAGGAGGTTAATCATATTTACTACCAAGAACAAAAAGCTCAAAGCTCATGGGAATGGAAAGGAGAAAGCCAAGCAGTCCATGCAGTTGATCAAGGAGGAAAGAAGCTCATGCAGTGGGAGAGCAAAAGGGAGGAGCCCAAGGACTTAAACTACAAGTTTTGGATAAGATTTTCAAGCCAAATTCAGACTTCCCACGTGCTCAACCCAATTCAAACTCGGATTAACTCAGGATTCAATTCGGATTCGGTTCGGGACAGCCTGACAGGCAGTTACTAAAAAGGTCATAACTTTCACAAACGGAGCCCGATTCAGGTGTTCTTGTACTCATTGGAAAGATAATTTCAAGGGCTACGCAATGGATCTAATCCCACCTTCAAATTCATCACGGATAAAAAGTTATGACCGAAACAATATGACGGGTGAAAAATATAGTTTTCTTTTTGTGAGAGTTCGTATCTAAAACCATATAGGGTTGAGTTGTAATTGGTTTGGGGACCATATGGACGTCCCAAGGGGCTATATAAGCCTTGTATTGGTAGCCTTTAGAGCTCAGACCACATTTGAGAAAAATCAATCTACTAAAGTTTGTTCGAGTTTAGCATTGCTGCCGAAATTCCTTATGGAATTAGGAGTGTCTTCTTCAATCAAGATCGTTTAGCCTTTCCGCTGGGAATTGGGTGCACGATAGATCTTCGCTTGGTGATCGGCGAAATCAACACGAGTGTGTTTTGGCGGATTAAAGAGTGTTCGTCCCTTGCACTGGCATTGGAGGATCATTACGATTCATCAAGACTCCCGTGATTATCCATCCTACGTCGAGAAGATCGGGCGACCCTGTATCAGTGGGACTGCCACACTGGCCTTCGCGTCGATGTCCCTAATTTCGCCTCCATGCCTGCTGCCTCCGCAAAGTCGCCCCCGCCTCCGTGTTCGGCTCCACGCCTGTTGCCTTCGCCAGATACTGCGTGCCCGGCAGCAGTCCCCACGACGGCGAGGTCGCCTCCGCGACACGGCCTCCGCTGCGACTCTCCGTGCCGGCGACCCCTTCCTCATCTATGCTTGTCTCCACGCCCCTCTTCTTCTTGCTTGCATGGCTCGTGCTCTACTTCCATGGGAGTTGACGTCGTGTCGAACCTCCGCGCAGTGGTCTCCGCCTGTGTTCGCTCGCCTCTGCGTTGAGCGGTGTGATGCCTCCTCGTGTCGCTCAGCGCCAACTTCCGAGCCGACTACGTCTACCTCACCACGGCTTCGCGTCTACGACAGCGCCTTCGGCCCTGAACTTCACTTCGCCGAAGTCTGGGCTGGCTGCGTCTACCTCGATAGAGCCTCTGCGCTGAGTCACCGCACGTCGTCAAGCCTCCGCGTCGAGCCTCTCCGCACGACAAAGCAAGGGACGCCCATGCACCCAAAGCCTGAATGCCAAGTTGCACTGCGTGCAGGAAAGAACGTAAGTGTATGTGCAAAGCAATGGTATTTATTATGTGCTGCATGCAGGAAAGAGAGAATACCAAGCTTCATGCTACATAGCACGTACTGCAAGCATGTGCATGGCTAGCACGCATGATGTGCATTGCGTGGTGTAGACGCATTTGTCTGCCTCCGTTTCGGGCTGCGCCAGCGCGTCTCCAGGCTAGCGGCTTCGACCGAAGTCTTCGCCAAGCTGTCCGGAGCCTCCACCGCAGTGTCCGCAGCCTTCGCCTTGGTGTTCGAAGCCTTCGCCGAGCTGTCCAAAGCCTTCGCCGAGCTGTTTGAAGCCTTCGCCGTAGTGCTCACACACTTCGCCGAAGACAGCACGAGAAGCTACACAAGCAGCGAAGCGCATGCACGAAACCATGCATGCATGCATGCATGGACACAACATGTGGATGGTCATCCGCCAAACCGCTCGGAGTCTTCGGCGAGCTCTTCAGAGTCTGCGCCGATCTCTCTAGAGTCTTCACCAAGCTCTGCGAAGTCTTCGCTAGTATCTCCGAAGTCTCTGCCGAGCTCCTCGGAATCTTCGCCAGTGTCTCTAGAGCCTCGTGCAAAAAGACACTACGCGCATGACTCCGCAACACGGGACTTCGCTCCAGACCCTGCGACGTCGACATTCGACTCTGCATCGAACAACTCGCCGGAGTATAAAAAAAGACGCGGATGTTGTTCCTGCGCACGCGTGGATGTTGTCCCTACGCGTACTCTCTGGAGTATAAAAAAAGATGCGGATGTTGTTCCCGCGCACGCGTGGATGTTGTCCCTATGCGTACTCTCCGGAGTATAAAAAAAGATGTGGATGTTGTTCCCGCGCACGCGTGGATGTTGTCCCTACACGTACTCTTCGGAGTATAAAAAAAAGACGCGGATGTTGTTCCAGCGCACGCGTGGATGTTATCCCTATGCATACTCTCCGGAGTATAAGATAAAAGAAAGACACGGATGTTGTTCCCACGCACGCGTGGATGTTGTCCCTACGCGTACTCTCCAAAGTATAAAAAAGGACGTGGATGTTATTCCCGCGCACGCATGGATGTTGTCCCTACGCGTACTCTCCGGAGTATAAATAAGACGCAGCGTCGAGGTTCGCCTCCGCGCGCACTCTACGGAGTATAAATAAGGCGCAATGTCGAGGTCCGCCTCCGCGCGCACTCTACGGAGTATAAATAAGATGCAGCATCGAGGTCCGCCTCCGCGCGCACTCTACGGAGTATAAATAAGACGCAGCATCGAGGTCCGCCTCCGCGCGCACTCTACGGAGTATAAATGAGACGCAGCATCGAGGTCCGCCTCCGCGCGCACTCTACGGAGTACAAATAAGACGCAGCATCGATGTCCTCCTCCGCGCGCACTCTACGGAGTATAAATAAGACACAGCGTCGAGGTCCGCCTCCGCGCGCACTCTATGCAGTATAAATAAGACGCAGCGTCGAGGTCCACCTCCGCGCGCACTCTACGGAGTATAAATAAGATGCATAGAGGCTTGCCTCCGCGCGTTCTTTGTGGATTATAAAAATCACGCGATGGCTGAGAGACCAGGGAGTGCCTCGCTCCAACGGTGCACCACATGGATACCGTGCCTTCGCGCGTGTTGCACCAGGGAGTGCCTCGCTTTAGCGGTGCACCACTTGGATATCACGCCTTCGCGTGCGTTGCACCAGGGAGTGCCTCGCTTTAGCGGTGCACCACTTGAATATCGCGCCATCGCTTACGTCCCACCAGGGAGTGCCTCGCTTTAGCGGTGCACCACTTGAATATCGTGCCTTCGCGCACGTCCCACCGGGGCGTGCATCGCTTTAGCGACACACTCTGTAGCGCCCTCGTCCTATGCCGCTAGCGCCTGCCCCCCCGCGGGGCACTCCTTTTGAAGGTAGGGAACGACAATTTTGCCTCCCTGCCTCTGTGTGCGTAGCGCCCTCGGCCTACGCTCCAAGCCCCCACCCTCCGCGGGCACTCTTTTTGAAGGTAGGGGAACGGCAGTCTCGCCTCCCTGCCTTTGCGTGCATAGCGCCCTCAGCCTACGCTCCAAGCGTCCGCCCTCTGTGGGCACTCTTTTTGAAGGTAGGGGAACGACGGTCTCACCTCCCTGTCTCTGTGTGCGTAGCGCCCTCAGTCTACGCTCCAAGCGCCCACCCTCCGCGGGCACTCTTTTTGAAGGTAAGGGAAAGACGGTCTCGCCTCCCTACCTCTGTGTGCGTAGCGCCCTCAGCCTACGCTCTAAGCGCCCGCCCTCCGCGGGCACTCTTTTTGAAGGTAGGAGAACGGTGGTCTCGCCTCCCTGCCTCTGCGTGCGTAGTGCCCTCGGCCTACGTTCCAAGCGCCCGCCCTCGTAGGCATCGCCTCGGCTGGTGGCATGACTTCACCGTCTGCCTAGTAGGCAATGCCTCGGCAGGATGGCTCTGCTCCGGCGCAGGACTTCGCCGCCCGCCTCGTAGGCATCGCCTCGGCTGGCAGCATGACTTCGCCGTCCGCCTAGTAGGCAATGCCTCGGCGGGAAGGCCCGGCCCCGGCACGCGACTTCACCGCCGCCTCTTAGGCATCGCCTCGGCTGGCGGCATGACTTCGCTGTTTTCCTAGTAGACAATGCCTCGGCGGGACGGCCGGCTCCGGCGCAGGACTTCGTCGTCCGACTGTAGGCATTGCCTCGGCGGGACGACTCGGCTTCGGAGCAGCGCCTCGCCACCCGCCTTGTAGGCATCCTCTCGGCGGGGCGGCAAGGCTTCGCCGCCCGCCTTGTAGGCATCGCCTCGGCGGGGCGGCAAGGCTTCGCCGCTCGCCTTGTAGGCACCGCCTCAGTGGGGTGGCATGACTTCGCCGTCCGCCTAGTAGGCAATGTCTTGGCGGGACGGCTCGGCTTCGGCGCAGGACTTCGTCGTCCGACTGGTGGGCATTGCCTCGGTGGGACGACTCGACTTTAGAGCAGCGCCTCACCGCCCTCCTTGTAGGCATCGCCTTGGTGGGGCGGCACAACTTTGCCGTCCACCTAGTAGGCCATGTCTCGGCAGGACAGCTCGGCTCCGGCGCAGGACTTTGTCGCCCGCCTAGTAGGCACTGCCTCGGCGGGGCGACCCGCTCCGTGTTGTGGGGGTGGCCCAACCCCCCGTGTCTGGGCCTTACAACTAGCCTAATATGTAGTAGGCCTGATAGTGTAGAGGAATATACCAATGTAAATATACCAATGTACCCTCATCCTTTGTAAATACTAAGGGGTAGAAGGGGAATTTCCCATTCTACCCCACTCATGTATATAAACCTCCAGGAGGGGCAGGAGGAGGGGCATCCTCTTATTCTTACCAACTCTCCCACAGATCTGACTCTCCTCTTCCTCTTCCACGTGTCCCTTTTTTACTGTTTGGCCTGTAGCCATAACAACAAACTTGTTGCATCTTCCTTTATTTTACTTTATGATTAAGACTTGATGTTAGACGAGTTGTTCAGACTTGATGTTAGCTGCTCTGTTTGTTTTTGTTTTCGACTCATATTTCCATTGCCTGCTCTACATCAGTTTTCTATTTTTGGTGATGTCCTATGCAATATTTCTTGAGTGAACTTACACCTGGAGAATGGAATATTTCCCAGATGTAAATGGAATGAACGAGAATGATTAGGTACATTTCATTTGATATGAAATACATGTTGTGGGTTGATGATGTTAAAAAAATGACCAGTTGAAGAAAAATGACCAGTTGAGAAAAATTGTCACTCTACTTTGGGCAGAACAAAATGCTACTGATGTGTGCTTGGAGGTGCTGAAGTTACTGCTAGATGTCCAGTGCGTGCAGTCTCGTGGATGAGCGCCTAGTACGTGCATCTCGCGGCATCCATTGGGAGTCCAACGAATAGATGGACAAGGGGAAAAGCCGGTATTACACCATTGAAATATATGTAAAATGAGAGAATAGAAAAGAAAATGAGTGATAATGTCATATATCAAAGGACTCACAAACTAGAGTGGCAAAATTTTAATTTTAGAAAACTGAGTGGCATATCTTAAAGTGACAACTTTCTAAGTGGTATATATCAAATTTGGCCAATCTTCCAAATTCTTATGAAACACATGCCCAAAAAATTTTATATTAGAAACAAAGAAAAAAGTAGGGCATGTACTTTGCAGCTTCTAAAAATGGCTTTTGCGATAATATTTAACTTTCAAACGGAGTTTTTTTTAAGATAGGGTCTACAAGTTAATTATAATACACGTTAAAAGCTTGACGTCTATACCAACCAAAATTACAAGCGAGTATCTTTCTCCGTAATCTCTTTCGTGAATAGTCCAAAATTTAAAAATTTCAACAAAAAATCATAAGCTACAGTCATAAGCTAAAAAAAGAATAGGCTCATACTCTCTTAGGCTATGCTCAGTTGGGTCTTTAAGTGGCTTTTGGATTTTTTTTATTGTAGCTGGCTTATTTTGCACTGTAACAGCTGATAGCTTTTTTGTCGTAATTAAATTTAAAAAATAAAAATAAAAAAGATTATCTCATTACGGACAATACAAAGGAACACAGGAAAAAAAGAAAAGGCAAAAATGCCTAAAAAACTAAAATGCCAAAAAAAGAAGAAACAAAAAATAGTGAACTAGGAACAAAAAGTTAGAAGACAAAACGAGTGGGATCTTAGTCCAAACATATAGTACGTATTTTTGCCTTGAACATAGACTAAAGAGATATTAAAACTCATTAGAATATTCCTAATTACTATCTTTATGACTAAAATTAGGTATTTATTAAAAATATAGAGAGAATAATATACTTATTTTGTATTGTAATATAAGATCGACCGAGGATTTGTTGTGTGGTGGCAGGAACTTCGCGGTGAGGTGCGGAGTGGAGTGGACTGGCGCTTCCAACTGGTGAGTGTGTAGATGCAGCAGCAAGGCTGGGGACGACGACGAGTGTAGGTGCAGCAAATTAGTAATGCAGAAATAATGTACACCTACACCGTCAGATCTTAGTCTCACTAGGAGCAACTTCAAAAGAAGAGCTAAATCATTTTCTAAAGGTAAATTTGGCTATTATTGGAGAAAAAACGTCTCCAATAGACTCTGTAAATGACTCTCCAAATTTAGTAGCTCTCCATCCCTCCTCCTTCGCTCTCTATTTTTGGATAGCCTACCTCGCTCACCATCCAGCCTCTTGGCGCGGTCGGCGTTTCCTTCCCGCACGCTGCGCCCCATTCCAGCGCGTACGCGACCCACCGCGCGCCCTCTAGTTTAGATAGCCTGTTGGAGTAGTCTTGTTTTTTTGGGTGGGATTCATTTTAGAGAATAGCTAAATTACTAAATTTAGATACTTTTTTTGGCTAATCTCTTGGAGTTGAGCTGGGGATGACTGGCCATTTCTAGGACAATAATAGACGGATGGGCCCGACACAGACTTGAAGTCCAGAGGTACGTCCGTCGGTTAGCGATGCTTCGTACCAAAATTTCCAAATCCTTACGAAACACACGCCGGAAGAATTTCATACTAGAAATAAAGGAAAAAAAAGTACCCTCTTAGTCCAAACATATATTGCGTATTTTTATCTTGAACATAAACTATTTTTATCCTAAACATAGACTAGTGAGATATTAAAAAATCACTACATTATTTCTAATCATTATCTTTAAGTACTAAAGTTAAATATTTGTTAGTGGTATAGATAGAACAACACACTTATTTTCCATTGTAATATAAAATGTGTCCTTCCTATCCCTCTCCCCGCCTATTGGCCTTGGCCCAGCCGACCTGCCCCACTTCCCTCTCCTCTTTCTGCCCTGGTGTGTCCCTGACACGGCCCCACATGCCTGTGCCGGCGGCATGCGCTCTGCGCCTGCTGTCGCATTGCACAGTCGCCACAATTCTCCGCTGCATGCACGCCGCTTGCTAATCTCTCTTTTCTCTCACTCCCCCTCTCCTTCACGCTTTGGCCACACCCCCGACTTGCCCGTGTGCACATGTCGTGCGCCGCACGCTCGTTGGCCATGCTGCGCCACTATGTCGCGTGTAACATCCTGATTTTAGTTTTTTAAAGTTTTTAAAATAAAATAACTATTTGTATTTTCCTTGAATAATTAAAGCTCAATTTGAATTTTTAAAATTAAAATGATTTAATATATATAATAGACTTCAATTAAATCAAACTAGTTTTAATTGAGTTCCTTGTGTTACAATAAATTTTTTTTGCATTTTCTTGGATTTTCAGAGTTTATTTGCTATTTACTTGGGCTCAATTTGAATTATCTCCTTTTCTAAAATTCAAAAACATTTAAAAATCTAGATTTTTACTCTAGGCCTAATTCCATATTCGTCAGGCCCGTCCCCCTTTTCTGTCCTAACCTGCTTCGCATGCCTCGACCTAGTCTAGCCCACACCACTCTCCGCCACGTGTTGCCTCTGCGTGCACCCTATGTCCCTTCTCTCACGCCGTCGCTGACACCGGACGCCACCTATCAATTGTTTCGTCTCCGAGGTAGAGACCTTCTCCACGTTTGTATTGTTGCGGCCATCGTCTTCGGTGCAAACTCCTCTTTGCCTGGCTTTATAGCCTCACAAAATTTTCGCCCCGAGCCGTTCCCGTCCTTGCCCTACACTTGCCATCGTTGATTCTGTCGCCTTGCACTGGGAACCTTGCCACCATCACTTCCACTCTATGTGAGTAATTGCGTCCACACCGGTGGGTTTCCGTCTCCGCCGACCATTTCCAAAGAATTCCTGTGCTATGCCCTTCCACCTCTCCCTCTCATCGTGCCCGGGAACCCGCCAGAGTTAGCCACTACCGTGTGCCTGCATTGCTTCACCGTCGGTCGCCTCTAATGACCTTCAGTCTCCGCGTAAGGCTCAATAACATCACAATCAAGTTAGGAAGCCTTTGTGTGCATTGCTTAGCCTTGCCTCACCGGAATTCCTCGTCATTGTTCTTTTTCGCTGCCTTCGTCATTGCCAACCATCGCGCCATGTGCCTCTGGCCAATCTGAGCTGCTAGTTAGCTTCACCGTCGCACGTGGAAGCTTCTGGTGTCCCTGTTGACATCCAGCTAGCCATCAATTGCATATGTGTATGCTATCTATGTGACGAGGAAGGTCACATGATAAAATATTGTCTGAGTTTGAAGCAAATGAAGGGTGCATGCTCAATGGCGGTGGCAAAGGATAATTCAGATGTACTAATCATCAACCAATCAGGTAGTTCTCGTAGATTGATATTAGATTTAGATTGTTGCTTTCTTATATGTTTGGTGAGATAGATGTTTGACGAAGAATCTCTACCCCGGAGCATGGAACTATTCACTTGGCAGATTGTAAGGATTATGTAATCACTGAGGTGGGAATTGTTACATTGGAGATGTATGATGGAGCACATCACACATTGTCGAGAGTTCTGTATGTTCCCAATTTAAAAAAGAATCTAATATTTGTGAGGTCTCTTGAACTTGAAGGTTGTGACGTATCACTTCGAGGTAGAGTCATGCGAGTACTTACAAAGGGCAAGTAATCGTGATAAGTATATAGAGAAATGGAGGATGCTGATTAAAGGGTAATCTTAAAGGTGGAGCAACCAATAGGTCTTATAAAATCCTGGTCTGGACAAGGAACCTGTCTCATCTGCAATTATGTGTGGAACTGCAAAGATAGTTGTAAAATCTAGCAGACGCAAAGGCAAAAGTGTGAGCTATTGAAAGAAGAAAGATGTGTGAGACCAATCACACGGTACTGGCTAGTAGGTAGAGCTCAGAGACGGTACAAACCTATAGCATGAAAAGCTTTAGGAACAGCAGGTGTGGTTAACTAAAATTACATAACGAAGGAGCTCTTAAGTGGAGGGTTTGAGTAGGCTAGCCCAGACACTGACACACACATTGAGGTGATGTGCATGAGCCCCTATGATGGGGGCACTCCCAAAGGTGGGAGGAAAAACAAAAAAAAGTTGGAGCTGATTTGGAGTGAATTCTTGGATGAGCACAGTGATTTCAACGGATAAGAGTCAAGATTGAGATTATTGAGTTAGTGTGAGTCATATCTAGTCTTTTAGGATTTAAAAATATATGCTATAAAGAGTCATAGATGAATCCTACTAGAATTAGGACTCATACTTCTATTTGAATTAAAATTCCTACTATAAATTGTAGAAGGGATAGAGTGACTACATAAATCAGTCTAGTAAGAAAATCAATAGAAATCCTCGGCCCACCTGTCAGTGAGAGGACACCCTCTCTCCTTTTGTTTATTTTGGGAGCTAATCCTAATTAAAGCTTTGAAAAGCTCGTTCGCACTCATTTTTAATTCAATTCAAATGAAACTTATTTCTAAATTAATATAAAATCAAGATCTTCCTAGTGAAAGTAAAATCGTGAATTTTGAAGTTTATTTGGATTTATTTACATGTTCATGTATTTATTTGCTTTTTCATCTCGATAGCCTAGGTAGATTACAAAGACATGGAAGAGCAGCAGTTCGAGCCCAACTAGGACCATCAAGACTAACAAGCTTGTGAGCAAGACAAGTCAATAGTTTGATCATTTTGTACCTACATTTTGAATACAAGTCATATTGATTTAAATTATTAAACTTGCATGCTTTAATTTATTATGCAAATTATATTCAGTTTAAGCTCATAGTTATATCTTGATTAATGATTGTGCTATTGCATCCCAGTCTTTGACTTTGAAGATAAAAACTTGTCACCCTAGAAATAATGATAAACATAGTAGTGATATGTCCGTATCTAAGCGCCATGCCTAGTTTTGCTTAGATACTTAGAGCGTTAAGTTGCCCTAGCATTCTTTCAAACCTGAACAGTCATATTTGGGTAGTAATTGGATGGAAATGGCTGTTATTTGATCAAAAAAGATAATTTGGATCCTAAAAACTATAAAACTTGCTTTAATATTTGGACGGGTAGTAAGAGGAGTTAGTGCGGATGTAATATAAGAGTGCGGTTTGTGGTAGAACCTCCTAGATAACTCTAGGACTTAATCTTGTAACCCCTTTCCAATGTAAGATAGTGCAACTACAAGTTTATAATTGGTATAACTTGGCCAATTAATATGCATCGACTCGGTGTGGGTTGCACCATTCAGATGAACACGGGTCATATTGCTGGATGTAAGCCACTGTGTGACTCAAGAGGAGGCCTCTGGAGTGGGTGGACATAACCCCTCTAGTGGTGAAAATCTTAGCAAGTGTAGCCTCATGGTGATCTTCTTGATCTGGATGTCTAAGGAAACATGTGGAATATAACAAGTTGATTGCCTCTTGTGGGTAAAGTGTGCAACCTCTACAGAGTGAAAGCTATTCGAATAGCTGTGCCACGATCATGGGTGGACATAGAAACTTACTCGAGCTTCAAAACCTTGTGGGTTGGATAAAAAACCCGATGGGTGGATGTAACCCTGAGTTGATTTCCCTTGGGTGGATGTTGATGTGACCATGCCATGAATGGATACGACCATAGCTTCCAAGATTGAACAAAATGTGAATTCGTTTCTTCAAATTCAATTTATTTTAAATGAGAATATGATGCTACTTAATGATGAAAATGAATATTTGTGCAGATATACGAAGAGGATTGCATCAACACTACGAGCTTGTGGTTGGGGTCCGCCTAAAGGGAAGCCAGGCTGCATATTAAGACCAAGTCGACATCTTCTCCAACTCTTTCTCAAGGTCGCCATGTCACTTTTAGACCAGTTCAAACAAGGGTTCAAGTTGGACACATTTTAGAATCCAATTTGGCCTCCAATTTAATTTGGATTCAGCCTGATAGGTCCAACTTCAAATGTGCATAACTCACATACGGAGTCCGTTTGAGGTGTATAAGTATAGTATGGAAAGATTATCTCGTCCTCTTTTTAATGGATCTGGCCCCGCCTAAAATTCCTTCCGAGCATGCGTAATTACCAAAATAAGTTGAGGCTAATTTTGAATCCAAGTCAAAAGGTGCTACGCCACCTTCACTTAGGCCCATGGGCCTTGTACCACTTATGGTTGCGTGCCCACCCCTCTTGGCTGCCACCCCTGCCCCTCTCTCTCTTAAATAGCCCAGGGGCCTCTTTCTTTCTTAGGTTTTGTTTAGATCAGTTTAACCTGTGTGCAAACTCCATGTCTTCTCTTGTGTCGATTAGACCAACAAATCTGTGTTACAGAATCTCAACTTAGATCGCTCATTTATCCTTGTTCTTACTTGTTCTCGATTGCTTGTAGGAATTGATCTTCATGATCAGGTCAATTGCATTCTTGACATGGTTGATAACGACTAATAGCATGGTGTAGCGATTATTGGATGGCTCGATCATGTCTTGGTCAAGTAATTTCGTCATCAACGTCATTCTCTACAAATTAACGTATTATCCTATCGGAAGATTGGAACCTACCCTCGCATCAAGTAGTATCAGAGCATCAGTTGACCGACGGGAATTTCTTGTATCCCTAGTGAGTAGATTGATTTTATCTCCTATAGCCCAGAAAAATTTGTCCTACAAAAAGAGTTAATTTTCACTATCCAAACCCCGTTTGTGTCTTTCAATCTGTTAGTTTTAGTTTGCTAAATCAAATTTGCATTCATCTTAGCTTTGTCTAGTTGCTGGTCACATCCTTGTTCCTATAAAAATCCAAACAAAAAAATCCCCACGGCAAAATCCATCAAGAACACCCCACACCATAATTTCCAATTTTGGCCAAACCAATTCCTTTTCTGTTACCTCCACAAAAAATACCATAACTTCTATTTCTGATATCCTTTTTTAGTGAAACCACTGCCATTAGATCCATAACTTCATTATCTAACTATCCCTAAAATTTAGATTAATTCCATAAGGCAGTTGCAAGTTATCTGTGGTGAAAATTGACCTAAATTTTTGGTTTGAATCACAATAGTCAGCAATTGTAATTTTTGTGCGAATTTTTTGATCGATTTCTAGAACTTGAACCCAAAACAAAAGTTATATAAAAAGCCATCATGAAACAAAAAAAAGAACCATTGAAAAAAGACAACTCACAAGAAGTTACAGACAAAATACTGACGTACTATCTAGAGGATAGGAATCTTTAGTTTTTACATTTGGGTCAATCCTTGTACTTTCTAATTCTAGATGGCATTCTTTTGAATTATCTTATATCAATCACACCTATACATTGTTATACACTTGATTTAGCCTTCATCTATCCATGTTTGATTAGAAACTGTACGACCGGACAGGCAACAGAGGGAGAGGGGTGAATGGTGCCTTTAAAATTCTCCCAAATATTCACAAATCTTGTACTCCGATAGCTATAAAGTTATGAAGATTAGGAAGTTAAGCCTACTTAAAAAACTAGAGAAACACAGAGTTGACCACGACTAGATCAAAGCACCTCGTGGTCGGATTATGACCACTAGACAGAAATCAACATGGTCGGTTACGACTGCTGGTCGGAAAACACCAGAGAGCCAAACTGAACACAATCAGTCAGTAGAGAAAAATAGCATGGTCGAAAGGCTGACAACGTGGTCGAAGCCACTGTGGTCAAAACCAACGTAATCGTAACCAACGTGGTCGTAATCAACATGGTCAAAACCTATGTGGTCGAAATCAGCATGGTCAAAACCAGCGTGATCGAAACCAATGTGGTCATAACCAACATGATCGTAACCAACGTGGTCGTAACCAACGTGGTCGAAACCACCATGGTTGAAACCAACGTTGTCGATGTCCTGTGTGCGGTCGAAAGCCAGTGTGTGGTCGTAGCAGTTCAAAATATGACCAGAGTGATCTACGACCATCGAGCAATCAAAAGCAAGGTGATCAAACCAAGCTGAACTTCGACCAGTGAGGTCGACGACCAGTGAACGATCGAAACCATAGTGGTAAATAGGAACTGCAATACTGCCGCTACGAGGCTTGCAGTACTACTATTTCCAAAGGAAGAACAGGCAAGAACCAAAATTTGCGCAACTTTTGATTGAAGGATCCAAAAGCCGTGAAGCCAGTGTACGCATGTTTCTTAAGGTCTCAGGAAGCTATTCCATTTCTAGATCGAGAAATCCATGATAAATTTGAGACCTTTTGTGAATTAAAGTAGCGTACACAATCGAGATCTAAAAACAATGAGCATATCTTGCTCGTGGGTAGAGAATATGCAAAAAAGGCTTTGAGCATGACCCCACATGTCACAACAAGAAAGAATATCGAAGAAATCAAATCAAAACTCTTGGATCAAGAAAAGATTGAGAGAGAAAAGAACGGGCTCAAAACAGAGCAGTCGTATGACGTGGTCGAAGACCATCAAGTGCTTGTAACCGACTGTGGTCGAAAGCAACTCGATTAGCAGTGGAGGCGCATGACCACATGATTCTACGACCATTGAATGGTCGGAAACAGGTGCGGTCGCAAATGACTAGAAGTAGTAGAGAAGGCACACAACCACTAGATCTAAAATCATCGAGCGATCAAAATCAGATGCGATGTGATTTGAATCTTGACCATGGTTGAAAATGATTCGGAAGAACAGAGCAACGCACGACCGCAAGATCTAAAAACATCAAATCTTTTGATTAAGAGATCAAATGGCCATGAAAATTTGTACACAAATTGGTTAAGGTCTCAAGAGGCTCCTCCAATCTTGAATTGAAACATCCATGACTAAGATGAGACCTTTATGCAGTTTGAGAAAGCGCGCACAAAACCAAAACCTTGAGATCGAAATGATAACCAAACCATGCCCATGGGAATAGAATAGCCAAGATGGATTTGAGTATGATCCCACAACATCCAGCACGTCAGATCATCAACAAGATCAAATAAGAACAACCTCTTAGATCAAGAAGAGAAAGGAACAATCGAAGAACACAGAGCTGGAAGGAACAGAGGAAGAACCAAACCCAAAATAGAGCAAACTCAATCAGCTAAAAGATACACAAACGGTAGATCAAAGATTGATGTATTGCTCACTTGAGATGATTGGTTTTACAGCCATTCCCCTCGGGAGGACAAAGCTCTAAGCCTAAAGCCCACACCCACTCTCTAACCTAACTCCCATGGGAGGGAGGAGGAGCTAGCCACCACAAGGCCTAGCCAACCTTCTCAAACCCTAGCTCTTGCTTTTCCTCCCATTTTATAGGCTTACCAATGAGCTAAGACCTAATGGATCCTCCCATTAGACCAAGCCGGGAATAACGCGTTAACCCCACCTAACACCGGGTTTTACTACACATGCTTCTCAAAGTGGCTTACACCATTAACCCATTAGTGAACCAACACTTGATCCACTTCACATTTTCAGTGCATACAAGACCTAAAACACTTAGGCCAACACTGCGGTTCACACACCACCACTTTTTTAGTATTGTGTAATTTTCCAAAATGCCCCTCTACCGCCTTCCTCGAAGCTTCCTGCTTTCTTTGCCATGAAGCTTCGCCCATGCTTTGCCATCTTCTATGTGGTTCCAATGACTTATCATCAAGCCTCTCACGCATCCGGATCCCACCAAACCGTCCTCGCTTGCAAACGACCCAAGTCACTTGGCGCACCACGTGTTTCTCCTCGTGCATGACGGCACCTGGCTTCCTCGACCCCACATGACCTCGGCTCCTCCCTGAGCCTAGCATAGGGATTTACATAATTCTTGTGTATCGTCTTATTTTTTTTGCTAATCATGGCAGGTTCAAGATCACATAGGAGGAAGATTCATGAGATCGACAATACCATTGACTCATTTCCTGTTCTTGAACAAGGTAAATTTAAGTATGCATTTCCATCCTTTGCTGGTAAATTTGATCCTGATGCCTATATTGACTGGGAGATAGCATTAGACAAATAATTTGAATATTATGATTGGTCTGATAGTCAAAAGGTTAGAGTTGTCACTAGTGTTTTTTATTGAAGATGCAATACTTTGGTGGAAGTATCTTCGTAGACATGGGAAAGTACCTCAAACTTGGAATGCATTGAAAAAACTTTTGAGAGATGATTTTGTTCCTAAATATCATGCTGATTATTTGCTAGCTAGATTGCAACGATTAAAACAATGAAGTAGAATGGTAAGAGAATGCTATCATGAATTAAAAACTCGTTTGTTGCATTATGGCTTAAAGGAACATGCTGAAGCGACAGTGAATAGATTTTTAAGTAGGCTTAATAAAAAAAATTCAAGACCATCTTATTCACAAAGAATATAATTCTCTCCCTCATTTGTTTATACTTGCTTGTAAGGTTGAAAGTCAAATTGAGGAGAAATTGAGAATTCTTGATGATAAGAAACATGAGAATAAACCCGTGTTCATGTCTTTTTCTGTGACTAACAACTTATAGGAAGTTGAGAACCATACTGAAGAGGAGATTGAGTTGATTGAGCCACCGACTCTATTGCTTGAGAAGGAATATAAGGAGATGGATGCACCTACATCATCCGAGGAGGGCCAAAAAGGTAAACATAATGGTGCTATCATCACTCAAGGTGAGTATGCTTGTGAGAAACTAAAATTGTGCACTGTTCATGCTATTTTAGAGCAAAATTTAGTGAAAAATATTCTGATATGCACATGTTTCAAGTAGAGAATTCAAACTGCTTTGATTTGAGTGTTGAGAATGAGTTGTGTGCTAATTCCTTGCATAAATATTTGGTACAACTAGAAATTAAATCTTATTCTCCTGTTTTAATTCCAAATCCATATGCTGAAATAAATGCTTTTGATTCTATCAATATGCAAATGATCCATGTTAGAGATGAGCTGAATGAGATTTCTTCTTCGAACAATTTGATCATCTTTGTGAACAGAGTTGTTTAGACAAGAAGTTCTTTGAGATTCCTAATTCGCTTTCATTATTTCATTATAAATTTTATCTAATAGGCAAGAATGATAAAAGGGGAAATTACATAGCTCATAGAATTTGTATAACTTAAGAACTGAAAGGTTCAACTTTGGAGAAAGAACACTGCCATGTAAAGGAAATTAATGGTCCTAACTTTAATATTTTTAGTTCATCTAGTGTTATTTGTGAGCTACAGGAAAAATTTCAAGAAAAGGAGCATTGTGGACTGCTTCCATACACCACAACCATTGCTCCATTTGTGTCAAAAGAGAATTTGCCTTTCATTAATATGATAAATATCAGAGAAGACTTCTCTAAAATTTCTTTTGATTCAGTTATCTACTCAGACAGATTTCCTACACATGTGAATTTATCTACTGTCCAACAAAGCATTATTGATAAAGATCCTTTCAAATTGGTGTTTAAAAGAAAGCCTGATGAATACAAAGTCAATTTGCTGGGAGAATATGATAAGAATGAATTTTATATATCTCATGTTTGCATTGAAAGATATGTAGTGCTGCCCTACACTTGTTCTCATGTGAATGGATCACCATCCAATACCCTATTTTCGAAAGAAGGGGAGCAAGATGAGACACATACATACATAGTTCCAATACTATCTAGTGAGAATACTTTCAATCAGGTACACTTGTTTCGAAGATATTTTATTTTATTTGATAAAGAACTTATGATATTACATAATGAGAGTTTGTTGCATTCTTTGTCATATACTAAGATTTATGATCAAGATCATGCTATACATGAGGCTGCACATCTGTTAAAACCGATGACAGTTTTGTGTCAAGAAGGGGAGGATGATATGATCATGCCACAAACGGATATGACCATAGCTCCCAAGATTAAATAAAAGGTGGATTCATTTCTTGAACTTCAATAAGAAGAGGATTGCATCAATACTATGAGCTCGTGGTTAGGGTTCACCTAAAGGGAAGCCAACCAGCACATCAAGATCAAGTTGACGTCTTCTCCAACTCTTTCTCAAGGTCACCACATCACTTTTGGACAAATTTAAGAAAAAGTTCAAGTTGGACATATTTTGGAATCTAATTCGGCCTTCAGATTAATTCGGATTCAGCCTAATAGGTCCAACTACAAATGTGCATAACTCTCACATACGGAGTCCATTTGAGGTGTATGAATATAAAATGAAAAGCTTATCTCATCCTATTTTCAATGGATCTAGCCCCACCTCAAAATTCCTTTTGAGCATGCCACAATTGCCAAAGCAATTCGAGGCTGATTCTAAATCCGAGTCAAAAGGTGCTGGGCCACCTCCACTTGGGCCCATGGGCCTTGTACCACATAGGGTTGCGCACCCACCCCCCTTGGCCACCACCCCCACCCCTTTCTCTCTTAAATAGCCCCCCAGGGGCCTCCCTCTTCCTCAGGTTTTGTTTAGATCAGTTTAGCCTCTAGCAATTTTTAGATTGCTCTTTTATCTTTGTTCTTGTTTGTTCTCGATTGCTTGTAGAAATTGATTTTCTTGACCAGGTTAACCATGTTCTTGGCACGGTTTATAACAACTAAGAGCATGGTGTAGCGATTATTGGACGGTTTGATCGTGACTTGGTCAAGTAACCTCGTCATCTACGTCATTCTCTACCAATCGACGAATCATGCTATCGGAAGATCGGGACCTACCCTCGCATCGAATGTAACCTAGTGATAATAAAACTAGCATATGGTTGTAGAACATGCACTACTATTATTACTGTATGTTTTCATATTATTAAGAAAACTTGGTTTAGTTAAAAATGATAGGTCTTAAGAACTTTTACTTATTGAAAATTTCAACTAAGTTATTTAACAAATAAAAGAACCCGAACTTTTCTTTGTTAAGCCATACATCTATATTATTGCATTCTATATGTTGGCTCATGGAGTACGGTTATTTGTGCGCACCCTCAATCACTCAATTAACTCAGAACGCATGGATCATGACCACTACGCCTTTTGTGCCGCTCTAGGGACAAATAGAGAAGAAGATTGTGGATATTAGAATATTTTCTAATAGTTTAGTTCTTACTTAAAATAGGCAGGTTTTGATGGTGATTGTGTGCATATTTATTATCCAAACTCTTGGAAGGTAGTAAAGGCATCCTTTACCCTTAGTTGCTTGTCTGTGGCAAAGTATAATATACCTTTTGCTGTTCGCTTCCACTTTCGTTTCTATAAGGTAAACATTTGGCATGATCGTCCCTGTTGTAGGGGTGGCCCCCACCTAAGCCCAGCAGGCCTGTTAGAAGGTTGTAAGGCCCAAAATAGGATATGTATGATGACATAAATGCCCCTACGAGGGATACTAGAGCATAAGGGCATAATTGTAAAGCACTCCCCATGTAACTATATATATACCATCCAGGCAATGGGGGAAACCCTAAGCATTGCTCACCTAACTCTCCACTACCATACCTCTCTCTTTGTTTGGTCTATAACCACAACAGTTGGCATTGTCCGTGGGGAGGACAAGAGCAAGCCTCAAGATCTGAAGGATGGCACCGAAGAAAGCTACATCATCGGCGGCTAAGAAGAAGAAGGGGGACGCGACGGAGTCCCGCGTTAACACCAGGGCTTCGGTATCGGCAATCGCGAGCGTGGACGACGACGCGGGCACGGCAGCCATGAACATCGACACTCATGGCGCGACAATCGACCCCGCCACCGCTGGCATGACGGCCGATCCCGCCCCGCGCGTGACGGTCGACCCCACCGCTGGCGTGACGGTTGACACCGGCAGCACCGACCGGGTAGTCGGGGGCAGTAATGCCGGCGCCCATGTTGGCACGGCCGCCATCCCTACACCCAGTGCGGGGGTGACGAGCGGTTCCGGCGGCAACGCTGGCCTCGCCACCGACTCCGGAGTCTACTACGTCGGCGCATCGGGCAACCCGGGTGTGCAAGACATGGTCACTGCTGTCCCAGCAGCGCGACCAGGTGCGCCGATTGTTTCGGCTACGCCAACAGTGGAGAGCGCCCTGCTTACGGCCATCGGCACGATCCAGTGGGAGTTGGTGGATCTCCGTGGGCTGTGCGGGATATGCAAGAGGCTCGGAGTCAGCAGACCTCGTCGGTGGTCGTGGCGGAGCCCACGCCAGAACGGGCGGATTGCCGCGACGCCCCCACGTCCAGCCGCGTCCCGCTGCGGCGCGTGGACCCGGAGTCCCCACTCTCTGCGGGCCTGCAGCAGTCGACATGGCCAGAGGACTTCAAGTTCCCTAGTGCCATAGAGCCGTACAAAGGCGACACAAACCCTCGGGAGTTCGTGCGCGTGTACAAACCGCCATCGAAGCCGCAGGTGGGGATGACACCACGAAAGCGAAGGGACTCCTTCTTGCGTTGCAGGGAGTGGCGCTCTCTTGGTTTTTTACCATAGAGCCAAACTCCATCTACGCATGGGAGCAGATTTGCGACCGCCTCTACAACAACTTCCAGGGGAACTACGTTGAGCGCGTTGATGCGGATCAGCTCTTCGCTGTCAAGCAAAAACCCTAGGAGAAGCTCCGGGAATACTTCAAGCGCTTCGCGAAGGTCCGCTGCCAGGTCAAGGATGTCAACGAGACAACCATCATCAACGCAGCGGTACAGGGCCTCTGCCCAGGGCCGCTAGCCGAATACAACGTGCGAAAGCTAATCAAGACGGTGGCGAAGCTCTTTCACAAGATGAAAGAGTACGCCAGAGTGGAAGAAGACGCACGGCGGCGCCAAGGTGTTGACTCTGACACCAGTCAGGCGGAGGGCACGACGAAGAATGGAGACTCGCCGAAAAAAGGCTCCTCGAGGTGCGGGCGCCCGTCATGGCCCAAGTCAGGATCCAGATTTTACAATCCGGATTCCTCTGTGATTCCACCGATCTATTCCCTGGATCAGTAGATAGTACTCACAGATTACAGTTCTGAATATCAAAGTACATATCATGCGGAAGCGTAAATATAATAGTAGACTAACTCATGGGCCGATTAGGCAAAAACCATGAAATTGCAGTAGCGGAAGAACGAAGAACACAGGTGGGACCTTCAGGACATACCCACAGGCAGCCAACTGGAGGTTCGCGACCTAGTTCTTGACATCTTCATCTTCTTTGCCATCATGATCCAAAAGTATTGCTGAAGCATAGTGATTTGATTCCTAATTCTGGATTTGTGGGGAAAGCGAATATGAGCACAAACCACCGTGCTCGCGAGCCAACACACAGGATGCAATTAAATAGTATGCATGGCTTATCAAAGGAGAGGCTCGGGTTATTTTATTTGCCAAAATTTGCTTTTGGAATATGATACATAGAAATTTCCTAAGACCTAGCAGTTTGAACTGAAACATAAGGTGTGAAAGAATGCAATAATATTAGCGATCCAGATTCCATCCACCGTTACATGGCCTCTGCACCATATGCTTACTCCTTCAGCGTTATAACCGCTTAACTTATCACTAGGGCGACACCCAGGGCAACACAAATTAGGGCCTTTCTCTGCCCTCCACTTTACCAATTCCACCCACAAAGTTTTTGAAATAGAACTATATCTAGTTAAGTTCCCATGTCCGCCCTTGACCGTGAGCATGGCTATTCGAATAGTTTTTAGACTCTACAGAGTTTGCACACTTTACCCACAAGATATAAATCCACTCGTTGCCCCACATGATTCCTTAGCCATGCGGTTGAGTAGACTATCACAGGACCTTTACAATGCATTTTTCCTAGCAGAGTTACGTCCGCTAAGGTTTCCACTTCCTTCGGGGTACGACCACCCTTCCAGAAGACCCCTCTTGCGCCGTCACATCGAAGGATGTGGCCATCCTCTACCCGCCCGTGGTCACACCGGTGCAACTCTTACTAAGTCGATGCAAATTAGTTAGCCCTGCTATATCTAAGTCGATGCAAATTAGTTAGTCGATGCAAAATAGAACTATATCTAAGTTGGTAAATCGCGGGAAGGGAAAAATAAAATTTGTAGAACATTGAAAAATAAATAAAATATATTAAAATTAATTTTAAAACCTCTAAGTGGGCTGCCTGGAGAGTGGGCCGACCACCTTGGGCAGGAGGCCCAAGGGGTGGCCGCACCCCCCTCCCACTTAACCCTAGGGCTCCCCCTCCTCCCCTTTTCCCCACACCCAGCCGCCACCCTGTATTCCCCTTTCTCCCCCCTGGTGGCCGCCCCCTCCCAAGGATTGTTGCCCCCATTGCTGCCCTTGGAGAAGGAGAAGAAGAAGAAGGAAGGAGAAGAAGAAGAGGAAAAAAGTGGGGTAATTCTTCATCTAGGTAATTTTTCCTCATCCCAAACCCTCTTTTATTATGAATAATTAGGGTTCTTGGCACGGAGTTTGAAGGTAGTTAATAGATTAATTGCCCGATTAGAGATTAGCTGCTGTTTGCCTGTAGATTGATTCGCGCAGACTCTCCCAAAAGGAAAGTTGTAGAGGACTTCCAGACGCATCTCCTGTATTTGTTTCGGAATTTTTTGCCGTGGTATCTGGGAGTTACAGGGTCGGGAATACTGCTGTTCGTCAGGCGAGCAGATTGGTGCAGACCGACGGTAATCTGTGAATTTGAGTTAGTAATTTTTTTTGGTCATGGCCGTAATTGAGAAAGTTGTAGATAATTTAGAGTTCTAGCTTCTTTATAAAATTCAGAATTTTTAGACCCCTGTACTGTTGCTGGGACGCAATTGAATACCGCTGTCCAATCTGCCAGAACAGAGTTCTTCCTCTGTTTTGGGCATTAAATTACACCTAGCTGTGATCAGAATAAAAATATGTGTTCTACATGAACAATGTAGTTTTTTAAGTGATGAATCCAGAGAGTTAGTGTTTGCTGTATTGGATCAATGTTTTTAAAGTTACGAAAATGTTAAGCAGCACTGCTGCAGAGGGTAAATTGCTGAATTGTTGAGCGGAGAGGAGTAAGTGTGGGTTCGGGGGGGTTCTAGCGACGTCTTTAATTATTTATGTCATGTTTGTATGCTGTGGCTTTGTGCTGAGAGATGCCTTTTGGACAGGTGGTCTTGTCCCTGAGCGCTCTTGATTTTACTTCGCTTCGTCGGATTGAGGCAAGTGAACGTAGCGGTGGTTGCTACCGTTTAACTTATTATTCCTTCTACTTGCAATTTACATTATTACCGTAATTCGATACAATTGCCATGATTGCATGATATTTTTAATTGTGGAGATGGTAGCAATTGTTGATCATTTGATATGTTGATAATTTGCTAGTAGACATGTGGAATTCTTGCTTAATGCTATAATGTGGAACATGAAGATAACATGTGGTGGATGTGGATATGTCATGAGCATGTTGATGCTCCTTTGAGGATGGATTAATGTGATTTGTGATTATCATATCATTCATATCATATCATATCATATCATGTCATATGCATATGTGGATGTCGCCGCACATAGCCGCGACCGTACCGATACAACATCGTATATTGCCGTAATACGATGCACCTCTTATCCCGCGGGAGCATCGTATATTGCCGTAATACGATGCATCTCAAATCCTGCCCTGGAAAGAGTGATGTGGAGCATAGCATGAGAGCATTCATATGCATTGCATTGTGGGAAGATCATTTTCATACATATGCAATATAATGTGGTGAAGTTATTTTGTAGAATTTTCAACTCATAGTTGTAATGTGGAATATACAACTTCATAGTTGTAATGTGGAATTGGCTCGTGTGAGCTATTTGTGGTATAAGGATTGTGGTTGAGGTCGTGGAATGGGATTCGTCACGTGTGTATGGTCAGGGTTGTGGTTGTGGCATGAGACTCTTTTCTCTTGTGATAATTGAAGATAGCAGTTGTGGATATGAGAAACAACAAAGTATTGGAAAACAACATACATATGTTTTACCGTAATTGATAGTGATTTGAGGATTGAGGATATAAACATTGTTATTTGTGGAAGATTAAAATTGTTGATGATTAATCTATTGTAGTTTGTGGAAGATTAAATGTTTCATTTGCATTTAATTGTGGATAAAATGACTGCATTCATATGCCAATTAAATCTGAAATTGAAGAGGTATGATTCATGAAAGTTTGTGGTGGTTTAATAATTGTAGACATGAATTGTGGTTGAGGTTGTATGGAATTATAAATGATGATGTATAATTGTCTGTAGTTTGAATAGCCTGTTAAACAGTTTGCTTGCTGAGATTTTATCTCACCCTTGTTTCCCCTCCCTACAGGTGGACTTTGAGCATGCATGGGAAGGGTAGAGCGGCACCATATTGATGCACGTGAATCATATTTTTATGTTGTAATAAAGTTGAAAGGATTCTGGACCTTTGCAAAGCTTTGGTTACAATATCTTAATAATGCTAAATTTGTGAGCTATGTTTCAGATTAAAATGTTGGAAGATGTTTTAAATATTGAATTGCTATCACTATCTTGTTATTCCTTAGTTGTTTATGCTTCCGCTTATACTATCTTCCTTAGTAATTGTTGCCAGTTTAATTTATCTTGTAAATTGGCTAGTTGTAGAGCAGTTTTTAGTAGCATCACAGGGTAATGTGGGTCCTGGGGTGTTACATACACTTTGCCAGCTTGTGGTTGTACTTGTTGTACACTGGGAGGTCATCACAAGATTCGGTCCTTAGGGCTATCTGGGCGGTTCTACCACTATCCCCTTTGTGCTTCCACTGCACCACACACACACCCTCGAACCATCTGCCCAGATAATTAAGCAACTTGAGGTTTTCGGGAGCATAAAATATCCATAACCAAATATACCAGTCATTTCCACTATGACTGCCCAAACCAATTTCTCATGATTCAAAATGATGCTTTGGGGCATTTTTGGTGCCCCCGATTATCTAAGCAGTACTGAGCATGGCATATAGTTACGGACTTATTTTCGAAAGGTTACCATTATAATTTTGCTAGGGTGACAAGGCTCAGATATTCAAATGTTTCAAAGGAGGTATAATACTAGCAAGTCGAATAGTGGGTATGTAACTAGAATTTTCAAAACAAACATATATTTGCGCATGAAATAACAGCATGTAATTTGATAATTTAAACAAAAGTAAATTTGCAGAAAATGTAGGTTCAACATGATCAAAGTATTGACTCGCCTTGCGCGGTTTACCGCAGTCTTGAGCTCACTTGAAGCTTTCTCATTTGTCGATCTTGAGGTTCGGGTCCTTATCTTCGCCTCAATCTCGGCCTCGCTTGATCCTTGGTTCTTCCAGACTCTAATTTCTAATTACGTGCTAAGCAACTGAATTCAATTAAAAGCAAATAACTCAAAAAATCCAAATAACTCCAAGTAAACTCAATTTAGCTTTATTATGAGTTAGTAGGTGATTTGGGGTGACTCGAGACAGGGTTGATGGGGCGCGGAGCGTTGACGGAGTCAGAGTGGTTGGAGTGAAGTGGGAATTGGTAGGGAATATGTCAAAATGGGTTTCAAGGATGGGTCATGATAAAGGTATATTCATAATATTATTTTATTTACAAATGACCTAGGGATTTTAATAGAGACGCCAACATGAATTTAGTTAAAGATGCTCTTTGGGTTAGGCATCGCAGATATTTTATGTACATTTTAGTTACTATTATAGTGTTGTTATTATTTTTTTTGTTATTTAAATTTATTTATCTAGGACCGAGCATGCCATACCAGGTTACACTTTAATATCAATATTCGATTAAATCTATGGTTGAGATTTATTTATCGATGACACGCTAGTGATGACTACTATTTACATAGCTACATTAGGTAGGTTACTTTTAATCATCTGATGACCTAGAGGTTACTTTATTATAATTGCCACATGTATATATCTTTCTAACATGACACTTATATTTTATTCCTTTACTTAGCTTCTATCATGTTTTAATCTTAATTAAATTTCATTCACATAGGGCTGCACTTGCTATACAGGGTTACACGTCAATATTGTTATTTATTTAAATTTACCATTGGGATTTATTTTAATGTTAGGTCATATATTACAATTGTGGGTAATCTTTAATTTAAAGCCTTGTTGTTATAGTTTTAACCTAACACCCAATTTGTTTTCCTTAACTTTAACTTGAATGTATTTTTAATTGGGATCCTCATTAAATTTGGGACATTAAGCAAAACCATATTTTATTAGTGTTCTTAATTGATAATTAGACCTCACATAAATAATTAAGCTATATTAGTTGCGGCGAGACGGGCAAGCGGTGGAGCTAAGTAGCCGGCGGTGAGGGGAAACGAGGCGCCGGCGGCCGGGAGAAGATGGGGTAAAATTAGGGTGGGCATAAGCTTACGGGGTCCGGGAGGAACTCACCAGGGGGTCGGCCGAGCGGGGGAGGTGGCTGTAGCGGACCGGCGACGTTGGCCTGCGGTGGCGCGGGAGGGCTCACGCCGCCGGCGAGTTAGGGTGGACGGCAGCTCCGGCCGGCGGGTGGGATAGCTGCAGGGCGCCGAGTAGTCGCTCCCACCGCGCTGAATTGATCTGGGATCGACCGAAGGGTGAACGGCGGTGGAAGGGGCGGTGGCCGGCCGGCGATGGGGAAGACGGTCGACGCGCAAGCTCGGTGGCACTAAAATTCGATTAGTTTGGCGAGGGGGTGGATGGGGAGCAGGGTCACGCTGGGCCGCGGTTAATTGATGGTTGAGCAGCCGGCACAGCGGGACGGCATGGTGGCGCAGGCGGCGACTGGTGCTCGGGTGAGGGAGGAAGGTGGCAGGGGAAGGAAGGAGGGGTTTGCGGCGCCAGGGGAGAGGGCCGAGCCGCTACTTAAAGCGACGGAGGGCTGCCGTGACAGGGGTACAGCTCGCGGCATGGAACCCGGCGTGGAGTGGCAGAGCAGGTATGGCGGGGGCGTGCGAGGCGCAGGCGAGGGCGACATGGAGCCGGCGGAGATTGCGCTGAGAGCGGCAGGGCATGGCGCCGCGTGGGGAATGGGACACAACGGCGTGGGCGTGCGAGGCGACGGGAGCGGGTCGACGCGAGGGAGGCAAGTGCGGCGGCAGGCGGGATTCGCGGTGGCAGGCGTGACGCTCGCACAGGAGTTGCCGACACGGAGTCAGCTCAACCGGGAAAAAGAATGGAGGAAGGAGAAGAAAAGAAAAGAAGGGAGGAGGAGAGACTGGGAGCTAAGCCCGCGCGCAGGGAAAAGATGGGAGGGTCCAGTCGCAGTGAAGGAAAAACGAAAGAGGTAGGAGTGTGGGAAAAGAAAAGGGTTGGGGCCCACATGTAATAGAGAGAAAAGAGTAAAAGAAAGGGAGGAAAAAGGCTTAAGAATAATTTTTGCAATTTGAATGCTTTTGGATTTTACACTTCTTTTTCATATTTAAAATTATTGATTTCAATTTTTGACTTTTAACTCGAGTTTTGGTTCAAGTATCCAGATACAAAATTTGATAGTCATCTATTTTCAATTTTATTTACATTGGCCCTTGGATTTTGATTTTGACACTATTTGGTTATGAATTGTATATATATAAATTTTGAGTATTCAGCCTTGGATTTTGGTTTACTAATTGAATTAAAAGAAGAGATTTTTGATTTAGCTATTTACGGTTATATTCTAATATTCTTTATGGATTCATTTTATTGACCTGAATTTAAATTCAAGATGTTGGTATTTTGAATTCATGATCTGTAATGACATTTTCCATTTTTATAATTTACAAGACTATTATTTGCATTTGGGAGTGTTCTTGATTATTAATTTGTATGTCACAAAACTCAAAAAGATTTCAAAGAAACATTCAGAAGGAATTTGAGTGCTAGCAAAATGCAAGAAATTTTTTTAAAAAAACTCCACATTTTTTAATATCCAAATTTTGGGATGTTACAGCCCACATCCAGCAACCCCTGGAAGGCCCCATGCGGATCCAGGATCAGGGGTTGCAGCCTCAGGAGGGCCCCTGCGGATTGAAGTCCACGTGCAGCAACCTCAGGAGGGCCCCCTGTGGATCCAAGCCCCGGAGGGAGCCCAGCGCAGGGTTATAAATGTCATCTCCGGGGGCTCCTCGCTAGAGTTCGCCTCGGCGCGGCAGCGGAAGGCCTATGCGCGGAGGCTACACCATGTGGCGGCATACCCGGCGCAGGCACCTCCGGACTGGGCGCAGCATGAAATTACCTTCACGCCCGCTGACGCCGAAGGCATAGAGTTCCCCCACCAAGATCCCCTGGTCATCCAGGTCGCCATCGCAGGGTGCGACGTTAAGCGCGTCCTAGTCGATGGAGGAAGCTCCGCGAACATTTTGTTCGTAGCGGCCTTCGACCAGATGGGGATCCCCCGAAGTCGCTTGGGCCCCTCGGGAATTCCGCTACAGGGCTTCAGAGGTCAGCCCCTGAGGGCGCTGGGCTAGATATGCCTGCAGGTCTCCTTTGGCCGGGACAACAACGTGAGGAGCGAGGACGTCACCTTCAACGTTGTCGATATCCCCTACCCTTACAACGCCATATTGGGGCGACCAACTCTCAATTCCTTCTAGGTAGTTCCACACCACGGCTTCCTATGCATGAAGCTCCTGGGCCCGCGGGGTATCATCACCGCCCACGGCGACCAGGATATGGCCCAGCGCATAGAACTCGGTACCCGAGGCCCGCACCATGAGGTTCAACGGGACTCTTAGGTCGAGTGCGCCAGCGCAAGGGCACTCGACGGCTCCAAGAAGTACCCCGCAGGGCTCCCACGTGGATCACTCCAGCAACAGAGGCTCCCACCATGCCTTGTCTCGCCGCCACGGCAACGACGGTCGCTACTATTCCTGTCCCCGAGCGACTAGTGGTTAGTACCCTGTCTTTTGTAAATCGCTCACCCACGTAAACGGGAATTCAATAAAGTTCACCGTTTGCGAAACCAGACTCATTTCTTGCAAAAACGCGCGGAGGCTCACCTCTGCGCGCACTCTCCGTGAGTATAAAATAAGACACACGGGGGGACGCCCCTGCGCACTCTACGGAGTATAAATAAGACGCAGCGTTGAGGTCCGCCTCCGTGCGCACTCTACGGAGTATAAATAAGACGCAGCGTCGAGGTCCGCCTCCGTGCGCACTCTACGGAGTACAAATAAGATGCGGATGTTGTCCCTGCGCACTCTACTGAGTATAAACAAGACGCGGTTGTTCCCGCGCATGTGTGGGCGTTGCCCCTACGCGTACTCTCCGGAGTATAAATAAGACGTAGCAGAGGCTTGCCCCTGCAGCGCACTCTACGGGGTGAAGAGGGGACGCAGCAGAGGTGTCGGAACCCGGAGCAACGACTCCTGGATCCTCTGTGTAAATCGCACTAGTCCAGGATCAGCTAGTGCACACAGCGTACAACAAAGATAAATATCAACCATAATGACATTTATTAACTGAATATGGGCATGAATGCCAAAGTTTACATCAACGACACATAAGCCAAAATTAAGTAATAAGTAGCGGAAGAAAAAAACCAAAGCGGAAGAAGCCCACTGAGGCTGCCCACAGGCAAACGACAGTAAGACGCGGCCTATTCGTCCAGATCTTCACCGTAGTTGACGTCTTCCTTCTCTGTGTGGAAAAAGCAACGTGAGTACAAACTTGTACTCCGCAAGTCACCCGGGAAAATGCAACATAATGATAAAGGCTTCAATGGAAGGCTTATAGGGTTAGTTTGCATAAAACAACATTTAAGAAATACAATAAGTAGATTGAAATTGCTGAATTAATACCGTAAGTAAAAGCATAACTTGCAGTAGAAAGTAATACCGTCAGTGCCGGCTCCGACCAAACACCAACCTATCCACGGGCATCCCACCCGGACCATCTTTTCCAAAAGATCACGTATGGATTCCATCCATCCACACGCTTTCACTGCGCAACTCTGATGAATTCCATCCATTCACCAGATTTCCAATCTCTCACGGATTCCATCCATCCGCAAGGTTTTCAATCTCTCACGGATTCCATCCATCCGCAAGGTTTTCAATCTCTCACGGATTCCATCCATCCGCAAGGTTTTCAAAAACATTTTGAAAATCAAAATCTAATCCATGAAAAACTTTTACTTAGCATGCCCATGACCGTGGGCACGGCTATCCAGGATAGATTATACACTCTGCAGAGGTTGTACAGCGTTACCCACAAGACACGATCATCCCATATTGCCACCGGTTTACACACTTCCTTTGGTGTGCGGCGATGAGTCGTGACAAGGCCTTTACAATGCAAAGCCTTCAACCTGGCCGAGCCAACTCTAAGGTTTCACCCCAGTAAGGAATCCACCAGACCGGGACCCCCTCTTGAGCCTAGACGAGACTTCTCATGGCTTAACCACGCTCGCCCAAGTGAGACTTCACATGGCACCAACCACGCTCACTTTCAACCTACAACTTGACTCAGGTTGGGACTTTGCAAATTATTCGGCCAGGGCTGTCCCATACCAGCCATGTGGTAGTACGATTAGGGCTTTGGAACAGTAGCTCACAGACCGGTCCTTAATTGACTCAGGCCCAACCACATACCCCCGTGCACGACAATCAACCACTGCGGCTCCAACCAACAGGGCATGCCTGCACCCACCACTCTAACCAATTGCCTAAGTCTAAACCAGTTTTATATTTGTTTTCAAAATAATTCATAAACCTCCTTGACTCACCAAAGTCAAGAGTTCATATCATTTTATGTAAAAAGGGTTATCATTTTATGTGAAAGATATCCCAAAACAAAATTATACGATTAAGCAGGGCTAAGCATTTGATTAAACTCTCTAGCCAACACTAATGTATTAACTAGAGTTTGAATCTAGGGTGACAAGGTATAAGGGATTCAATAACAATGGAGGAATTAACAAGTAGGCAATAACTAAATTTAAAACTGAATTGAAATACGTTGAATAAACATATGCATGCAATATAATTTGAATCAACATAATTTTATTTTGAAATCTGGGATCAACATGATCAAGGAGGGTGACTTGCCTTGCTCTTCAGCTTGGTTCAAACCTTCGTCGTCGAATTTTCCCGAATCGTCGAAGTCTACACGTAAAAACAACCCACCAAATTCAAATAAATTCAAAATAAATTCAAATTGACTTCAAACATTTGAATTGAGGCTAGAAACGGATAGAGGGGAATTTTTGATGAATTTAGAAATTTGAATGGGCCAAATCGGAGTTAAAACGAAGGAGAACGGGCTCCGGGAAGATTAAAAAGAGGGGAAAATGGAAAATCTGAATTATTGGAATTATTTTTCTAAAGGAAAATCTGGATTATTGCGTCAGTGAGGAATTTCTTTTCGGCCGGATTTATTTTTCAACGGGAAAAAGGATTAATGACGCCAGCATTGCGTCAGCCATGAGGGGCACCGGCTGACAGTGGGCCCCGGTCCATGGACCGAGTCCACGGATCATCAGACGCGCTGAGGTGGCACGGGGTGACGGGCTGGCGCTGACGGGGCAGAGGAGGCGGGGGTGGCACCGACGTGGCGTGCCACGCGGACACGGGAGCCGACGTGGACAGGGCGGCCGGGGGTGGCGCTCGGGGAAGGGAGCTCGCCGGCGCTCCGGCGGGCTGTGGCCGGCGGCGAGCGGCGCAGGAGGGGGAGGGGACCGAGGGGAAGCCGGGGGTAGGGGCGGCGGTTACCGAGGGCGGCCGGGAGGTGGTCGGCGGCGAAGAGAGGCGGCGGTGGCTCGGGTCTCACGGCGCGGCGGCGCTCCGGTGGCCGGGGAGCACGACGGAGAGGCGGAGGGACTTCGCGGCGAGGCGTGGAAGCCGAGGGAGGCGATGGAGTGGCGCGGGGAGGAAGGAGGGCGCCGGGTAGGGCGGGAGCGGCACAACGGCCGGTGGCGGCGCGAGGAAGGAGGAGGCGCGGGGTAGGGGACGGAGCTGACTGGTGGGCCCCGTCGGTCAGCGGGAGAGGAGGCGCGGGTGGCTGCCGGGTGGGACCCGGGGAGGAGGAGAGAGAGGGCGGAGCGGGGCGGTTGGCTGGGATTGCGCCACGCGGGGAAGGGGGCGATCGGGTGGCTGCGAGGGAAAGGGGGAAGCGGACGGGGCGGATTGGCCGAGGGGCGACGTGGCGCAGATCGGGCCCGTACGCGTGGCGAGCGGGGAGGTGGTGAAGGCGGGATGGGGTGGGCGCCTGGGCGGGGATCCGGCGGCGGAGATGGGGCGACGTGGAGGAGTCCGTGCCGTCCACGTGGCGGCCGGAGGAGGGAGGTGGGGATTATTTTATTTTCTGATTTTTGGGTTTTTCAGAAAAGCACAGAAATTCCAAAAAGCCTCAGAAAAATACCAAATGTCCTCCAAAAATTCCATAAAAATTCATAGAATCTCCTGGACACATTTGGAACTTAATAAAAATATTTCCAACTAATGTTGGTCTCTAATTTTTATATTTCAAAATACTTTTTAAATTTTAAAATACATTTTTAAACTCCAGAAAATCCAGGAAACCAAATAAAGGCCAAATAACTCAAAATAATTAATTTGACATAGGATTTTTATAGAAAATCAAAATATCATTTTATTTAATAATACTTTTAGGTTTTTCTGAAATTGCTTTTCAAATCCAGCTTTTTCAAAAATAGAAATTCAGGGCAAATCCAAATTTAAAATCTAGGCACAAAAATACTTATTTTAATTTAAATTTTATTTTATTACATTTTTATTATTTATTATATTTTTTTTATTTTAGCAAAATTTTGGGATGTTACAAGAGGCTTGCCCCTGTAGCGTACTCTACGGGGTGTAGATGGGACACAACAGAAGCTGGCCCCCGCGTGCACCCCATGAAGCACAAACAAGACGCGCAAATATTGTCCCCCCGCGCGCCCCACGGTAGCAAGTATGGCAGTCATCAGTGCTGGGAAGCGCTTCTGCCCGCGAATCAGACTTCGAAGGGAAGGGGACGGAGCGCTTGCGCGTCTACTTCGATTAGGCGCCAGCTCTGCTGCCACCACTTCGAAGGGTAGGGGAGAAAGCGCTCGCGCGTCTACTTCGACTAGGCGCCAGCTCCGCTATCACCACTTCAAAGGGAAGGGGACGGAGCACTCGCACGTCTACTTTGACTTGGCGCTAGCTCCACTGCCCCCACTTCGAAGGGTAGGGGACGGAGCGCTCGCGCGTCTACTTTGACTAGGCGGCAGCTCCGCTGCCACCACTTCGAAGGGCAGGGGACGGAGCGCTCGCACGTCTACTTCGACTAGGCACCAGCTCTGCTACCATCACTTCGAAGGGAAGGGACGGAGCGCTCGCGCGTCTACTTCGACTAGGCGCCAGCTTCGTTGCCCCCACATCGAAGGGTAGGGGACGAAGTGCTCGCGCGTCTACTTCGACTAGGCGCCAGCTCCACTGCTACCACTTCAAGGGTAGGGGACGGAGCGCTCGCGCGTCTACTTCGACTAGGCGCCAGCTCCGCTGCCACCATTTCGAAGGGTAGGGGACGGAGCGCTCACGCGTCTACTTCGACTAGGCGCCAGCTCCGCTACCACCACTTCGAAGGGAAGGGGATAGAGCGCTCGCGCATCTACTTTGACTAGGCGCCAGCTCCGTTGCCCCCACTTCGAAGGGTTGGGGACAGAGCACTCGCGCGTCTACTTCGACTAGGCGCCAGCTCCGTTGCCACCACTTCGAAGGGTAGGGGACCGAGCGCTCGCACGTCTATTTCGACTAGGCACCAGCTCCGCTGCCACCACTTCGAAGGGCAGGGGACCGAGCGCTCGCGCATCTACTTCGATTAGGCGCCAGCTCCACTACCATCACTTCGAAGGGCAGGGGACGGAGCGCTCACCCGTCACCAACTCGATGACTGCAGGATGGAGCGCTCGAAGCACCCACCTCAGCTACTTAGTGCGAGAACGGGGGCCAAATCTTATGAAGGAGTCACAAAAGAGCGTGACCAAGAAAAAATGATGGGGACAGGTATTTCGGCCACTCTTCACTACGTTCGTATACGAATGTGTACAAAGGTGTCTGCCGATCAACACTCCCTAAGATCTATTGCATAAGCGTCCCTGGGCCTCCGGGAACGCTACTCGTCCGACTCCGCCTTGACGACCCCTCGCGTCGGAGCCTCGCCCATCGTAGTTCAACTCGCCCAGAAGTCCAGCGAGTCCTCAGCCTACCGCCAGTGCCGAAGATGGCCCCGGGTTATGACGTCGGAGACTAGCAACCGGTCCCTATCACGCAGCTGCTCGGAGCACAGGGATATATCGGTCAGAACATGGGGGCAATTTCTACTTTATTCATAAGAGGGGGCGCGTACATTACAACGCACACTAACACACAAGAATCCCGGTGTCACACCTGTGTGTTCGTGCCATGCCCCGAGGCATCGATACCACCTTCGTCGCGCCCTGGGACCTCGTCCAGCCATCGGCCGAGGTTCCCCTCGCCGTACATGGTCCGCCGTAGCTCTACCTTTACCGCAGCCTCCCCGATGTACTCCCAATCCGCTCGTGGAAAACCCGAATAGCGGGGCAAACAGCGCGCACTGCACCGGACATCACCTCGGCCCCAGCCGGCATCTCCAGTTGGGGGTCAGCCAGCTTGTCGACATGCCGGCAGCCCTGGTGCCGAAGAAGCATACACGCCAGGCACGAGGTAATGTACGAGCAGTGGTTGCCAAAGGACGTCGCAGCATTGCGAGCGAGGTTGGATGCATCCCTGATCTGACAAAGCGTCCGCGACAGCTCTTCGGGCCCGAAGGAGAGAGGCGGCACTTCGACGACAAGATCTTCAAGGGCGCTTCCAAAGCCAACATAGCGTCCCATGCCGCCAGTGAGGCATCGCCCAGAGCCCGCTCCCGCTCCCCAAGAGACGCAGTGAGGCAACATTTCTCCTCCTCCAGCGCAGCGATTTGCCAGAGCAGGCCGTCCCGCTCCTCCGCGACCGCTCGCCGTGCCGCCTCTGTGGCTGCTAACCGCGCCGCCGCCACGAGCGCCTCGGCATATGAAATCACCTCTGCATGCTCCGCCTCCAAGCGTTGGATGCAGTCGTCCTTGGCGGGGTGCACCTCTTCGGCTGCGCGCAGCCGAGCCTCTAACGCCCCCCGCTCGCGGGCGTGAGCCGCCTACAACGCCTGCAGATCTAGGAGCATGGCATAAGGTCCTCTAGCAGCAATGTCCTTAACCTCACATGAGGTGGGAGAAGTAGTCTCATTAGTAGTAAGTAGGGTAATAGCCATCCTACTCAACTCTAACTCAGCAAGCAGACTAACATTCTCCACCTTAATAGAATCAAGCTCAGAGGAAACACTATCATGCGAGGTCCTTAATTTCTCCATATCAACCAGCAAAGCAGAGCATGTATCACAGTCGTCACGGGAGGGAGCAGATGTAAGTGAAGTAAGCTCCCGTGACAGTCTATCTACTTCCTTCTCCAACTCGCTACATCTAGCTCTAGATCTAGCATGAAATCCTCGTAGCTTAAGGAAAGCTTCATTAAGTTGGTCATAGGAGGGACATACCTCGTCCGAGTCGGAGTACAACTCGCTGTCGCTGAGTTCGCCCTCGAGGGCCATGAAGCACATGCCGGAGAAGTCGTCGCCGCTCTTGGGATCTTGGTCACCCGTCCCGTCGTCGTCGCTCCATCCCTCCACCTCGCTGAGGTCGAGGTCGTCGAAGGCGGTGAGGACGCGGTGAAACAGCTTCTTGGCCTTCCCGAAGTCGCGGAACTTCTTCTTTCCCGGCGTCTGAGCTGGAGGCTTCTTGTTGCGGTTCTTGTCGGTGTAGTCGATCTTGCCCGAACCGCCGTAGTCGTTCTTGCCCTTCTCCAGCTTGGGGCAGTTTGCCCGAATGTGGTTGGGGCCACCACACTCGAAGCAAATCACGGGTCCTCCTCTCTTTCTGTCCCTCCTCCCCTTGTAAGCATGGGAGAATCTTCGAGCAAGGAGGGCCAGCGGATCATCCGCAAGCTGCTCTAACTGAACATCAGTTATGTCACAGAGAGCAGCAAGGGAGAAACCGCAAGAAGAATCAGAAGAGGGACCAGAAGCCGAGCTGGGATCTGTGACTAGAGCCATCGACTGTGACTTCGACTTGCGAGAGACAATGTCAATCTCGTGAGTCTTGAGACGCGAGTACAGCGCATCAAGAGTCAAAGTCGAGATGTCCGTAGTGTCCTTGATGGTAGTCACCTTCATCTCCCAAACACGAAGGTCGAGTGCAGCGAGCATTTGTCGAGCGTTATCCGAGTCGGGGTATGTGAGACCGACCGCTCGGAGGTTGCTCAGAATCTTGTGAAAGCGCGCAAAACACTCATCAAGGGACTCGCGAGCGAGCATTTCAAACTTGTTGTAATCTCGCTTGAACTGGTCCTGTCTCACCGTCTTTATCTGGGGTGCCCTCATGGTAAGCATCGAGGGTCTCCCAAATATCGAAGGCGGACGAAAGATGAGATATGCGGTCAAACTCGCTACGACTCAAGCCCTGGATTATGATGTTCCTTGCCTTAGCGTTTGCCTCAACATCATGCATATTTCCAGCATTAATGTTCTCATCGGCAGGAACAATAAATCTGACCTTCACCTTCCGCCAAATGGCATACCCCTGAGCCTGGATGTATGTTGCCATTCGGCTCTTCCAGAAGGGGTAATCCAGGCCATCAAAGACGGGAGGCTTGGTCGAGTACTTGTCCGTCGCCATGGCTCTTGAGACCGGTTAAGATCTATTGAAAAGAGCTAACCGGCTCTGATACCAATTGTTGGACCAAAATTGCGACAGAGGGGGGGGTGAATGTCGCTTTCTAAAAAATCTCCCCCAACACGTATCTTCTTTTCCAATAGCTATGGGAGCTATGAAGGTAGAAGACCAGTGCTCACAAGATACCCAGCAGCAGGAAAAACACAAATACAAAGATCAGCAAGCGAGAAAAATCAAATCGGGAAAAATCTGGCCTCAAGCGGTAGTACCTCTGAGACGGGCGGTAGTACCGCTGAGCGGTAGTACCGCTGGTCCGAGCGGTAGTACCTTTGAGCGGTAGTACCTCTCCAGGAGCGGTAGTACCTCTCGAGAAAAACAGCAAACGGGAATTTCAGAAAATTGAGAGATTCGCAACGATTCTTGGATTCTTGGCTTGGGAAACTTTGAGGATAGCTAGGGAACACTCCCAGAAGACTAAGCCAAAAGTCAATAACAAGAAATCCACTCCAAGAATCAAGAATTTCAGATTTGGATAAAAATCTGAAATCTTGCAAGATCGAGCCAAAAACCAAATAACTCCCCAACCGTTGATCCTTTGGCTATGAAATTTTGAGGGAAGCTAATTAATAGCCTCTGGACTCTTCATACCAAATTTCAAGCCATCTTAACAAGGGAATCAAAATCTGGACCAAAACCAAGTAACGAAGAACAAGAACAGAGCAAGCCAAAAAGGAAATCTGAGAATCAAACTCGGTTTGCTCTTGGGATTAAATAGCCAAATGGCTTTTGAGCAACACCCATGTCATAGCAACCCATTTTGGCACTCTCCAGCAAGCAAGAACTCGAGACAACGAAAATCAAGAAATCTTGCAAAAAAGAAAAACGATGAACAAAGGCTACGAACAGAGAAGGCAAACTTCAGTTTTTCATTTCTTGAATCACAGGGAATACAGAGGAGTCCCGATACCCCGACTTGATACAAAAGGAAAGATTACAAGCTCTCAACTCAATCCCTCTCCTCTCAATCCTCAAGAACACCAAGAATCACACATCTTGGGAGGAAGAACACACAAGAGAGGAGTCTCACATAGAAAGCATCGATGAAGCTACAGAGGGAGCACTACTCTGCCTCCACCAACTCACACCAACTCACACCAACTAAAGAGCTAAAGGAAACAACCTTCCTAAAGCCTCTTTTGACTCTAAAACCCTAATCCTCACACAAATGCTCAAGGAGGGCATGCAGCCCCTCCTCTCCTTTTATAGCGCCTGACTAACGGGTCTCCGCCCCGTTACGCCCGCTACGTCCAACGGAGCCCGCTTCTGCTTGTGCAGCCTTGCGAATTTCCCGATTCGCCCCTTCTGCACCTTCCGGGAAGCTTCCGCGCTCCTTGCCTCGCACGCCTCGCAACCACCTCGAGTCCACGTCGTCTTCGACACATCCCGACCGTTCTGACCTCAGCGCCACCTACGCCTAGTCCGGTCCACCGTGTCTCGCCACGACTCCAACTCGACGTCCTGCAGTCACACAGACAAGAAACACGTCAAATAGCACCGCTCAACACATGAAAGCGTAAATACCATTACACTTACCACAGATGAAGTCAAAACCTGTCAAAACATTAGAATATGCATCCTAAACCCAAATGACCAGATTTGACAAAAGTCCGACCGAGCCCGATTGCGCCACGCAACGACTCGACTCTGAACCACTCAAACCAAACTCGACTGACCTAAACCTTTGTCAATTACTCATCACTCTCATGGAGCACGACCACATGGTCTCTCAATCTCCCCCTTGATGAGTCTATTGACAAACGCAGAAAAAACATTAAGAAGAGTTTGATTTTGAAGAATCCAACATGGTCCAAAGAATGAAATGAAGCTAATGACCATGTCGACAGAAGGAACACTAGAGCGACTACTGAAAGAGCAAATTGATCTCCAAAGCTCTAAACTGTTCCCAACAGACTTTTTCTTCTCTATTCTCCCCCTTTTGGCAATAAACGCATCAGGATACAATAGAGAGAATATGACATGTCAATGGATGAATATGGCTGAAGTTTATTTATTTAAGCATTTTGAGCCATGAGAATTATCCATAATGACCAACATGTAATACACCAAGCCATAACTCAATAAAACACTATCTAGATCATGACAACATATATATAAGCTAGTTAGAGCACATAGATGACAATCTGAAATGTAATGCATTTAGTGAGCAAGTCAAGTCATCAATGAGCAAAGTCTAACTAGAGATATCTAAGGATGACTCAGGCCATGTCAATAAGCTAAGCGGAAACAAGAAGCTAGTGTTGAGTCAATTAGAGTGCTACAAGCTCAAGAGTTTATCATTTGGTTAAGCACTTTTCATCTTTAGGTGATTAAGCAAATCTTGCACATTTGACATATTTTCTTTTAAAGCTTATAGTTGTTTCCAACCAAAAATTTTATCATGTGCTAGATCTCAAGCCTTATGCGACTACTCCAAGCGAGAAGCTTAAGAAGATAGTCCAGGTCATCCAAAACTCCCCCTGAGTTCATGCCTAGTGCAATGGCAAGCCGTCTCATGAGAAAGAATTGGTGAAATCAGTTTTTTCGCTCATAAAAAGAGATCCTTTTGCTTTTTAACAGATTGTGCAAACTCATGATGTATCAAGATGCTAAAATAGCTCAATCTAAGATTCAAACTAGATTCAAGACTCAACTCAGCCTATTTGACATGGCATGAATCATAAAGGGATAGCTCAAGCAAGACTAATCTCGAGTGCTAACATGACAAGTTTTAATTTAAGTTGAGCAATTTTAATTAACTTATCATGGCAGAAAGCTAGTCTACACATATGAAGTCATGATAAATCTAGCAAGCTAAGCACAAGTCATGGCAAGGTGTAAAGCATTGAAGCATGTCATAACAGGATAATAATCAAGGCTCAATGCAGTTTGATTATAATGCGAAATGCTGAAAATGCATGAAAGACCAGCTCCCCCTCAACATTAGATGCAACTTTTAGTTCAAGTTGAGTTATGTCAGAATTAAGCTCCAGAAGCTCCCAATTGAACTCCCCCTGAACCAAAGCAATAGAATCGAGAAGCTGGGAAAGAAAACAGCAAACAGGCAGTCCTTAAAGCATAGAAAAGATATAGAGACAACTATGGCTCAGACTGACTCTCATCTACCCCATATGACACTAGGACTATTAGACTGGTAATCTACCTCACTAGGGAGCAAACACGTACCCTGTCTACCCAAGGGCGGCCCGGCCCTTGCTAGAACCTGAAAGCAGTGAGTGGGCTCAACCTAGTGAGAAAAGAGAAGCGGCTAACAGAGCAAGACCCTAGGTCACAAGATAAGAGCAAGGAGTCTAAACAGCTAGACGAGAAGATCACTCTAACCTATGCTAGAAGGACTAAAACCCAATGCACCCGCAAAAGCAATGCAACAGAAATGAGACAGAAGCATAATTAAAATAGTAAAGCAGTAAAGCCCAAAGCTCCCCCTCACATCAGTCCATAAGGACAAACCACCCCAAGCTCTCCTCGCAGAGCTGAAAACCTCGAGCTGTCCAAAGGCTTGGTGAAGATATCTGCCAACTGGTGGTCACTCTCCACAAAATGGAGCACTATGTCACCCTTCTCTACATGGTCTCTAAGGAAGTGGAAACGAATATCAATATGCTTGGTCCGAGAGTGCTGCACTGGGTTCTTAGCAATGTTGATAGCAGACGTGTTATCACAAAAGAGTGGAACACTGTCTAAAGCTAACCCAAAGTCCCGCAGGGTCGAAACCATCCAAAGTACCTGGCTACAGCAACTGGCTGCAGCAACATACTCGGCCTCTGCAGTGGACTGTGCAACACCGGACTGCTTCCTCGAAGACCAGGAAACGAGAGAAGTGCCAATGAATTGGCAGGTGCCGGAAGTGCTCTTCCTATCTATCCTACAGCCAGCGAAGTCTGCATCCGAAAAGGCTCTCAGGGAAAGACAGGATGAGGAAGAGTACCAGATACCATAGTCAATGGTAGCTCGAAGGTACCGAAAGATGCGCTTCACCGCCTGACGGTGAGATACGCGAGGAGAAGCCTGAAAACGAGCACACAGACACGCGGAGAAGTGTATGTCTGGTCTCGAGGCAGTGAGGTAAAGAAGGGAGCCGATCATACTTCTGAACTCTTTCTGATCAACTGGCTCGCCATCCTCATCTGGGTCAAGATAGGCTGTCGAAGCCATGGGAGTTGATACTGGCTTACCATCACTCATATCGAAGCGCTTCAGGAGGTCACGAGTGTACTTTCCTTGATGAAGAAATGTACCCTCCCGAGTCTGCTTAATTTGGAAGCCAAGAAAGAAGGTCAACTCACCCATCATACTCATTTCAAACTCGGTGCTCATAACATCCGAGAACTGGGAAACCAGAGTATGGGAAGAGCCGCCAAAGATAATGTCATCAACATAGATCTGGACGAGCAGAAGGTCAGCGCCAAGCCGGCGGATGAACAAGGTCTTATCAACTTTACCCATTTCAAACCCATGACTCAACAAGTAGGACTTAAGCCTCTCATACCAAGCCCTGGGGGCCTGCTTAAGTCCATACAACGCTTTGGAAAGCTTGAAGACATGGTTTGGGTATTTGGGGTTTTCGAAACCAGGAGACTGTCGGACGTAGACCTCTTCCTCAATAAGGCCATTGAGAAAGGCACTCTTGACGTCCATCTGGTAAAGCTTGAAACCCTTAGAAGCTGCAAAGGCAAGCAGGATTCTAATGGCTTCAAGTCTAGCTACAGGGGCAAAGGTCTCCTCGAAATCTAGACCTTCAACCTGGGAGAACCCCTGAGTAACCAGTCTAGCCTTGTTTCGAATAACCACTCTATCCTCGCTCTGCTTGTTCTTGAACACCCACTTAGTCCCAATAATATTGTGACCTCGCGGGGGCTCGACAAGCGACCAGATCTTGTTCCTCTCGAAATTTTCTAGCTCCTCATGCATGGCATTGACCCAAGACTCATCAGATAAAGCATGAGAGACATCTTTGGCCTCAAAGGAGGCAATGAAAGCAGAATGGAGACAGAATTGAGATAAGCCAGATTTTGAGCGGGTAACACGCTCGAAAAGGTCTCCAATGATCTGCTCTGAAGGATGAGCTTTCTGGATATGTCTAGGAGGTCCAGGATGAGATGAAGAAGTGGCCTCTACCTCGTGAGCTGACGAGGTAGGAACAGAGCCACCAGATCCAGAAGAAGTAGAAGGCATGGGCTGATCACCTCGAGGTGCGGTGGAAGACGGCACCTCAAGGGGTGGATGAGGGACAGGATCAGGTAGACAACCGTCGTCTACATCATCCTCATCATCCACAAAGATGGTCTCGGACTGCTCTAAAGAACCTGAGATATCGGACCTAGTCCCCGGACTGGCCTCGTCAAAGGTCACCTCACAGGTCTCTACCATTTTACTAGACTCGCAGTTCCAAACCCTATAAGCCCGCGAAGAAGGCGAGTAACCTAGAAAGATACCATCACAAGAACGTGACTCGAACTTGTCTAGGTTCCCTGACTTCAAAATAAAGCACTTGCAACCAAACACACAAAAATGAGAGACGCTGGGCTTTCGCCCGTATCTCAGCTCATAAGAAGTGCGATGCAAGTGTGCCCGAAGAAAAACTCGATTTGAGACATGGCACGCGGTGGCTATAGCCTCAACCCAAAACTTCCGCGGTGTAGAGTACTCATCAAGCATCGTCCTGGCCATCTCAACCAAGGTACGGTTCTTCCTCTCCACAACGCCATTCTGCTGAGGGACGTATGGAGAAGAGAACTGGTGCTCTACACCTGTCTCACCACAGAAACTGTCAAAGTAGGAATTCTTGAACTCCGTGCCATTGTCACTGCGGATCGCTCGTAAGGCACCTGGGAGCTCTACAGAAAGCCTACTGAAAAGACCTCGGAAATGCGAAAACGTCTCATCCTTCGAGGCTAAGAAAAACACCCAAGAATACCTCGAGAAGTCATCGACCACAACAAGAACATACCACTTCCCTCCTGCTGACTGCACTCGAGCTGGTCCAACTGTGTCCATGTGGAGCAGCTGTCCCGTGCATCGGTCATAGTAACTGTGACCGGAGGGTGAAAAGCGGCAACCATCTTGCCGTGCCGGCATGGAGAGCAAACAAGGTCTTTGACTATCTTGAGTTTCGGCAGACCACGAATGAGATTGTGGCCGCTAACTCGGGTCAAATGATCAAATCCGATATGACCAAGTCTCCTATACCAGAAAGAAAGGTCGCGGGACTCAGAAGCAACTAAACACCTGAGAGGATCACCAGAAGACTCAGAAAAATCAGCACGAAAGATCCTCCCATAACGAGAAATCCCGCAAACCAGACTACCCGAAGAATCAAGAATTTTACAAGCATTTTTCTTAAAGCTTACCTCGAAATCGTCATCGGTAAGCTGAGAGACTGAAAGTAAATTGTACTGCAGCTTACTAACCAAGGCTACATCTTTCAGAATGAAAGAATCATTAATGCGCACAGTACCTTTGGCGATGACGCGCCCAGATGAAGCATCTCCGAAGGTGATCGTCTCATCACCTGGAGCACGGGCAAGGGAAGAAAACCAACGGGAATCTCCGGTCATGTGTCGTGAACACCCGGAGTCTACGAGCCAAACCTTTCCCTTCCTTGCCCGGCGAACCTGAGTCAAACAGAGAGTAAAGTCTCAGTACTGGGGTAAATCAAGAGAGATTTTGGCACTCAATACTGAACAACACGTCGAGCAGATGAAGTAGTCAAGCACGACTGACCTCTATCTACCCTACGCTCTCTGTCACTTAAAGCAGAAGGTCTGTGAGCAAACCTGAAGCTGTTGCGGGGTCCGACTGCTACGGGAGAGCGAGTCGGAACACCGGCAACATGCTGATTACGCCGCGGGTAGCTATCTCGATGGAGAAAACGAGATCTACCCTCAGGACGGCGGAAGTCACGACCAGAGGCAGCATGAGGACGGAAAACAGAAAACTCGGAAAAACCAAATCCTCTATGCTGCCTAAACTTCGTAACAGGAGCAAACCTAGACCTCGTGTTGGTCTTAGGTGCACTCAGGATCTGGGGCTGACCCTGAATACCCTTAAGAGACTCAACACGGTCTCTACGCGCGATCTTGGCGCGCCTGAAGCATCGATCAACCGTGTGTCCATCCTTCTGACAGAAGGTGCAGTGATACTTCATCCTCGGAGAGGTAGAAGTAGCACGGTCAGGCTTCGCCTTCTGAGAGGCCGAAGCAGCAGGTGCAACCACCTTGCTGTCAGAAATCCCCTGACTTAAATTGGACTTTCTCGGTCCTGGGCTCGGTCTCGATCACACCTCGTGCTATGGGTCTGAGCACGGCAGGTGGATGCTTCCTCATGTCCTCATAATAATCATATCCTAGATCCTGATTAAATTTGCAAATTTTAGACTGGTCCAGAATAAGATTAAGCTTCTTCTTGCCGCCTACAAATCTCTCAAGAGTGTTCATAAGATACTGACACTCCCGAAAGAGAGAGGTGCAAGAAGAGCAGGGGGAAGAGGGAACAGCAGAAGGTAAGGGAGCAGAAGAAGAACCAACAGCAGAGGGAAGAATGGCTTGTGCACGCACAGGCGACTCTGAATGGGCAGTCCTACTGCTAACCAGTTGGTTCACGTTCCTAGGCGTCTCCACCTTACCCTGGGGCTTCTCCCCCTTCTCAGCACAGACAATACAAGCTGAAGGTTGCTTCTCTACTAGGTCCTTAGTTAGCTTCACACTTTTTTGATCCAATGCAATTAAGTCAATTTTTAGTTTATTACAGTTTTTGCATGGTGAGCTAACAGGGTCCTTAGAAGCATACTGAGCCATTTTCCTATCATGATCAATCATATCTTGAAACTGTTTTGAGACAGATTCAAGTTCAGCAGTTAATCTAGGACAATTCAAACATGAATCAATGGGCTCAAGCAATGAAGCACGCAACTCAGCAATCTTGTGATCTGCCCGTTTTAGGTTCATCTTTAAATTATTGCAATTTTCACAAGGCTCGGGCAGATCTAGGAGCATGGCATAAGGTCCTCTAGCAGCAATGTCCTTAACCTCACATGAGGTGGGAGAAGTAGTCTCATCAGTAGTAAGTAGGGTAATAGCCATCCTACTCAACTCTAACTCAGCAAGCAGACTAACATTCTCCACCTTAATAGAATCAAGCTCAGAGGACACACTATCATGCGAGGTCCTTAATTTCTCCATATCAACCAGCAAAGCAGAGCATGTATCACAGTCGTCACGGGAGGGAGCAGATGTAAGTGAAGTAAGCTCCCGTGACAGTCTATCTACTTCCTTCTCCAACTCGCTACATCTAGCTCTAGATCTAGCATGAAATCCTCGTAGCTTAAGGAAAGCTTCATTAAGTTGGTCATAGGAGGGACATACCTCGTCCGAGTCGGAGTACAACTCGCTGTCGCTGAGTTCGCCCTCGAGGGCCATGAAGCACATGCCGGAGAAGTCGTCGCCGCTCTTGGGATCTTGGTCACCCGTCCCGTCGTCGTCGCTCCATCCCTCCACCTCGCTGAGGTCGAGGTCGTCGAAGGCGGTGAGGACGCGGTGAAACAGCTTCTTGGCCTTCCCGAAGTCGCGGAACTTCTTCTTTCCCGGCGTCTGAGCTGGAGGCTTCTTGTTGCGGTTCTTGTCGGTGTAGTCGATCTTGCCCGAACCGCCGTAGTCGTTCTTGCCCTTCTCCAGCTTGGGGCAGTTTGCCCGAATGTGGTTGGGGCCACCACACTCGAAGCAAATCACGGGTCCTCCTCTCTTTCTGTCCCTCCTCCCCTTGTAAGCATGGGAGAATCTTCGAGCAAGGAGGGCCAGCTGATCATCCGCAAGCTGCTCTAACTGATCATCAGTTATGTCACAGAGAGCAGCAAGGGAGAAACCGCAAGAAGAATCAGAAGAGGGACCAGAAGCCGAGCTGGGATCTGTGACTAGAGCCATCGACTGTGACTTCGACTTGCGAGAGACAATGTCAATCTCGTGAGTCTTGAGACGCGAGTACAGCGCATCAAGAGTCAAAGTCGAGATGTCCGTAGTGTCCTTGATGGTAGTCACCTTCATCTCCCAAACACGAAGGTCGAGTGCAGCGAGCATTTGTCGAGCGTTATCCGAGTCGGGGTATGTGAGACCGACCGCTCGGAGGTTGCTCAGAATCTTGTGAAAGCGCGCAAAACACTCATCAAGGGACTCGCGAGCGAGCATTTCAAACTTGTTGTAATCTCGCTTGAACTGGTCCTGTCTCACCGTCTTTATCTGGGGTGCCCTCATGGTAAGCATCGAGGGTCTCCCAAATATCGAAGGCGGACGAAAGATGAGATATGCGGTCAAACTCGCTACGACTCAAGCCCTGGATTATGATGTTCCTTGCCTTAGCGTTTGCCTCAACATCATGCATATTTCCAGCATTAATGTTCTCATCGGCAGGAACAATAAATCTGACCTTCACCTTCCGCCAAATGGCATACCCCTGAGCCTGGATGTATGTTGCCATTCGGCTCTTCCAGAAGGGGTAATCCAGGCCATCAAAGACGGGAGGCTTGGTCGAGTACTTGTCCGTCGCCATGGCTCTTGAGACCGGTTAAGATCTATTGAAAAGAGCTAACCGGCTCTGATACCAATTGTTGGACCAAAATTGCGACAGAGGGGGGGTGAATGTCGCTTTCTAAAAAATCTCCCCCAACACGTATCTTCTTTTCCAATAGCTATGGGAGCTATGAAGGTAGAAGACCAGTGCTCACAAGATACCCCAGCAGCAGGAAAAACACAAATACAGAGATCAGCAAGCGAGAAAAATCAAATCGGGAAAAATCTGGCCTCAAGCGGTAGTACCTCTGAGACGGGCGGTAGTACCGCTGAGCGGTAGTACCACTGGTCCGAGCGGTAGTACCTCTCCAGGAGCGGTAGTACCTCTCGAGAAAAACAGCAAACGGGAATTTCAGAAAATTGAGAGATTCGCAACGATTCTTGGATTCTTGGCTTGGGAAACTTTGAGGATAGCTAGGGAACACTCCCAGAAGACTAAGCCAAAAGTCAATAACAAGAAATCCACTCCAAGAATCAAGAATTTCAGATTTGGGTAAAAATCTGAAATCTTGCAAGAACCGAGCCAAAAACCAAATAACTCCCCAACCGTTGATCCTTTGGCTATGAAATTTTGAGGGAAGCTAATTAATAGCCTCTGGACTCTTCATACCAAATTTCAAGCCATCTTAACAAGGGAATCAAAATCTGGACCAAAACCAAGAAACGAAGAACAAGAACAGAGCAAGCCAAAAAGGAAATCTGAGAATCAAACTCGGTTTGCTCTTGGGATTAAATAGCCAAATGGCTTTTGAGCAACACCCATGTCATAGCAACCCATTTTGGCACTCTCCAGCAAGCAAGAACTCGAGACAACGAAAATCAAGAAATCTTGCAAAAAAGAAAAACGATGAACAAAGGCTACGAACAGAGAAGGCAAACTTCAGTTTTTCATTTCTTAAATCACAGGGAATACAGAGGAGTCCCGATACCCCGACTTGATACAAAAGGAAAGATTACAAGCTCTCAACTCAATCCCTCTCCTCTCAATCCTCAAGAACACCAAGAATCACACATCTTGGGAGAAAGAACACACAAGAGAGGAGTCTCACATAGAAAGCATCGATGAAGCTACAGAGGGAGCACTACTCTGCCTCCACCAACTCACACCAACTCACACCAACTAAAGAGCTAAAGGAAACAACCTTCCTAAAGCCTCTTTTGACTCTAAAACCCTAATCCTCACACAAATGCTCAAGGAGGGCATGCAGCCCCTCCTCTCCTTTTATAGCGCCTGACTAACGGGTCTACGCCCCGTTACGCCCGCTACGTCCAACGGAGCCCGCTTCTGCTTGTGCAGCCTTGCGAATTTCCCGATTCGCCCCTTCTGCACCTTCCGGGAAGCTTCCGCGCTCCTTGCCTCGCACGCCTCGCAACCACCTCGAGTCCACGTCGTCTTCGACACATCCCGACCGTTCTGACCTCAACGCCACCTACGCCTAGTCCGGTCCACCGTGTCTCGCCACGACTCCAACTCGACGTCCTGCAGTCACACAGACAAGAAACACGTCAAATAGCACCGCTCAACACATGAAAGCGTAAATACCATTACACTTACCACAGATGAAGTCAAAACCTGTCAAAACATTAGAATATGCATCCTAAACCCAAATGACCAGATTTGACAAAAGTCCGACCGAGCCCGATTGCGCCACGCAACGACTCGACTCCGAACCACTCAAACCAAACTCGACTGACCTAAACCTTTGTCAATTACTCATCACTCTCATGGAGCACGACCACATGGTCTCTCACACCCAAAACGAAGAAGACAACAGACAAAAGGCACCTCCAAAAACCCTAATGGGCGGTCAGACTTGAAAGCTCCAGGCGGTCAGACTGCTATTGCCAAGCCGGTCTGACCGGTCTTGTGCCGCTGGTCAGACCGCCGGCCAAAAGCCGGTCTGACCGCCATACATACTCCGGTCTGACCGCTTAACTGAAAATCAGTTTTGGGCAGAGAGCAACAGCCTGCGCAGGAAGTTCCAGAAATGCAGATTTTGGGCAAAAGAGGAAATAACTCCAACTCTCCTCTGCTCAAAAGAGTAAGACCATATTCTAAACAACTAGAGGACCTTAAACAACTAGAGAAAACAACAAAAGCCCAAGAATTTCAAAGATTGGCCAAAGACTTGAACAATACAGGGAGCATGCTAAAAACTCAAATTTCCACCTTATCTCTAGTCCTTTGCCCATCAAACTCAGAGGTTAGCTAGTGAATAGCTTGTGACTCTGAAACTCAAATTTGGGCACAAACTCTCAAGGGAAATCAAGAATCACCTCAAACCCTAGAAAGTCCAAAAACTGAACTTCTAGAGAGAGAGAGAGAGAGCCAAAATCTAAATTTCTCAATAATCCCAAGTCCTTTGATCCTAAGCTTTTGCAAGAACATTAGCAATAATCTAAGGACATGCCAGCAAGAACCTCAGGTCATTTCCTCAAGGGATTCAAGAAACTCATCAAAACCCTAGAAGAGGAAATGAAGAACAGAGGAAGGCAAAACCCCAAATCTGAGATTAAACTTGATTTGCTCTTGGGAAAACTCGATCAAATGACCTTGAGGTACTATCCCAACATAGAGCAATCCATTTTGACACTCCCCAGCAACAAACAACAAGAAATCAAGAAACTCAAAAATCACCAAAAGAGGGCATCAAAGAACAGAAACAACAAAGAGCTCAAGAACTGAAATAAACACCATCTCATAGTGATAAAGAGGAAAGGAGATACATGATTGATACAAGAGGAATGATTACAAGACTCTCAACTCATCCTCTCCTTCTCCTCTAGTCTCAAGAACACACACTCATACATGCTTGCTAGAGAGAAGACTCAAGAACACATCGAAGGAGACACAGACAACAGTCTGCACAACCTCTCCTGTACTCACCTACTCCTCACCAACTAAAGCCTAAAGCCAAAGCAAGCCCCTAAAGCCCATTTTGATTAAAGGAAACCCTAGAAACCCTTGGAGAGCCTAAGGGGGCATGCAGCCACTCCCTCCTTTATATAGCCCTTGGCTAATAGGTCTCCAACCCGTTACGCCCGCCAGATCCAACGGATCCTGCTCCCGCCTGTGCAGTCTTGCGTTTTTACCGAAACGCCCCTCGTGCACCTTCTGGGAAGCTTCCTTGTTCCTTGTCGTCCAAGCCTCGCAACCACCTCGAGTCTCCGCCGTCTTCGACACATCCGACCGTTCTGACCTCGAAACCACCCGTGTCTAGTCTGGTCACCTCGTGTCTCGCCACGACTCCGCCTCGATGTCCTGCAGCCAACACAGACAAGAAACACATCAAATAGCACCGCTCGATACATGTAAGCATAAATGCATTAATGAGATAGCCCAAACCTGACAAGTCGACAAAATATGTATCCTAACCACTTTGACCAGGTTTGACCAAGTTCGACCGAGCCTGATTGCACCACGCAACGTCAAGGTCCGAACCAACCAAATCAAACTCGACTTTCCTAAACTGATGTCAATTACTCATCATACACACGGGATGACCTCCACATGGTCTCTCAATCTCCCCCTTAATGAGTATATTGACAAACCCAGAAAAAGCGCAAATTTGAGTTTGAAATGCAAAAAAGAAGTCAAACATGGTCCAAAGGAAGGAAATAAAGCTAATGACCATGTCGACACAAGGAGCACAAGAAAGAGCAAATTTTCCTCAAAACTCCCAAAATGGCTTTTTCTACCACTATTCTCCCCCTTTTGGCAATAAACACATCAAGGATGCAAGGAAGAGAACAAGTAATGGAAATGGATGAAATGGCTAAAATGTGATTATTCTAAGCATTTAGAGCCATGAGAATTATCCAAAATGACCATAATGTATTACACCAAGCCATAACTCAATAAAAGGCTATCTAGATCATGACAAGATATGTATAACCCAGCTAGAACACATAGATGACGATCTGAAATGTAGTGCATTTTGTGAGCATGTCAAGTCATCAATAAGCAAAGTCTAGCTAGAGATATCCAAGGATGATGCAGGCCATATCAATAAGCTAAGCGGAACCAAGAAGCTAGTATTGAGTCCAAAAAGAGTGCTATATGCTTAAGAATGAAACATTGGTTCACGTACTTGGTTCTTTTTGTAGCTTAAGCAAATTGAGCACAAATGACATATTTTCTTTTGAAACTTATGGTCGTTTCCAGCAAAGTGTATGTCCGGCCTCAAGGCAGTGAGGTACAAGAGGGAGCTAATCATGTTGCGATACTCCTTTTGATCAACTGGCTCGTTGTCCTCATCTGGGTCAAGAGAAGCTATAGACGCCATGGGAGTTGACACGGGCTTACCATTACTCATGTCAAAGCATCTTAGGAAGTCACGAGTGTACTTGCCTTGATGCAAGAAGGTACCCTCCCGAGTCTACTTGATCTGGAAGCCAAGGAAGAAGGTCAACTCGCCCATCATACTCATCTCAAACTCGGTGCTCATGACATCTGAGAACTGAGAAACGAGAGTATGAGAAGAGCCGCCAAAGATGATGTCATTCACATAGATCTGGACGAGCAGAAGGTCAGCGCCATGCCCGCGGATGAACAAGGTCTTATCCACCTTACCTATCTCAAAACCATGATTCAACAAATAGGACTTAAGCCTCTCATACCAAGCTCTAGGAGCCAGCTTAAGTCCATACAGCGCTTTGGAAAGCTTGAAGACATGGTTTGGGTATTTGGGGTTCTCGAAACCTGGAGGCTGTCTCACATAGACTTCTTCCTCAATAAAGCCATTGAGGAAGGCACTCTTGACATCCATCTGGTAAATCTTGAAACCCTTAGAAGCTGCAAAGGCAAGCAGGATTCTAATGGCCTCAAGTCTAGCTACAGGGGCAAAGGTCTCCTCGAAATCTAGACCCTCAACCTGGGAGAAGCCCTGAGCTACCAGTCTAGCCTTGTTTCCCAATGACATTGTGACCTCGAGGGGGCTCAACAAGCGACCAGACCTTGTTTCTCTCGAAATTTTCTAGCTCCTCATGCATGGCATTGACCCAAGACTCATCAGATAGAGCATGACAAACGTCTTTGGGCTCAAAGGAAGCAACAAAGGCAGAATGGAGACAGAAATGTGACATGCCAGACTTTGAGCGTGTGACACACTCAAAGATGTCTCCAATAATCTGCTCGGAAGGATGGTCTTTCTGGATATACCTAGGAGGTCCTGGATGAGATGAAGAAGTGGCCTCTACCTCATGAGCTGATGAGGTAGGAACAGAGCCACTAGCTCCAGAGGAAGCAGAAGGCATAGGCTGATCGCCTCGAGGTGCGGTGGAAGAAGGCACCTCGAGGGGTGGATGAGGGACTGGATCGGGTAGACAACCCTCATCTCCATCGTCCTCGTCATCCACAAATATGGGCTCGGACTGCTCTAAAGAACCTGAGATATCAGGCATAGTCCCCGGACTGGCCTCGTCGAAGGTCACCTCACAGGTCTATACCAAACCCGATAGGCCCGCGAAGAAGTCGAGTAACCTAGAAAGATCCCATCACAAGAACGTGACTCAAACTTGTCTAGATTCCCGGACTTCAGAATAAAACACTTACAACCAAACATACGAAAATGAGAGACGCTGAACTTTCGCCCATATCTCAACTCATAAGAAGTGCGATGCAAGTGAACCCGAAGAAAAACTCGATTTGAAACATGGCACGCGGTAGCTATAGCCTTAGCCTAAAACTTCCGCGGTGTAGAATACTCATCGAGCATCGTCCTGGCCATCTCGACCAAGGTACGATTCTTCCTCTCCACGACGTCATTCTGCTGTGGGACGTGCGGAGAAGAAAACTGGTGCTCTACACCCATCTCATCACAGAACCAATCAAAATAGGAATTCTTGAACTCCGTGCCATTGTCACTGCGGATCGCTCATAAGGCACCTGGGAGCTCAACAGAAAGCCTACTGAAAAGACCTCGGAATGTGTAAACGTCTCATCCTTCGAGGCTAAGAAAAACACACAAGAATACCTCGAGAAGTCATTGACTACGACAAGCACATACCACTTCCCTCCTGTTGACTGCACTCGAGCTGGTCCAACTGTATCCATATGGAGCAGCTGTCCTGGTGCATCAGTCATAGTAACTATGACCGGAGGATGGGAAGCGGCAACCATCTTGCCGTGCCGGCAAGGAGCACAAACTAGATCTTTGACCATTTTGAGTTTAGGCAAACCATGAATAAGGTCGTGGCCGCTAACTCGGGTCAAATGGTCAAATCCAATATGACCAAGTCTCCTATGCCAGAAAGAAAGGTCACGGGACTCTGAAGCAACCAAACAACGTAGAGGATTACCAGAAGACTCAGAAAAATCAGCACGAAAGATCCTCCCAAAACGAGAAATCCCGCAAACTAGACTATCCGAAGAATCAAGAATTTTGCAAGTATTTTTCTTGAAGCTCACCTCGAAACCGTCATCGGTAAGCTAAGAAACAGAAAGCAAATTATACTGCAGCTTACTAACCAAGGCAACATCTTTCAGAATGAAAGAATCATTAACGCGCACTGTACCTTTGGCGATGACGCACACCCAGATGAAGCATCTTCGAAGGTGATCGTCTCATCACCTAGAGCATGGGCAAGGGAAGAAAACCAACGGGAGTCTCCGGTCATGTGTCGTGAACACCCGGAGTCTACTAGCCAAACCTTTCCCTTCCCTGCCCGGCGAACCTGAGTCAAACAAAGAGTAAAGTCTCAGTACTAGGGTAAATCAAGAGTGATTTTGGCACCCAATACTGATTTACACGTCGAGCTGATGAAGTAGTCAAACACGACTGACCTCTATCTACCCTATGCTCTCTGTCACTCAAAGAAGCAGACGGTCTATGTGTAGACCTGAAGCTGTTGCTGGGTCCGACTGCTACGGGCGAAAGAGTCAGAGCACCGGCAACACGCTGATCACGCCGCGGGTAGCCATCTCGATGGGGAAAACGAGATTTACCCTTAGGACGGCGGAAGTCACGACCAAAGGGAGCATGAGGACGAAAAACAGAAGACTCAGAAAAACCAAGTCCTCGATACTGCCCAAAACCATCAGAAGCACCTAAAGCAAACCTAGACCTTGTGTTGGTCTTAGATGCACCCAGAGTCTGGGGCTGACTCTGAATACACCTAAGCGCCTCAACACGGTCTCTCCGCGCGACCTTGGCGCGCCTGAAGCATCGATCGATCAAATATCCATCCTTCTAACAGAAGGTGTAATGATACCTCACCTTGTGAGAGGTAGAAGTAGCATGATGAGGCTTCGCCTTCTGAGAGGCCGAAGCAACAGTTTGAATTACCTTGCTGTCAGAAATCCCTTGGACAAAGCCCGTTGACTTAAATTGGACTTTCTCGGTCCTGGGCTTAGTCTCGATCACATCTGGTGCTATGGGTCTGAGCACAGCAGGTGGATGCTTCCTCATGTCCTCATAGAAATCGTATCCTAGACCTTGATTGAATCTGCAAAACTTGGACTGGTCTAGAATAACATTTAGCTTCTTCTTGCCTCCTACAAATCTCTCGAGAGTATTCATAAGATACTGACACTCTCGAAAGAGAGAGGTGCAAGAAGAGCAGGGGCTATCAGCTGCTTTCTTGACTTAAAATATATTCATGGTATTGACTAATGCATATGTACGCCGCAGTTGCATTAATCCATGTATATTGCTTTCAGCCTCTTGTTCACGCACTTAGTTTGTTCATGTGGTAGCGGTTGGCAATGCGCCGTACTCAAGCAATCTTAGCTAGCCAATAACCATAGCTCATCAGAAACGGTGGCTCAGTTCGGCTCAAGCAAACGAGCTTCTTATCACAATTCATAAGCCATGTGGAGCGGGGCCACACATGTAAATATGAATCAAATTGTTTCGAATTGACTAAGGAAAGTTTTTCTTTCGTTTAATTGGATAGATCATATAATGATTTAAATTGTTTCAGCAGCACAAAATATGGTCAACTAAATATTACATAACAGCAAAATCTGAAAAGAAAAATCTACTTAAACCCGACTTCGGACCAGAATTTTGCTAGAAAAATCAACTCAAACTTGGTAAGAAGCATGAAATTCTGGTGACATAACTGATCCTTAACAAGCGGCGTTGCACAGCTTTTGCATCAGCCCTACGTCGCACTCCAGAAATTTCGATTATAGCCTTGGGATGGTTGGGATGCATCTCGACTTGGTCACTGATGACAGACTCGGCAGCATTTATCGCCTGAGTATTATCGTATCGTCTTCAGAGCAAATCCGGAAAGCCACATCGATATGTTTGAGAGAGGTGAGGTGTTGGATGCTAATGTGTAAAGTGCCGTACGCACATTGTGCTTTAGCTGCATTGAATATGAGTTCAAGCCTTCCGAGTTTTGGCAGAGCTCCTTCAAACATCAAACCAGGTCCATGTGGGTTATATAACTTGAGTTTTGCAAAACATCGGAATCTACTGTGACCAATCCTGAGTCCATCTCTGGGAACCTGTGTTACGCCTAGTTCGAGGACAAGAAGGCAGGCAAGTCTTCAAGCAAACGATCAAAAGAGATACCTAAGCAGGTGAGCTCAGAGAGCGAGGGATTGATCCACTTTGGATACCTGGAGAGCCAGGGGCTACTTCGGAACACGTACTCCTGGATGAGAAGTGGAGGGCACCATGAATCAGCGAAGCAGCCTACACCTCCAACATCGTTGGAAATATCTAGAGATCGAAGGTTGCTTGCCCCAAGTTTACAGAGGGACGACATCAGAGGTTCCTTTCTAGTTTGACAACACTAATTCCTACATAAGCGAAATTTACTCGAAGCACCCTTAACTTGCTCAAAAACTGTAGATCTTTCATACAGCAGTGGCAGCCATCAAGGATCCCTTACTCCTGAAGAGCTTCCATGTTGCCAAACCCATCCGGCAATATGAGTTCATTATTGGTATACGGATAGGCTACACTAACGTAGATTAAATTTTTTTATCGCATAAATAAGAAAACCATATGAGTAAGAGATCATAAATCGTTACCACTAGACGCGTAGTAGAGCGAAAGTAGGGTTGAAGCGGCCAGTTCAACAAAATGCACATTGGTGTAGTAGAAGTAGTCGATTGTCTCTAGCTAACTGTCTCCTCTTCGTGATCGTCACAATTAGTGTCGCAGCCACAGCAGCACCTCAACCGAGGTCCACACGTCCAGGTATGAAATACCGTGTGTCAGTGTGCTAGCACCAGCACACACGGCAGGTGTTATGAGAAGTGGTGGGTAGGGTTCCGATGGGTATGTATCGGGATACATCCCTCAGCCCCGCACCTCCCGTTATATAGCCTTCAATTGGATCTTTATTCGATACAATCAAATATTGTATCCAAATCTGAGAACCTCCAACTAGATCCAATATAAGTAGAGATTGTATCTCACTCAGAGTCTGTCATCCGGGCCCTTATCGTTCTGACCTGTTAACTGTGTGACCCTATAGGTTCATATATATTTGGCCATAGGCCAAAAACTCCTTTCTTGGCCGTAAGTCGGTAGCGGTCCCTAGTAGGACTTAACGACTTCCAAATATATATAAAGATTGTATCCGATGAATCTATATATTATTTATGGACCGATTTCTTTGCATCATGATACCAGATCAAACGCAAGGCGAAAAATATACCATCCTATGATAGCTCGATCCTTTACTCGAACATGTAGTGGATTACTCAGCTATGATTAAATCCTCAACCACATTCGGCATGGCCATGCACTTCTTTAATCCAACCAAATTGAGGGGCCTAGAGATATCTCTTCCGTTATATTAGAGGGGCAAATTCCATCTTGATCACTCACATTCCTTTGCATATTTTACAGTAAATCTAAAAGCTACCTTTATGCACCCAATTACGGAGTAATGTTTGGTAACTCCTAAGTAAACTATTACATATGTAGAAAACCGTGATGATCTTAGGTCTAAGGATCTTATATACACTATGTGAGACCAATTGATGACACTTAAGAATATAACATTTCCGCAGTATCTCAGATAGGTCGATCTAACACCATATTCTCTAACTTGTATCCACATTATTGATTTGATATCCCCATATCCATGATCTGTAAAATATGATCATCAATCAATATATGTGTTGATCTGTAAATCATAATTGTCTCACATTATAAATATAGAAGTGATACAATTATCTTTATGATTGCCTTTAGGGCATATCACTAACAATCTCCCACTTGTACTAGAGTTAATCATACAAGTATTTAATATCCATAGCTCTTATGTGTGTCTCATGCTTTGGCTGCAGAACAGGCTTTGTCAACAGATCACAATAGAGATCCATGGACTAGAAGCACTAGAGACTACACCCAACTCAGAGATGAACTTCTTTATCTAAACAACATACTCAATCTCCGTTGTAGAATCAGCAACAGTCTCTTGCTTGAAACTTTTCGAGCTCACTACTTCTGTCTTAAGGTAAAGCACAAATCCAGACTGCAATAGAAAATCATCTTTATCGGTTTGGAAGCTAGCATCAGCATAACTATTTATGACTAGCTCTTTCTCACCTCCATAAACAAGAAACACATCTTTAGTTCTTTTTTAAATATTTCAGAATGTTCTTTATAGTTATCCAGTGGCCTTCACCTAGATATGACTGATATCTGCTCATAACACTTAGAGCATATGACATATTTTGACGTGTATAAAGCATAGCATATATGATATACCTAATGGCAGAAGCATATGGAATCTTACTCATCCAATTTAGCTAATTAGGTGTCGAAGGATACCGAGTCTTACTAAAACTAGTACCATGTGACAGAGGCAAGATACCCTTTTTGGAATCCTACATGTTGAACTGATTCAATACTTTTATCAATATACATATTTTGGCTTAATCCAATTAGCCTTTTAGTTCTATTTCTATAGATCTTTATGCCCAAAATATAAGCTACCTCTTCTAAGTTTTACATAGATAAAATATTTCTTAATGAAGACTTGATAGATTCAAGAAATATTATTTCTGATCAATAATTTGTCAACCACATATAGGACCAAAAAAACAAGTCGCTCCTACTAACTATTTTGTAAATACAAGGCTCTTCTTCATTTTTGAAAAAGCCAAACCCTTTGACTACCTCATCAAAATGAATGTTTCAACTTAAAGAAGCTTGTCTCAGTTCATAAATTGATCTCTGAAACTTATATATATTTTTAGTATTTTGGGGATTGAAAAAACCTCAGGTTGTGTCATGTACACATCATCACTTAGATTTCATTTTAGAAAAGCTGTTTTAACATCAATCTGATGTATCTCATAATCAAAATATAGAACAATAGTTAGAATGATCCAGACAAACTTAAGCATAGCGATGGACGAGAAAGTTTCATCATAGTCAACACCTTGAATTTGTTTGAAACCCTTCACTACCAATCATGCCTTATGAATATGAACATTTTCATTTATATCTATCTTTTTCTTAAAAACCCACTTGCACTTAATGGTTTTTACATCATCACATGAATCAACCAAGTTCCAAATTGATTATCATACATGGATTGCATTTTGTATCTCACAGCTCCAAGCCACTTCTCAGAGTTCGGGCCCATCAACACTTCCTTATAATTCTTAGGACTATCATTGTCTAACAATAAAATATTATGTCAATACCTTATCCGCAATTGACGTAGCCTTTCAGACTTACGTGGGGCTGGTGCCTCTTCCATAGGTTCTACAACATCTTGTAGATTTTGTAGAGGTTTAGTAGGAGTTAAAATATTTTCTGATGGCTCTCGAATTTCTTCTAGTCTCTCCGTGCTTCCACTAACTCCTTTTGAGAAAAATTCTTTCTCCAAAAAAACATTGTTTCGGGCAACAAATATTTTATTCTCATCTCTTTTAAAAAATGATATCCTTTAGTTTGCTTAGGATACACCACGAAGAAGCATTTATCAGATTTAGGTATGAGTTTGCCTGACGTCAAACATTTTACATATACTTCACATCCCATATTTTCAGAAAAAACAATCTGGGGCGCTTCCTGGTCCATATCTCATGTGGTGTCTTCTCTACAGCTTTTGATGAAATCCTATTTAATGTGAACGCATCTGTTTCTAGAGAAGTTGTTTCTAGAGCATACATATTCCTTCTTTTCTTACTTGAGAATAATTATCAAGTTGTGATACCAGTCATGAAATTTTTTCTATTTAGTTTTTCTTTCTCAAGAATAGACCGTAAATTAAAACTTGGTGTGAAGAAAGTAGATGGTGACATTGTTTACAACATAAAAAGTATATGCAAAAATTTAGCACTATGCTTATATGAAATCTTCTATTAAACAATTTAACAAAAGATAGTCCAACTGTATGTTTAAAAACCATGTACCCTCTAGTAATAGATAGTGAGTCAAGCTCCATATTTCAGTAAGTCCTAATGAGGTTTGGCATCCCTCTTGTTTGTTAAGTGACATCCATATGTTCTGGCCTCAACACTATGCTTCTAGGCCCAAAACTATTTTGATAACCTAGTCAAATTGAATCAATATTATGCATGAAGTGTCCAACACTTATCCTATCATATTGAGAAAATTAAAGGCACCCTACTTTGGTATATCTACTAGTTAATGATCAAAATCTTGATAGGTGCAACAATTGAAAGGGCATCAAGTTTTATTTAATTTTTCTAGAGGGATACTATTCTATCATATTAAAAACATCCAAGATAATAACATAAATAATAGAATAATAGGAATATAAAAACATCCACAATGAAATCATATTAAACTGGGAGATTGTATGTCTCTTAGCACGGCAATCTCCATCATCACGCTTCATGTCTATCGAGCCATAAATATTGAGGTTATTTGTAGGATCGTCGATAGCAATCAGAGAAGGTGAATGATTGCAACGCCTAGCGGAAGTTTTTTTTTTACAACTTCACTGTTTTCTATTTATCCGAACCTGCAATATGGCAATAAAACAAGAAAAACAACTCGCAAAAAGAAAAAGGGAAATATATTATTTCTTCTCTCATGTACTGTTGCTGATTGCTCTCTATTTTTCCTTTGACACAAGCATTCAATCTATATCTTAATTATGCTCCTTTTCATACACGCATACCAACCACCAAATGGAGTAACCAAAAGAACGTGCTGATCCAAGAAACGAGACGCCACGCGCTTGCTTGACGCTCGCAATGTTGGGACTTGGGAACAATTGAAGCACCTACGTCAGGCACAAGAACCAACTCGTCTCGTGCCTTGATCCACGTGCGGCAGGACAAATCAAAGGCAGCAACTGTATTTGCCTTCGATTCGTGCGTTGGGCTACTGGTGTTGTCGCACGAGGACGGAGGGACGTAGGAGCCGATGCTGAGACCTCATTGAGCGCTGCTGCTGTTGCCTGCCGTCAAGCGGCACTCACCTCCGTAGCGCTGAGCGGAGGCACACGCCGACATTTTTTTCTCTTTAAATTAGATCTAAACTTTATTTCTGAATTATGGTGGCTACAAAGTGCCCTCCTGGCACTCCTAAACCCTAACATGAAATTAGTATCTCTAAAAGCCACAGGGTTAGCCTCCAACCCCACCTCTATTTATAGTCTAGGACCTAAAACCTGGGTTTACCCTAAGCCCACGAGTTCTAATCCAATTCCAACAAATAAGGGACCCGAAACCCTTCCTAACACGGGTTTTCCAAAATTCCAACTCATCACATGTCGAAGCCTCCAGGACTACACCTCCTGTAACTTCTCTATGCATCATTCACCTTTGATCTCCATGTGCTCCAACGTGAGCCCGATCACCTCGTGACATTCTCGACCGCCTAGATCTCAGATTTCTCCCTCCTAGTCCCGATCTTCCTCGTCACCGACTATGACCGTCTCCACGTCCAACCTGCACATGCAAAGACCAAAGAACATTCTTCTGACACAAGTTCGTCCAAACTTGACCAACATCAATCCACACACAAGCGACACAACTCGCATAACAACGCTAAACAAAATTACCAATTATTCATCATCACAAATTAACCATTGTCAATTATTCATCACCAAAATATCCTAGACCTAGCCACATGGTCTAACATTACCACATTATCTAGTTAGTATTAGTCGTAGTAGCTAACAATGAAGTACATATGAAAATATCAAGTATCACAAGTCGACACGCAAATCGTTATACAATAATATGTAACTAATAGTGATAAATTAGCATGGCACGCAGGCCATGAAAATTCATACATGTATCACAAACACAATGAGCCATACTAATCACATAACCATGCAAAAATGAGTTATATGCAGAATTCAATTCTATCACATATTATGAACACATAACACCTATAATACTTGGGATGATTAACTAGCATGGCAGTCCCTCACGGGTCGAGGGCAGCACCCTTGAAAAAAAATTCGAGACATGAATCCTATTCATGAAATCACCCTTGAAATTTTCATTAGATTAATCATATTAATCCAATTCCGAACCAATCTGATTGGTCCAATTTTCCATTGATCAATCACATTGATCGACATGAGAGGTTTCCAGAAAGAATAAAAACTTGGTGCTATCAATTCATACCTCCTTCGAATTCATCTACTATCGCTGAAACCAATTCATCTTACAAGGCGTATCAACCGTTTGAGTTGAACAATACTTTCTAGCAACTCACGTATCGAAGTTCTACTTAGATCCAGTGTCTGTAAATCCTCTAGCTTCCCAATTTGGACAAGTAGCTTCTCAAAGCCTGTCATACAGAGCCCCAGATATCTCAGATGAAATAAACTTACAATGTCATCAAGAGGAACATTCCTCAAAGCATGACAAACCCCTAGATCCAATACTCAAAGCTATCTATTCTTTTCTCTATATACTCTGTTTTGCTATATGCAATCACAAAATTCATCAGAGTATGGTTTGGCCTTCCTATTTTCCTCTTCTATTTTTTCACACCTGTATCTCCTGTCTTGTGTTAGAAAAGGATACATTCCTGGCCCAAGCAAAACAGGAACGGCTGCGCCAATTGGCGTGGGCTCATTTCTAGTTAAGGTAATGAATTATTCCCTCTAATCACAAAATAAAGTCATTTAAAAATATGTGCAATCAAACTTTGGCTAACTTTAATTAGCTACTGATATGTTTTCCAATACTTAGATTAAACTCATGAAAATAGTACATATAGATTTGTCTCGAAAAAACTTTCATAAAAATATATAATTTTATTAGGTTTTATTTACATATTATAATAAAAACTAGTAGTCAAACTTATGTTTTACTGGCTGTGTTGATATTGAAAACAACATTCTTTTGTGATTGAATTTTGTGATTGGAGAGAGCACAATAATAAATAAAAAGGTCCTGCCAGCAAATTGGCACACGCATCTTGGGGATGCTTCGCCGGGAACAGATGACCATAGCACCTGCTGATGTGGCCGAAGGTGGCCACAGCATGAGCCCCTGAGGACTCAATTGTGCCGTCTGGCCGATGAGTCACCAGCGATCCCTCTGGCAGATCGTCTGCAATTGGCACTTGTGGTTGAATAAAAGGGAAGAGTATCTCCTCCATGATGACGTGTGGCATCGATTGCCTAGATGGCAACCCGCCTAGCTACCATCATTGAAGTGGAGGAGACCACCCCTCGATCTGAGCCGTGGATTTTTTTTTTTTTTTTTGCGCTTCACTAGGCTCAGACAAACAACCTATTCCTTCCCTCCATTCAAGCTAAACTAGAAAGAAAATAATTGGGGTTCACCACTTCACTATACATATACTAATATATATAATTTTTAAATAATATTGTGCTAAATAGTAATATGTTTGGCAATTTTTAGCATCAATACTCCAACATAACTAGAGTAGTGATTAAAATGCTTACTAAAATAAAGAAACCCGACAATAACATTGGTTAGTTGCAGCAAACTGAAAAAACTAAGAGCGAATCCATAAATAAAAGTTAGTCAGCATTAGTAAAATACATCATCTGACCTGAATGGCCTATTAGAAAAGAACAAAATTACTTAAAGTTTTTAAGTAAAAAACAATAGAATGATCAAATATAAATTAATGCATTACCTTTTACTATTTATGTTCTTTGGGTTTATAAAGCGACAAACTACAACATCATTGGTAATTTTCATCAATTCTTGTTTCTCACATAGCAGGCGAGGGCGGCCAGTGGGGCTAATTTCTCCCATTTTTCGGCGACCAATCACTGCCTAGCTGGGTGTGGCTATGCAACCGACGTGGTGCGCATCTCTTTGCCGACCATGCGAGACGAACAGACGTTGAGGGCTACTACGAGGTGACACGCTTCGGGATCGATCAAATGGACGTCATGGCTTGTGACGGTCCTCTCTCTTAGGCTGGTTTAAGGCCTAGCTCAGCCTACTGTAGTTGCCTCATAGGATGAGGGAAACGGATGCTCCTTGTGGATTGCTACTAGTTACTAGGAATTTGGGCTGCTAGTGCTCCCTTTGTTAGGTTCAGGGCCGGACCTGGGATTTTAGGGGTCCGGGGCGAAACTAGAAATAGGGGGCCTAGTATAAATATTTAAATATAAATCTACATACACACATATATATGTATCTGATTTTACCAACAAACACTTAAAATGTGTTGTGTATTAAAGAAAAATTCATATCAAAGAGTTTGCTCGCTGGATCCTCTAAAAGCCAAATTACGTTTGCCAAGAAATTTCACAATGTCAACTATTCTTAATAGAACCTGCCTTATACGTTCTTTCTCCTTTGTAATTTGTTGTTGTAGCTCTTTATCGATCGTTTCATGTTTGCTCAATCTAACTCTTAGTTCATTCCAAGAATTCATGTTGGAAATATGCTCGACACTAGCTTCATTTACTTTCAGCCTCTCATTGATATGCCTCCAATCTCTAAACCCATCATGCCCCAATGAACTCTTGCAATTATCAGAATTGAAAAGCCTGCAACAAAAGCAAAACACCTTATCAACGTGTTTTGAATAAACTAACCATTTTCTATCATGTACCTCTCCATTGCTCATTTTTCTAGAGTAATGACTGTACGAAAAATGTCATGAGTTGTCATCCAAAGGAAATTCAATATTTTCTTCTCTTATAGGCCCCTTCTCCACTAATATGTCTCTTGCTTTGTTATCAAGATTACCCCAATTTATCGGATCATAAATATTTGTAGTAAATACTGGTTCATCAAAACTAGCAGATTCTGTAGCAGATGAATTAAATATGTGCTCATGATCACGAATGTTTTGTACGGATAAACCATTTTTTATTCGAAATTACATAAATATACCCGCGGGATTTTTTTTTTACAAAAATAGGCTCCAGTCGCCTAATGGTTGGGCGACTGGAGCCTTTCGCCCAACCTGCCCGCGACATTTAAGAAATCTACCAACCATTCAATGATTCATTATAGTCGCTGAACCGTTTGGCGACTGCAATGCAGTCGCCCCACCATTGGGCGACTGATATTCAGTCGCCAAACGGTTCGGCAACGGGAGGTGATATAAAGCCCGACGCTCGGCCGCCGGACGCATTCATTCGGCAGTACTGTGTTCATTCGTTCGGCCGCGCGAGAGGAAGGAGAGGAGAAGAAGAGAAGGGAGAAGGAGAGGGAGAGGAGGGGAAGAGGAGAGGGAAAGCGTGATTTTCAAGTATTTTTCTTAGTGTTAGAAAGTTAGTTTATTAGTTTAGAAAATTTAGTTTATTAGTTTAGAAAATTTAGTTTATTAGTTTAGAAAATTAGAAATTTAGTTTAGAAAATTTAGTTTAGAAATTTAGTTTAGAAATTTAGTTTACAAAATTTAGTTTAGAAAATTTAGTTTAGAAATTTAGTTTAGAAATTTATTTAGAAAATTTAGTTTAGAAATTTACTTTACAAAATTTAGTTTATTAGTTTAGAAAATTTAGTTTAGAAAATTAGTTTAGAAAATTTAGTTTAGAAAATTTAGTTTAGAAATTTCGTTTAGAAAACTTAGTTTAGAAAATTTAGTTTAGAAAATTAGTTTAGAAATTAAGTTTAGAAAATTTAGTTTAGAAAATTTAGTTTAGCAATTTAGTTTAGAAAATTTATTTAGAAAATGTAGTGTACAAATTTAGATGCAGAAAATTTAGTGTACAAATTTAGATGTAGATAATTTAGAAAAAGTTTAGAAAATTTAGTTTAGAAATTAAGTTTAGAAAATTTAGTTTAGAAAATTTAGTTTAGAAATTTAGAAAATGTAGTGTACAAATTTAGATGTAGAAAATGTAGTGTACAAATTTAGATGTAGAAAATTTAGTGTACAAATTTAGATGTAGAAAATTTAGTGTAAAAATTTAGATGTACAAAATTTAATGTTGAAATTATTGTACAAATTTTGCAGGTATGACTCGTGCTGGACGTGAGTCCGAGTGGTGGTACGCGCTGTTGGATGAGCACGTGGACCGCTCTCATCGCGCTTCTCGTCGTGTGCCACCACCGGGGAGCACGGAGCCGACTGAGCTGGGAGTGGTCCGGACACGCACACCTCGCGTGGCCTGGGGACTCGACCCTCGTTGGACTGCCAGGTTTGCACTACGCCAGCATTTACTACGACCGTAAGAACGTTCCGTGCTGATCTTCACTTTGTTTGCAGGCTGCGGGATGTAGGGCTACTCCCTCTTGCCTGGATGGTGCAGGCCACGGAGGAGGATGACGAGGCGGGCGGGGACGAGGCGCGTAGGGATCGATCACGACGCTTCCCGTTCGACCGTTCCCTGCTGACAGCTTTGGTGGACCGTTGGCGGCCGGAGACGCACACATTCCACCTCCCATTCGGGGAGATGACGCCGACCCTGCAGGATGTGTCCCTGCTCCTTGGCCTTCCGATCGCGGGAGGCGCTGCCTTCCTACCGGAGGCCCCGGCCGAGTGGCGCGCTAACCTGCTCGCCAGATTCCAGGGGGTCGTTCCACCGGGCAATGCCCACCACATCTTCGGAGAGGATCAGACCCATGGGCCGACGCTAAGGTGGCTCGCACAGTACCGGGTACATGGTTTTTCAAATCGATCGTGTCTTCGAAGCTCTTATTTGTGCTATTACATACTAATAACAACTTGTTTGCATTCAGGTGGAGCGCATGGATCCACACGCAGACGATTACCAGGTCTCGCGCCACCTGGAGGCATACGTGCTGTGGCTGTTTGGTTGGGTGCTTTTCACCACCAGCCACGGCAACTCGGTGGATGCGCGCCTTATCGCCTATGCGAGGGCGATCGCTGATGGCGAGCCCCCAGGTCAGCTGGGGATCGACCGTACTTGCCGCAACGTACCGCGCCCTGTGCGATGCGTGCACGAGGATCAAGGTGAACTCGATCCTTACGGGCTATCCCCTGCTGCTGTAGTTGTGGTTGTTCGAGCGCTTCAGCCTCGGACGACCTGTGCTAGACGACATGGGTCCGTACAAGCCCGAGATGTATCCAGGGGGAGACGTCGACCGGCCGACGATGGGTTCTCTCTGGTGCCGTCGACGAGTAAGTATTATCACAGTCAACTATGTCTTTCTTATTGACGATCGTCATACTAAACAACTTGTCTTTCTTGCAGGTACAGTTCGCGCATGTGCAGGTGACGTGGGCGTACCAGCCCTTTGTGGAGCAGTTTGACCGCCTCACAGCCGACGACGTGCGCTGGGAGCCGTACGCAGATACGGCAGTGCAGGCCCGCGCTCCTAACGGGCTGTCCACACTTTGCTCGCGTGACCGGGCTTTCTGGCTCACCCGCCGGAAGCTCGTCTACCTTATCTACGTGGAGGACTACGCGCCCCAGAGAGTTATGTGGCAGTTTGGGCTACGCCAGGCGCTTCCTGTACCATTCGGACCATCGCTTCCGCGGAACGTGCATGCGTGAGTGATTGTTCGTGCTAAATATGTACATACTTACTACTGTGTTCGAAAATACTCACATTACGTAATGTTTCTGTACGCAAGCATAGGACGAAGGGAGTTAAAAGAGGCACGGACTGGTCGTCGAGGATGCAGCCATGGGTCGAGCAGTGGGAGGGTGCGCTCGACGACCGCGTGGAGGAGGACCGCCCGTACGACATCAGCGAGTACGCGGAGTACCTGCGCTGGTACCAGGCGCGGACCAGTACCAGGCTCGTATATGTCGTAGACCCGCCTGCCACACACGTCGCCGCTCCGACGGACACGTACCCCGCGCACTTCGCGCGCGACGCTCACATCGCTGTACGTTACATGTCATTTCAAAGATTCCCAAATGGTAATGTCGTTTCGATGATTGACCATTTCATGTCTTTGTGTCCAGGCTGACGTCGGTGCTGCCCTATGGGCCGACTCCGGCTCACTACTGGAGAGGGTCGCCACTGGTGTGCAGTTGACCCATGAGGAGGGCGTCAGCTTTGCGCGTCGGATGCACGAGGGGTGTAGACGTATTGTTAGCCTACTGTCCTGCACGAGGCTACTGGCGGTCTCCACGCCCACCGCTCCGACTGCTCGTCCACCAGTGCCATCCCGACCAGCGTGGCACTACTCCGGAGGTAGTACGTGGACACGTCCTCCACCACCTCACCCGGAGCAGCCAGGGGGTTCAGCTTGGGCACAGCCTCCTACACCACCTCACTTCACGCATCCTCCGCACATCCCCTTCCACACACAGGGGGTGCACGCCACTCCTCCTACCTCGATGGCGCCAGCTACGGGTTCGCATCGTCTGATCTCGTTTTTATCCCAAGATGACATGCAACGAACTAACGATATTACTATTGCAGGTACTTACCAGCATCTAGGCGTCTCCCCGGCCCAGGACGATGTGGACCAGTTTTTCGCGGAGTGGCCTGGGCAGTTCTCCGACGCTGCACCGGAGGTTCTCTCTGGCAGTGCCCTCCCCGGTGCACCGGAGGGCACACAGCCAGAGGTGCAGCTGACTCCACCAGCGCAGGGGCGGGATAGACACCCTCCTGCTCGTTTTACTTTTTCAGATCCCCGTAACCCGTTGCACCGGAGGAGGGCCAAGCGGGGCCGTATGGGAGGACGCGGACACGGTGACGGGGCACACCAGGGTGGCGAGTGACGCGTGCTGCAGATGCTATATATGTTATGCATGTAATGAAAAAATATGCGGCATGTTACTTACAGTTATATTATAAAGTTTATTTAAATTTACATAAGTCTATCATCTCTTCTCCGCACATAAACTATCTCACTTAACAGTGTATGTATCGATCGTTCTCTACTCAATCTTTCATAAAAAAAGTTTCTAAAACTTTTTACGCACCTACAATATACAATGAACATAAACTTTTATTACAACTTCACCATATTTTTTACCCGTTGAGCATTACAAAATTCACAAAATCTAAAACAATCACGGGGGCTACATGCAGTCGCCTAACGGGATGGCGACTTCATGCTAGTTGCATAACGAAACGGCGACAACATGTAAGTGGCCGTACGGAAGAGCGACTAGATACAGTCGCTCCACTGTGCAGCGACAGATATTGTGTCGCGGTCTGGTTGGGCGAAAGGCTCCAGTCGCCCAACCATTAGGCGACTGGAGCCTATTTTTGTAAAAAAAATTTCCCGCGGGTATATTTATGTAATTTCGAATAAAAAATGGATTATCCGTACAAAAAATTATCATGATCACTCACATTGTTATCATCTGTGTTGATGTTGACATGGTCTTCCGTAGGGCCCTCATCTTCTAGATTCACATTAGCATTTTCCTCCACAGCAACTATCGCCAATTCATCAGGATTTCTTGAACTACTCGTATTACTTTTAAAAAATTTGTCAATGGATCCTCTCTGTGATTCTATCAACTCATCTATTCGTTTCCTCTTTTTTTCTTTTTTCACTGCCGGATGCATATTTTCTAGATGACATGGTACTGAAAATTTAAAGAACAATAGTATGATTAGTAACTACAAAGCACTAATTATTGATTAAAAAATTCCTAATATGCAAACTACAAGAAGCAATGACAAAGTGATGTAGATGTGGACCTGCTGGTTTGGGAATTCCGCGGCTGATCGCTCGCTCTGCTCGGCTCACCTGTCGCGGTGTCGCCTCGCAGACGAGACCATTCACCGTCGAGACGGCACTAGCACGGCGGACGGGCGGAGAGAGAGACGGCCACCCTCCGCGGCTCGGCGCGGCGTGCGGCGTGCCCTAGACGGCTAAACGGAATCACGGAAGAACTAAGAAGTCGGAAAGTCAGATTTCAGAAAGAAGACCGAAGACGAGAAGTCAGCCCGGCCGGGAATTCAGAAGACGGATAGACTCATAGACTGATAGTATACATAGTATATATACTATGTATATGGGGGATTGCTGGGCCCCCCCCTCAGGCCGGGCCTGGTTAGGTTCAAGAAAAGAATCATATCCACTGAGTTTAGACTGGATGGTTCACACATAGACAAGAGGTGTTGATCCCTGCTAAATTTTTTTCCGAGGGTTCGGTCCTGGATGGATGCCAGAGATTCTACCAAGAGGATGAAGCAAGCAAGCGGGAATAGATCTTGATCTAGGGGTAACATAAATTCCGGATGATTTGGCAATGAAGATGGTCCCATTTTTTTAGCTTATGCTTTATGACTTCTCTCGCAGAAATAAATAGGATAGATTCTTTATCATCATTTTGAAGTATCTTATTGGGATAGTCTTTTAAAAAATATGTTATTGGCTTTCAATTTATTCGTATGAACGCTCGTACTAAGATCAAAAGACATAAATCGTAGACGAAAAGAACGCACAGCTGCTAAGAGGTTCACCCAGGACGACAGCCGACGATGACCCGGCTGTATACTGCAAAACTTCCATATAGGGTTACTCTTTACAAGGAGTACTCACTACTACAAAAAGCCTCATAGTAGATGCCTCATCACAGATGGTTTTGCGAAACCGTCTCTGATGAACACTATTATAGACGGTTGTAATTTGGAGGCTGTCTGTGGTATTTGTGGTGGGAAAATGGATTATCACAGACGGTTATTACCGATGAACCGTCTGTGATACTTTTGTATCACAGACGGTCTGTATTAAAAACCGTCTGTGATAATGGCTAAGGCATTTATTGCGCTGCTCAGACCGCATCTGTCTTCATTTCGATCCAGACCTAGCCACTGCTGCGCACTTTTTCACTCGGGAGGAAGCTAGGCGATTTCAGGCCAGTTAATTTGGTGGGAAGAGGCAGAGATTGAGCTTTGAAGATTCAGACTTTCCTGGTTGCTCTAGATATGGTTAGTAATTAAATTTATTTTTTCTTTAATTGCATTACAATTTAGGTCTAAGTAATCCATGAGTGGTTATTGAAGATGGTTAATTTGCAAAATTGTTGGTTATATAATAGCTGTTGTGTTTGTAATATGAATTGAGCTAGCAAATTAAGTCTCAATATAATAAATGTGGCCGGTATATATGTAGTTATAATTAGTTAATCTAGATTTTAATACTAAGTTGTTATATATGTACGTAACGTAGGACCGAAGCTGGATGTATGCCGCGAGCCGTGTGAGTGAAGAGTACATTAATGGTGTTTCTGCTTTTATAAGAGCCGCCGAGGACGATATGTTGAATAAGGGGGTGGAATATATGTGCTGTCCATGCACTGACTGCGAGAATTTGAAGATGTTTAAGAACCGAGGGCAAATTGAAGCACACTTGATTCGGAGGGGTTTCAAAAAGGATTATACGTGTTGGACCAGTCATGGCAAAGTGAATGATCATATGCCGCCGGATGACATCGCCGGTGAAGTGAATGATATGCCCCCGGACGACATCGCCGGTGAAGTGAATGAAATACCGCCGGCTGATATCGATTGTGGCTCGGATTCGGATAGGTTGCACGATGATAATCTGGATCAGATGCTTCGCGATGTAGAAGAGAACTATGATGAGAGAGAGTATGTTAAATTTCGTGGCTTAATGGAGGACTCAGAGAAACCTTTGTACACGGGCTGCAAGTACACGAGGTTGTCGGCCGTGCTTGAACTGTTGAAATTGAAGGCAAGCAATGGTTGGTCCGACAAGAGTTTCACGGCGCTGCTAGGTCTTTTAGCGGACATGCTTCCGGAGGGAAATGAGTTGCCTAAAACCACGTATAAAGCCAAGAAGGTTCTTTGTCCGTTGGGAATGGAAGTAGAAAGAATACATGCATGCCCGAACGACTGTATCCTCTACCGTAAAGAGTATGCAAACATGCATGTATGTCCGGTGTGCAACGCATCCCGATACAAACGTAACAATCAATCAGATGATGGCGAGGGAACAGAGGCGAAGAAAGGACCTCCTAGTAAGGTGGCATGGTATTTTCCTATAATTCCCCGTTTGAAAAGGTTTTTTGCAAATCCAAAGGAGGCAAAACTGCTGCGTTGGCACTCGGAGGAGCGCAAGAAGGATGGAATGATAAGACACCTTGCTGATTCCGTGCAATGGAGAAACATCGATAGGAGTTTTGCAGAGTTCGGTGCAGAACCAAGGAATATAAGGTTTGGACTGAGTACAGATGGAATGAATCCTTTCAGTAGCATGAGCAGCCGACATAGCACATGGCCCGTGACTCTCTGCATCTATAACCTTCCTCCTTGGTTGTGTATGAAGCGAAAGTACATTTTGCTGTCGATACTTATCCAAGGGCCAAAACAACCTGGGAATGATATCGATGTGTTCCTAGCACCGTTGGTGGAAGATCTAAAAGTACTGTGGAACGAAGGGGTACAGGTGTGGGATGCATACAAACGAGAGAACTTCACTCTGCGCTCCTTATTGTTCTGCACCATAAATGATTATCCTGCCCTTGGTAACCTATCGGGCCATAGTACAAAAGGTGCCAAAGCTTGTACTCACTGTTTAGATGGTACCGAGAGTGTGTGGCTGAGACACTCACGCAAAATCGTCTACATGCGTCACCGCCGGTTCCTTCGGAAGGCTCACCCATACCGCAAGATGAAGAAACAATTTGACGGAGAGAAGGAAGACGGTTCAGCTCCAAGGCATTTAAGGGGACACGAGGTTTATGATATGGTTAAGAATTTAGATGTTATCCTCGGAAAGGGACGTAAATTGAGGGCTCATGAGAAGAACACCTGGAAGAAGAGATTAATATTTTGGGACTTACCTTATTGGGAGTACCTAAATGTTCGGCACTGCATCGACGTCATGCACGTAGAAAAGAATGTGTGCGACAGCTTGATTGATCTCTTACTGAACATCCGTGATAAAACAAAGGACGGTGTCAACGCACGGCTTGACTTGGCTGACATGGACATCAGGCCTGAGTTAGCACCGACATGCACTGATAATGGACGAACGTACCTTCCCCCTGCGTGTTACGCTTTGACGAAGGCTGAGAAAACAGAACTGTGCCAGTGCTTGCATGGTGTCAAGGTTCCGTCTGGTTACTCCGGCAACGTGAAGAAACTTGTTTCGATGCAAGATTTGAAGTTAAATGGCATGAAGTCTCATGATTGTCATGTGCTGATGACACAGATGCTCCCTATTGCAATTAGAAATATTTTGCCGATCAAAGTCCGAGAGACAATCATGAGGCTATGTTATTTCTTTAACACAATTGCTCAGAAGGTCATCGATCCCGAAGGACTAGATGCTCTGCAGGACGAGGTGGTGATGACTCTATGTCACCTTGAAATGTATTTTCCTCCTTCGTTTTTCGATATCATGGTCCATCTCATTGTTCACGTTGTGTGGGAGATAAAAATGTGCGGGCCCGTATTCCTACGTAGCATGTACCCGTTTGAGAGGTTCATGGGAATTCTCAAGTCCTACGTACGGAATCGTTCTCGGCCGGAGGGCAGCATCGTCGAAGGTTATGCAAGCGAAGAGGTCATTGAGTTTTGTGTCGATTATATGGCTCAGATTCAACCGATAGGTGTCCCTCAATCTCGTCATGAGGGGAGGCTGAAGGGTCTCGGAACTATCGGAAGGAAAGCAATCACTCCAGATATGGACATGTATACTCAAGCCCATTTCACGGTGTTGCAACACATGACTGAAGTGGCGCCTTATGTGGACCAGCACAAGGATGTGCTTCGGCAACAGAATCCAGAGCGGCCGGATGTTTGGATCATGAGGCAACACAACCGTTGGTTCAACCAATGGTTGAAGGAGCAAATCGCTAGGAGCTCGCCGAGTGAGACGCTGACATGGTTGGCAAAAGGGTCGACATTTACAGTTGTGACATGGCAAGGATATGACATAAATGGGTACACATTCTATACGTAGTCTCAGGATGTCAAGAGCACTAACCAGAACAGCGGTGTCCGCATAGATGCATTCAGTACCGATGGGTCGAGAAACTCATACTATGGCTTCATAGAAGAGATTTGGGAGCTCGACTATGTGGTTTTCAAGATCCCCTTATTTCGCTGCCGTTGGGTGCATCTCCCACAGGTGAAGGTTGACAAGTACGGTGTCACGACCGTGGACCTCCAACGTGTCAGGTACAAAGACGAACCATTCGTACTCGCCAATCAAGTTGTTCAAGTTTTCTATGTAACCGATCCGGCAAATAAGAAATGCCATGTAGTTCTTCATGGAAAAAGGAGAATTGTCGGAGTGGAGAATGTAGTGGACGAGGAGGAATACAATCAATTTGACGAGTTACCTCCTTTTGGAAATGGCATAAGGGTCGACGATGAACAACGTGACGAAACTAGTTACGTACGCATTGATCATGATGAAGGGCTAATTTCTAAAGGAAATAAGCAAGTACAATAAGAATGTATATGTGAAAATGTGTGACAATTTTGAGATGTATATGTGAAAATGTGTGATGTAGTCAATTTTGAGATGTATATGTGAAAATGTGTGATGTAGTCAATTTTGAGATGTATATGTGAAAATATGTGAAAAAATGTATATGTGTATTGGCATTTATGTATATCTGTGATGTATTTGAGAATGATAAAATGTATCAAGAAATACACTGTGTGAATGCAGCTGGTTGTGTTGTATATGAATGCAACAGCTGTTTGGTGATTGATATGAATGCAGCTGTGTAGTTATTGGTGTTGTCTTAATAACAACAGCCGGCAAAGGCTTATCACAGACGGTTATAAACTTAGAACCGTCTGTGATATCAATATCACAGACGGTTCTAAGTTTAGAACCGTCTGTGATAAGCATATCTCAGACGGTTCTAAACATAGAACCGTCTGTGATAGTAGGCTTATCACAGACGGTTCTAAACTTAGAACCATCTGTGATATCACTTAGAACCGTTTGTGATATTGATATCACAGACGGTTCTAAGTTTATAACCATCTGTAATAATCCCCTATATATACCCGTGTCTAGGGTTTTCCGTGTATTCTGCAGTTATTCTATATCTAAATCCCGATCAGCCTCCCCCGAGCCCTCGCCGCCGCCTCCCTCGAGCCCTCGCCAGCCGCCTCACTCGAGCCCGTCGTCGCCGCCGCCTCCCCGAGCTGTCGCCTCCCCGAGCCGTCACCGGCCGCCTCCCCGAGCCCGTCGCCTCCTCCTGCGTCGCCGCCGCCTCCTCCTGCGTCGCCACCTCCTCCTCCGTCGTCGTCGCCTCCTCCTCCTCCGTCGCCGCCACCGCCTCCTCCTGCGTCACCGCCGCCTCCTCCTCCTCCGTCCCCGCCTCCTCCTCCTCTGTCACCAAAACCCTAAGGTCATCAAATCCCTCCCCGAGCTTCATGCTTACTGTTAGGGTTTAGGGTTGATGCTTGATGCTTCATACTTAGTGTTAGAGTTTAGGGTTGATGCTTGATGCTTCATACTTAGTGTTAGTTGCTTACTGTTATGCATATGGTTAGTTGCTTACTGTTATATGCTTACTGTTATGGTATATGCTTACTGTATATTCAAGTTTGTTATGCTTACTGTTATGGTTAGTTGCTTAGTTGCAGTCATGTATATTCAAGTTTGTTAATCCTCCATATACTGAGATTGCCTGTGGGATTTACAGTTGCTCGATGATGATAAATTCATATACTGAGATTGGTTCATTCGGCCTTTGAGCTCTAATAGCTGTCGGTTCATGCAGTTTTCAGGTTATAGCATGTTATTAAATTGATCTGTTAGGATTTAATCTTGACAAGTTAAAAGACTGAATTATTGGGCAAAGTTAACTTGTATGGTCTTGATCTGTATGAATACTGCTGTCTGAATATATGCATGCTGAATATATCTTGATCTTCATCTAACTGAATCATCGCTACTGGCGTACGTGATCCAGAGACCAGAGATGAAGAAAAGAAGTGGGAAGAAGCAGATGGATAGTCGCTCAGCGAAGAAGTCGGCTATGTCGGCTGCTCACCGAAGAATCTGGGAATGTCTTTTTTTGCACTTTTGTAATAAAATTGCCTTGAATTTCGTGGGAAAAAGAAGGATTGTCGGAGTGGAGAATGTTGTGGATGAGGACAATCAATTTGATGATCAGCTCACATGGCTGGAAGGGGTTCCCAGATAAAGAAATCTTGCGATTGTTGCAAAAGATACATCGACCATTTATTTAGGGACTTTGCTATTTGGTTTATAGTATTAGCAACTAAAGTAGGTGCTAAGATAGGCACATCACCCCCTCTCTATGTCCATATCACCTCCTCCCTTCTCCCCCTCCCCTCTACTCCTCTCTCTTCCAATTCAATATGATCACTTTCTCATCTTATCTTAATAGACCCACAAAATGAGCAACATGTCACCCGCTCTTATCTTAATAGACCCACAAAATGAGCAACATGTCACCCGCGCATTCTTCAACATCATCGCCGGAGGCGTCCGCTCCAACATCAAGACGCCAAGGAAGAGGGCTATCAAAGAAGCCTGAGGGCCGACAGACCATCACAGCGGTAAACGCATCTGGGGTCCCTATCCTTCCTAAAAAAGCGGTAAGCGCATTCCGAACCATAGTCAGAATAGTTGCACGAGAACGAATTGAGATCACATACAATTCGTGGAAGAACGTGCCTGACAATCGGAAACGTGAGCTGTGGACCGAGATTTTGGCATCATTCGAGTTCCCAGAAGAACACCTACACGCTGTGCAACGACAAACCTACTAAGCGGCGTGCAAAGCATGGAAGAACTTCAAGAGCACGCTTGTCAGGAAATACGTGGAGACGGATGAAACGCCTGTTCATAAATACCCATTCCTGGAACCACAATGAGAAGAGTTCAAGGCGATGAAAACGACTGAAGATTTCAAAAGTACAAGTGTGGCGCACAAGGCCCTCCAGGCAAAAAACACACACCCCCACAGACTTGGCACAGCTGGGTATGCGGGTAAAATCCTGCAGTTGACGAAGGAGGATGAACTGGTAGCTGCACAGGACATCGCCCCGCCGTTTTCCAATATCCTGGATGACCGCGCTCGAAATTGGATTAGAGCAAGGTCATCCACAACGACATCGGGGGACGTCTCCTTTCGAAACCCTGCAGACCAGCAAGTGTCCCAGCGCCTGGTAAGATATCGATCGAACTACGTAGCTTGTAATTACTCCAAACTTCGTACGAATTGAAATGACATGTTGTGCTCGTGCAGGAAGAGCTGAGTTTTGAATCTACCCTGGGATCATTCCAGAGAACAAGGGAGAATGATATGCTCCCCGTGGCCCTGGGAAACAAGGAGCACCCGGGTCGTACGAGAGGCCTTGGGCTTTACGTTCCTTGGAAACATGGTTTCCAAGATGACTCCGGAATGTATCGGCGTAGGAAGAGAAACAAAGCCGAGCATGACGCACAGCTACGAGAAGAGATCAAGGAATCTCTTAGAGATGAGCTTAGAGATGAGCTAATGGGTGAGCTGGCTGGTGTAATCAGAGATGAAGTGCGGAAACAAACTGAAAGTCAGCAGGTTGCTACCGCCGCTCCTGTGCTAGCTAGCCAGCACAACCGTCCGAATAGCTGCGCGTCCAATCCGACGCAAACCCACTCCAAATTTCCTGTGGACAACATCCTGGTAATAATTATTACCTCTCGAAAGCTTGCTCCATTGGTAGGCCTATTCGAGTAGCTAATTTTGTATCGTTATGTAGGAGCCTACGAATTGCAGGCTCCAAGTGAGATATGGCGCCATTCCCTTGTACGCTGCTTGGGGCCAGGCATATTCGTCTGGTATCGGGGCCATGGTGCACGGTCAAGCTTTAATGCCAGGCTTTGTAAAAGTTAATGTGAATGGTGTATATGTCAATTTTGAGGTGGTCCCGCTACCGAAGCCCCCCAACGACGAGATCATGACTCTAGGACAGGCCATTGGAACATTCATCCAGTGGCCCAAAAGCGACATCTCCCTGGAGGCTTCTTCACCGGTGGCAGGACCAGAAGTGCAGTGCGAACCACAGGAACTTGCACTGGTGCCATCTCCACACGAGCAGTGCGAAGCAGAGCTACCTGCGCCGGTGCTATCTCCACGGGTGCTATTCTCGCCAGAGCAACTTGCACCGTCTGTACCATTACAGTCGACTACCATAAAGTCGACCTACAGTCGAGGCAGTGACCATGGCAAATCAAAGACGAAGAATGATGACGATATCCCATACCTGCCATTGGCCCGCAAATTCGTGCTAGGCGAGCCGATGATATTCCCGCAAGACAACCTCATAAAGCTAGGACTTGGTTGCCAAAGATTCCACGCTTGGTATATGAAAGAGTCCAATAGGCCAGAGGCAGAACGGCGCTCAGGTATCACTGTCAAATTCAAGCCGGAACATTTCTTGCATGAACTTCAGGAATGTGTCTTCCCGGTGACCTTTGACGATATATTTGGTCTTTTCACGCTCAACGCTCTCGACGCCTCACTCATTCGATGCTGGACGCTGTAAGTCTGTACAATCACAGTCTCTGTTCACGTAATACTGATATATGTCACAATTTGTTGCTTTTCTGTGTATATATATAGATTCATGCTGACCGAAGCTAGATCATCGAAATCACCTATTGGTTTTCTGGACCCACGCTTGGTCGCCATTGATACCATCAACGAGGATGCATCCTTCGTCAAGAACTATATTACAGATGCACTGCTGGCTCACCAAGATAAGGAATTTGTTCTTATGCCATACAATGAGCACTTCCATTGGATTTTAATTGTAATTATACCAAAATGGAACAAGGCTATATACCTTGATTCTCTAAGTAAGAACAAATCCAAGTATACAGCTATCGCCCAAATACTCGATAGGTACGTACATTGTACTCTTTCTTTCCTTCCGAATGACTAATCTAACTTTTTCGAATAACGAAGTTCGTTCGCCACATACGTTCAACAAACACGTGGCTCGACGACAGCTGCCAAGCCCTTGAAACATGCTCGCAATTTTCGGGTATTCGCTAGCTACACATTAATTGATCATATACAACACTTAGTTGTAATGCCACTTGATTTAACACATTCTATTTTTTGCAGTGCCACCAGCAACAGCCGGGCAACACGTGTGGATACTACGTGTGCCACCATATGAGACTACTTCTCGATTCCACCAAGATCACTAATTCTAAGGTTTGTCAATCTTCCCATATTTATTTCATACATGTCAGGTTTTATATGTGCACGCGTTGATATTCCTATCGACAGGCTGTGCCCATCTCTACATCTGCATTGGAACAGGCGGACTTAGCAAAAATTCGAGGAGAGTTCATTTGGTTTTTGTGGACTAAAGTCATAAAACCAGATAGAGAGTTCCACTGCGCAGAATGATTTTTTATTGCTCTTATCACTCTGTAATTGTGAATTTGTAAATGGATATTTTATTTCATTTCAATTAATTCATTTGTGAAATGGATGCCTTATGTTTGTGAATGAAATGTGATGTGAATTAGATGTTTTATGTTTGTCAAATGAATTGAGATGTGAATTGTATGTATACATATACTTGTTTATCTACTTGTTTCAGAGGGCATGGCTAGCATTTCCTGAGGTTAGCCAATAAACAGAAATAGATTTAGGGGTAGAAAAGAACATCACAGACGGTTTTTAGTTACAAGCCGTCTGTGATGGGTGACATATCACAGACGGTTTGTAAATAAAAACCGTCTGTGATATTGATATATCACAGACGGTTTTTAGTTAAAAACCGTCTGTGATATATAAATATCACAGACGGTTGTCGAACCGTCTGTGATAACCTGGATTATCACTGACTCATAAATTCAGACGGTTCAGAAAACCGTCTGTGATGACGTTTTTGAACTGTTTGTGATGTCATTTTCTGTAGTAGTGACTACTATCCATTGACTGGGGAAGAGAGGACCCCTCTCCTTCGCGACGCCAGCGGGCGAGATGCCAGAGGTGGGGAGGGAGTGGGGCCGACAGGAGGGGAATAAGGGGTGGAGTTCACTGGAGTCGCTGGAGAGCGAGCGGGTTGGGGTCGGGCTCCGGATTTTTTTTCCTTCTTGTTTCACATTGTTTTGGAAAAAGGTTCCATGAAACATGAGAGTGCATGTATGATTGCCCATGTACTCGTGCAAATAGATTTGTGCAACCGTCATTTGGCCATCTTGGTCAGGCAACGCCCCCGCAGAGGAGATCCTTGCGCTCGAACTCCATCTCGTTGAGCTGCATCTCGCGGTCCATGACGTAGGCGACCCGGCACCGCCAGCATCAGGATGGACGTCCCGGCGATCCACGCCGCCACGGACGACCGCGAGATCAAATACAGGATTGCCATGGTTGAGATTGGATTTTTATGTTATGCCGCACAAGGCCCTCAATGGCTTGGATTTGTAATTTGTTTCCCTTTTTTATTTTCCCTATCCGGGTCGGTTTTTTATTCCTCCTGTAAAAAAATGTCGTTCGAATTAACCTGGCCATGGTATGGTATGGTGTTTTTTGATTGGAAGTCTTTTTTCCTTTAACCCGTATTATAATTACATTATACATTGAAGTCCACGACCAACACGACATTGCATACATATGTTACATTTTAACCGTGCGATGCAATTTACAAATCTGTCGAGACGGATAGAGGAATGTGAGTGAGCCGTAGCACGTATGCCTCTCAAATTAACAAGCTTGCTCTTAGGATGACTCCTCTACTTTGGCTCAACCAAACAACACGTCCTTTTGTTCTTCTTCGTTTCACTGTTTACGTTACCTGGCTTCCGTAGAAGTCGGGATGGGTTTAACGAAAATTCCTTCCTTCCAAAAAAATAACATAACTGGTTCTCTCTAAAAAAACTGATTTCTACCCAGGAAAGTCGAGCATCCGATGGCAGCATTTCCGCTAATTACTTAGTAAACGACTTAGTTGAAAGAAGAATGCTCAAAAGATGCTAAAAGGCTGCTCTTCTCTAGTCCTTTTCTTCCTTGCAATTTCCCTTTCTTCATTTCTGTGAACACGGAAAGGAGCAAAGCTGTTTGCTTAACCGTGGCTTGAAAATTTTTATGGTTGCTTGTCACATCACATTTGGGCCGAATCAAAATGCCAGTGTCTGAAAGATAATTTGCACGCAGCCGACGACGCAAGAGTGAGTAATGGACGCACCTTCAGCATCGTGGACCTCAAGAGGCCCTCGATATCGTGGACCTGCTGTTGGTCTCCAGCAATTTTGGGCCCATCTTGTCGTGGATCGATGGCAGCAAAGTTCTTGCAAATGCTTACTGCTGCATATGAAAATCTTTTTGAAAGAATATGCATTGGTACACTACATATGAAAATTTTACACATAGTTATAGATATAGAGAGCAAATTGCTTACACGTAGACCGTATTTTTTTAATTGCAAGGATGCGGGGAAGTAAGGTAGGCATATATTATGTGCGAACTTCCTTCGCAGCGCTTACAGAATACTCTACCGTGAGCGGCTTAATCAACGTAAGAATAAATCATATTCGTTAATTTTGATTTGCATGTTAACCAGACAACTTACAGAAGAGTGGAACATGTTAGCATTGAGAAGTGGGTTAATTAGCACCTCATACACCCCTTTGAAAAATAATATGGCATCTTCTTTTTACCTTCTAAAGTGCCTTTTCAAGACAGGGTCTATAAGTTAATTGTAGTACATACTATAGCGACTTTTCATAGTTTTGCCTTGAGTTTTTTTAAAATAGAATTGTAATGATGAAAAGGGGAGTCATGGTCCTGGTGATTTCACTCGGTTGCTTGGTTGATGTGATATAGTTTGGTCTTGAGTTTGCTTGTGATGGTTGAGTTGGGTTTACTTACTGAATTGTGATGGAGTTGTTGGAAGAGCGGGGAAAAGAAGGCGAATTTAGCTCAGACACTTGTTGGCGAATTTAGCTCAGACACTTGTTGCTCACCAGTCCTTGGTAAAGCAGCGAAGTCAAAGACGTAGCACAGGCCAAGCATGATAGAAGAGGGGCTATGAAGAGTGGGGCGGAGCTCGGCTGGGAGCCCTAACGGAGTCAATAGTGTGGCGTAGGTGGAGCTTGAAGGTGATGGTTTGACATGCTAGATTAATATAATTTTTTTGATTCATGGCAACGCAAGGGTATCCAGTTAGTTACATTATACATTGAAGTCCACGACGAACATGACATTGCATACATATGTTGCATTTTAACTTTGGGATGCAATTTTACTAATATGTCGAGATGGATAGAGGAATGTGAGTGAGCCGGAGCATGTATGCCTCTCAAATTAACAAGCTTGCTCTTAGGATAACTCCTCTACTTTAGCTCAACCAACCAACACGTCCTTCTGTTCTTCTTCGTTTCACTGTTTACGTTACCAGGTTTCTGTGGAAGTCGGGGTGGGTTTAACGAAAATTCTTTCCTTCCAAAAAAAATTACATAACTGGTTCTCTCTAAAAAAACTGATTTCTACCGAGGAAAGTCGAGCATCCAATTGCAGCATTTCCGCTAATTACTTACTAAACGATTTAGTTGAAAGAAGAATGCCCAAAAGATGCTAAAAGGCTACTCTTCTCTAGGTCTTTTCTTCCTTGCAATTTCCCTTTCTTCATTTCTGAAAGCAGCAAAGCTGTTTGCTTAACCGTGGCTTGAAAATGTTGATGATTGCTTGTCACATCACATTTGGGTCAAAGCAAAATGCCAGTGTCTGAAAGGTAATTTTCACGCAGCCGACGACGCAAGAGTGAGTAATGGACGCACCTTCAGCATCGTGGACCTCGAGAGGCCCTCGATTTCGTGGACCTGCTGTTGGTCTCCAGCAATTTTGGGCCCATCTTTCCGTGGATCGATGGCAGCGAAGTGCTTGCAAATGCGTACTGCTGCATATGAAGATCTTTTTGAAAGAATATGCATTGGTACACTACATAAGAAAATTTTAGACCTAGTTATAGATATAGAGAGCAAATTGCTTATACGTAGACCGCATTTTTTTTTCATTGCAAGGATGCGGGGAAGTAAGGTAGGCATATATTATGTGCGAACTTCCTTCCCAGCGCTTACAGAATACTCTACCGGGAGCGGCTTAATCAACGTGGGAATAAATCATATTCGTTAATTTTGATTTGGATGTTAACCAGACAACTTACAGAAGAGTGGAGCATGTTACCATTGAGAAGTGGGTTAATTAGCACCTCATACACCCCTTTGAAAAATAATATGGCCTCTTCTTTTTACCTTCTAAAAGATGTTTTTCAATTTTTCTACCGTAATTGGCTTTCAAATGGAGTATCTTTTTAAGACAGCATTTACAAGTTGATTGTAGTGCACACTATAGCAACTTTATTTATATTAACCAAAACTTCACGTGAGTTTCTGTTACTCCATATTTTCTCTCAAGATAGATCAAAAATCATAAGTCACAACCAAAAATCATAAAATAAAGTCGAAAAGAATAGGCGCAGCAGGGAGGACCTGAAAGTTCCTCAATCAACAGAAACGTGTCAGTTCAATTCATTTTTTTCTTTTTAATGTGAGTTCAAATGGCTCAGATATTTTAACCTAAGGTTGGCGGCGTTTTGACATTGTAGATGGACTTTCTGGTCCTTTGCAAGAAACTAAAAGAGAAGGAATAAAGAGAAAAACCTGTGACTGAGACTAGGAGTGGAGGGATATTCCGATAGATATCCAAGTATGGAGTCATCACCTCCCCTGCCTCAACCTCCCGAGGGTATTGATGCCTACTGCTTGTACTTGTACGGCCATACGTTTGATTCCACCTCTTGTTGTTCTCCTACCATCCTCTCCAACTACATCCATATGTCAGTGCATATGAATCTCTACAATTATGTGGTATGAGCAAGCTCTACCATTTAAAAAGAATACAAAATTGAAATGTTACACAAAGGAAAAAATCTTGCTGAAAATTTAGGAACAGCTAAACAGGTGCAACTCAACTACACCCGTTTGTTGTGACATTTGATATTGGTTTCTTATATGCAATTCGGCAAAAAAAAAGGGTCACATCCTCCTTTCCATCTTAATTCTACTCATGCTTGGTTGCTTGGAATATAGGAATTTTTTGTAGATTTGTATCGAAATTAAAGTGTTTCGTATGAAATTCATATGTTTGAAATGAGACTTACATCAAACTTCAGTTGGTGAAGTACCTTTTTGTAGATATATCTAGATTAGTTGAAATTGTTGCAAATAGAAGAGCAATCATCAATGCAATTTGGGTAGACCTAGGCTCATGAGACTGCAAGGTTACATAGTACTATTGTAGAGGATCAAGATCCTTACCTCATACATCTGTTTCCTCTTTGGGATTGGACAAAACTTTTTTTTCGAGATTAGCAACTAGTGGTTAGACTAGTGTAGAGTGGAGCCAAAAGTACAGAGATGCGTGTCTGATTATTGGTACAATAGGATTATTCTTTAGCAACTAAGGAACTTTCGCCCACACGCACTGTTAACCAAGAAAAATGCTGAGTTACTCCTATATGCTCATTGTGTCAAGCCTTCATACCTTTGTGATATCAAGTATTTTTTTTCGAAAACACATATTTTAGCAATAAAAATGTATTCTATCCTTTCTCAAATACAAGTTGTTGCTAACACCAAGAATCTATAATACATATTCTCATGTGAAACTAGAATGTGTTTTTATTATAGATTTACTCACATTATTTTCTTCTGGCTAATTTAGATATATATTTTTTAAAAAAAAGCTGTTAGCCTATGCTATACCGTTAGAATACATTTCCATCGGCTAAACAATTTCATGGAATTTTAAAAAGTTTGATTGTATCATATATGTTTTGTACGTTTCAACAAGTTTTAGATTTCAAGTTCTGTAGATTTTGGCAAGTTTCAACAAGTTTCAAGCTCCATATTTTAAAAGGTTTTCATAAAATTTAAGTTCAGGACCCAAGTTTTAGCAAAGTTTTAAAAAAATTGCCATCAGTAAGTTTCAACTAGTTTCAAGTTTGAAATATCAGATTTCATAAATAATTTTTTAGAAATTGACACATTGAAACTTCATGTTTGAAGAGTTTCGGAACTGAAACTTGAGATTGGAAGAGTGAGTTTCAAGTTTAAACTTCAAGTTTCAAGAATGAATTTTCAAGGTTTCAATCAAGTTCCAGCCACGTTTCAAGGTCAAGTTTAAACTTCAAGTTTCAAGAATGAATTCCAAGGTTTCAACCAAGTTTAAAAATTCAGAGAGCTTTGAAGCACATTTTAGAGGGTTTCAAAACTAGATTACAAGTTTAGAACATGCAACTTCTAGTTTCAAAAGATTTTCAACCGAGTTTGAACACAAACTTGAATTTTCAGAGAATTCCATACAAAAAGTTTCAATAATTAAAACATGATTCAAGAGAGTTTCAGTCAAGTTTAGCCAAAAAAAAGACAAACAAATGCCACACTCGCCTGCGACCCCATGGTCGCTCTTCGCCGCACTCACCTATAGCCTCACGCTCCCTGCCACGTTCACGTACGGCTTCATGTTCACCAGGTTGTTGCGGTGGTAGGCCTCATAGATGGGAAGAGCATAGCTGCCTCAATCTTCCCACTTTCTGTCACGTCGTCTCCTCCACCTGTAGCCGTCGCACCACTTGCCGCGTTGGTGCTGCATGGAGAGAGATGGGAATAGGAAGGTAATCTAGATCGATGCAAAAGGGAGGAATTGAAGGCTCATAGAAATGAAGCACTTGTTTGATTCATTGGTGTACAGGGGTATATATACAATGGTGATGCTAATGTGAATACATGTAGCAATGGTAATGTGAATACATGCAGCAATGGTAATATGAATACATGATGGTAGGCTCACAGTCACAGTGGGAATGGGATGGTAGGTAACACCCCCCGTAGTTAGAACGGGAGTGAGTCGGATGTTCAAACTAGAGGAGAAATCCTTGAAGCAAGTGCGTTGTATGGAGACATCGAGGAAGAAATGAAAGTCGCCGAGGTAGGAGTATCGATGATGAAGAGTGGCACCATTGATGAAGAAGTCATGGGTGGTCGTCGTAGATGAAGATGACATCGATGTAGCGATAAGTCAATGTCAAGGTTATCACAGTTGAGGAAAATTGCCGTAGTCGAGGAAGCACAGATCAGCCAACACTGTCGAAGGAGAAGCAAGAGCAGAAAAATGGGAGGACTCGATGGTGGTGACAATGCGCATAGCAGTGCAAGAGGGAGGGCTGTGCAACACAGCAGCTGTCGGAGTAGACGATGGTGCACTCATGCAGCCAAGTGAAGAAAAGGAGCCATGGCAGCTTGGTAAGAGTAATAAGAAGAGTTTGTTGGCGGACGCCAGCGGAGTGCACGACGGCCGGTAGTGTGGAGATGAGTCAGGTAGAGAAGGAAGAATGGGTCAACGCGGTGCGGTGGGCTGTGATGCACTGGTGTCCCGCACGCGGCTTGAGTCGAATACAATCTAGATGAAAAAAGGATAATAACATGGCACATGAGGCATGCACGTGAATGCATGCAGCCATGCTAGTAGAAGTAAAGATAGTTCACGAGAAGCAAGAAGTTTGGCGGACACTGGCAGAGGGCGCGGTGACCAAGAGTTATGGAGAATAGAAGACGTGGAAGAGGACGCAAGAGGAGAGGCGTGATGAAGGGATGAGGGCTGAGAAGGGAGGGGAGAAGAGCAAGAGGAGGCAAAGGGAGAATAGAACTGGGCTCTGATGGTGGCAGCCAGCGGCATAGAGGAGGGAAATGGGGTTGCGGTGGTGATGAAGCGGTGAACGCATGTGGTACACTAGTGGGGCACGGACTAAGAAGTCCGTCAGAGTCGCCCATAGCTAGATGAGAGGAAGAAGGGTGGTGGGTGGGAGAAAAATGTGCTTAAAGAGGAGGCTCGGTGGGTTATATGAGCTCAGAGATAGAGAGCCAAGGGAGAAGCCAAAGCAGGAGGGGGGCGAGGCTGGATAGGAGGGAGCCGAGGCCGTGGGCGCTACAGCCTTGAGGCAACAGCATAGGCACGATGGCCGTGAGGTGGTGGCGCGCGGATTCGGGGTGACGACGGTCTAGAGTGTTGAGGCCGGCAGTGGAGGCGACTGGATCTGGGCTTGGCAGTTGATGTGACCACGCTACCAACACGTACCACCGTAGCGGCTAATATCAAGATTGAATTAAAGGTGAATTCGTTTCTTCAACTTTAATATATTTTAAATGAGAATTCGTTTCTTCAACTTTAATATATTTCAACTTTGGAACCCATTGAAGCAAGAGTTCAAGTTGGACAGGTTTTTGGAATCCAATTCGGCCTATAGATCAATTCAGATTCAACCTAATAGGCCAACTTCAAATGGCCATAACTGTTGATCCAGAAGGTTTCTCGGGGCCCGTGAGTACTCGTTGGAAAGCTCTTGGAGTCTACTTTCAGATGGATCTAGTCTCACCTCCAAACGCCACCCGAGCAGATCAGAAACTGCGAAATAAGTCATGTTATTTTTTCAGTCCGAGTCAAAGTAGGCCGAGGGCCTTGTAATTTGGGCTATTTGGGCCGGTACTGTTCACATGAACAGTACCATGGCCGTGTGAACAGTAACTAGGAATAGTACCACATCCCTTTTCATTAGATAAGTGTGGCTTCCCCCTCCCCTATTTAAGGATGCCGCACCCCTTTAATTTTCCTTGGGTTTTTCTTAAAAGATTATTCTGCTTAGCAGTTTCACCACATGTTCGGTTGAGGAACCCCAACTTGTGAACTTAAACATTATTCGCAATTTCAATTTGCATCTTAAACTCTCTTGCTTGTGTTCTCGATTCGCTTGCAGGAGATAGCCTTCTTGGCGAGGTCAACCGTATTCGGCACGGTTGATAACCAACGGAGCAGTGGTGTAGTGATTGCGAGGGGTTCGATCTGTTTTGGTCGAAGCCTTTGGATCATCAACGTCGAGATCTCCACAATCGACTTATCAGTACCTCTCGGAAGATCAGGCCATCATCACATCAGTTGGTATCAGAGCAACGGTTGCCCGTGAGGTAATTCTTGTATCCCTAGTTAGTAGATTGGTTTTTATTTCCTATAGTCCAGAAAAAAATTGCCCCACAAAAAGAGTTAATTTCCGCTGTCCAAACCCCGTTGTGCCTTTCAATCTGTTAGTTTTGGTTTGCTAAATTGAATTTGTGTCCGTCATAGCATTGTCTAGTTGCTGGTCATATCTTTGTTCCATTAAAAATCCAAACAAAAGAAAAATTCCCCACCCCAAACCCTAATTTCCAAATTCGGCTGATTTTTCCTTTCTCTGCAACCGCCACCAAAAACACCATAACTTTTGATTCCGAGATTATTTTTGAGTGAGACCACCACCATTAGATTCAAAAATTCATTATCCATCTATCTGTAAAATTTCACATCATTCCAGCAAATCAGTTAAGCGATATGTGCGGTGAAAGTTGACCCAATTATCTGTTTCGAATCTGCAATAGTCAGCAGTTGTAAATTTTTGTGCGAATTTTTGTGTCGGGTTTTGAAAGTTGGCCCCAAAATAAAATATGTATAAAAAGCCGTCAGAAATCAGAGAAAAAAGAATCAGTGAAAAATAGGCATCTGACAAAAAGTTACGGCCAAAATACCGACGTACTATCCAGTGGACAGAAATCTTGAGTTTTCAGTTTTGGGTCAATCCTTATGTTCCTCAATTCTAGATTGCATTGGATTGAATTATCTTGTATTTACCACTCCTACACATTGCCATACACTTATTTTTTAGCCTTCTTCCATTCTTGGTTGATCAGCAATATAGGCTAAGTGCTGGATACGGACTATAATTCAATTCTATGCAATTTCTGAAATTAACTGATTATTCTCCTTTGCCACCATATTGTGCCTTCCATGCTCCACATACTCTTGATCAGAACAGGTTCCCTCTCGCAATCGTACCCATGCTCGACATGGTATCACGAACCAGCCACCGGTTGTACCACCTGCTGCATTGGTAAGAACACCTGTAAGAGTGTGTTAAGACGCTTGAAAATATGTGATTCCACCATCCACCACCTAGTAGTTGATAGGGATAATACCTTTGTTTTGTCTTTTGTTTTCTACTAACCATGACATGTGGGTCATCGGATAATCAAGAGTGTGTTTTAAAGGGAGAGCTCATGACACTCTTGGATGAACAACGTGCTACCATTAATGAGGACATCGATAGGAAGCTTCAAGCTACAACGAACACATTGCAGCGTTCCATCAACGAGAGTATTGCAGCACTCACTGTACGCCTTGAAAGAATGGAGAATCGGCCACCAAACATTGGACGCGAGTATGATCACGTGGGGGCCAAGATCGCGAGGAGGGAGATGAAAATGAGAGACAAAACCGTGACACCGGTGCTGGATTTGCTAGCCAAGATGCACGCCCACGACACCGCTTTCATCAAAACCGTCACAGTATGGGAGGTAATAATTTTCAGCACCACAATGCTCGTGCTCATGATGACCCATTTGCTAAAGTCAAATTTACCATACCATCTTTTGCGGGTGTTTATGATGCTGAAACTTATCTAGATTGGGAGATGACAGTTGAACAAAATTTAATGCCCATCTAGTTCCTGAAGTGCATAGAGTCAGACAAGTTACTAGTGAATTTAAAGATTGTGCTATCATTTGGTGGACTCATGTAGTTAATTCTGGTTTAGCACCTGATACATGGGATAAATTAAAGGTAGCTATGCGTGCTAGATTTGTTCCTCCTACTTTTAAACATGAAATGCATAAGAAATTGCAGCGCTTAGACCAAGGTAATAAATCTGTCGAGGAATATTATCAAGAACTACAAATAGGCATGTTGCGTTGTAATATTGTAGAAGATGAGGAGGATAAGATGGATCGTTTTTATGGGGGCTTAAGGCGTGAGATTCAGGACATAATTGATTACAAAGAGTATAATAATATGAATAGATTGTTCCAGCTTGCTTGTTTGGCAGAAAAAGAATTGCATGGTAGGCAACAAAGGACAAGAAACAACTTTGAAAGTACGACTACATCAAGATCGACGCCTGGGCAAGACAAAACAGCCCCACCTCCTATTTTTCTTGCTGCTGCCCCCTCTGTGAGTAGGGCGCGTTCAGCAGCACCTCCGCCACCATCACGCACATCCGAGACGAGCAAATCTACTAGTGTGCAAGCACCAGCAAAGAGCTCTTCATCGGTTGCTTCCACGGGCCGTACGACGGGCATTGTGTGCCACCGTTGTAAAGGGATGGGCCACGTCATGAGAGATTGCCCAAGTCAGCGGGCGTACATTGCGACAGAAGATGGTGGTTATGTAAGTGCTAGTGATGTTGAGGATGAATATGCTCTTGCAACTAACCTTGCAGGTAATGGTGATGATCATGAGAACAAATCTGTGTTTGTGCCCTTTTCTGTGACTAACAACTTGCAGGTAGTTGAGAACCATGCCGAAGAGGAGCATAAGCTGATTGAATCACTGACCCCATTGGTTGAGAATGAAGATAAGGAGATGGATGCACTTACATCATCCGAGGAGAGCCAAAAAGCTTATTAAAAGCCGAGAACGACTTTGTTTGCAAGAAGGGGAGGATGATAAGAACATGTACCCTATGGATACAACCATATTTGTTATACTTGTTATTCCAATTACAAGAGCTCCTACGCATCACTTAAATTATGAGGTGAGCTCGTTTCAAAGAGATTTTACTTTATTTGATAAAGAACTTATGATATTACATAATGAGAGTTTGTTGCGTTTGCTATCATGTACCAAGATTTATGATCAAGATCATGCAATACGTGACACTACACATATGTTAAAACCGAGGACGGTTTTCTGTCAAGAAGGAGAGGATGATGTGACCACGCCACCAACACGTACGACCGTAGCGGCCAATATCAAGATTGAATTAAAGGTGAATTCGTTTCTTCAACTTCAATACATTTTAAATGAGAATATGATGCTACCTAATGATGAAAATATATATATATATATATATATATATATATATATATATATATATATATATATATATATATATATATATATATATATATATATATATATATATATATATATATATATATATATATATATATATATATATATATATATATATATTTGTAGCACCACATCACTTTGGAATCAATTGAAGCAAGGGTTCAAGTTAGACAGGTTTTGGAATCCAATTCGGCCTCTAGATCAATTCGGATTCAGCCTAATAGGCCAACTTCAAATGGCCATAACTTTTGATCCAGAAGGTTTCTCGGGGCCCGTGAGTACTCGTTGGAAAACTCTTGGAGTTTACTTTCAGATGGATCTAATATCACCTCCAAACTCCACCCGAGCAGATCAGAAACTGCGAAATAAGTCACGTCACTTTTTCAGTCCGAGTCAAAGTGGGCCGAGGGCCTTGTAATTTGGGCTATTTGGGCCAGTACTGTTCACATGAACAGTACCACGGCCGCATGAACAGTAACTAGGAATAGTACCATATCCATTTTCATTAGATAAGTGTGGCTTCCCCCTCCCTTATTTAAAGAGGCCGCACCCCTTTAGTTTTCCTTGGGTTTTTCTTAAAAGATTATTCTGCTTAGCAGTTTCACCGCATGTTCGGTTGAGGAACCCCAACTTGTGAACTTAAACATTATTCGCAATTTCAGATTGCATCTTAAACTCTCTTGCTTGTGTTCTCGATTCGCTTGCAGGAGATAGCCTTCTTGGCGAGGTCAACTGTGTTCGGCATAGTTGATAACCAACGGAGTAGTGGTGTAGTAATTACGAGGGGTTCAATCTGTTTTGGTCGGAGCCTTTGGATCATCAACGTCGAGATTTCCACAATCGACTTATCAGTACCTCTCGGAAGATCGGGCCATCGTCACATCAGCAGTGGCCGGGAGGAAGCTCGGCGGCGGCGTGACATCGGGGGCGATGGTGCGAACGTGGATCCAGGGGGGTCGTCCACGCCAGGGTGTAACATCCCAAAATTTGACTTTCTGGAAAAATTTAAATTCGAAGTAACTATTTGAAAGTAATTGGATTTTACTTGGCTTTTATTTGATTTTCTAGATTTTATTTCAAAATTTAAAGCAAGAAAATGTATTTTAAAATTTTTACTAAAGCCAAAAAGAGTTTATTATATTTTTCCTAGCCTTTCCTAAATTTTAAATTATTATTTGAGAATTTTCTGAAATTTAAAATCAATTTTCAAAGCTAAAAAGTATTTTATAAAATTATTATTTGCAAATCTGAAATTAAAAATATTTTTGCTAAGTCTAAAATGCTTCCAGGAATATGTTATGATTTTTCTGGAATTTTTTGACATTAAATATTATTTTTCGAAGTATTTATAAAGTTTCTAGTAATTGCTGAAATTTATTCCGAAAATAAAAATCAAATTAATCCTATTCCGCCATGTGTCGCCGTCAGATTAAATCAACATCTCTCAACGTTTTAATCCTAGCCACACATTATAACTTACCCCTTCATAAAATCCAAAGGCCTTCACCCACTCACTTGCCACGTGTCGCAAATCCAATGGCCCGTACCCCTTCACTAACTCTCACTCTCTATGACACATGGGACCCATATGTCATATCCTTCTTCAACCTCACCTTCTTCCTCCTCCCACTCTCTCTCTTCTCCTCCATTAAAACCGAAAATGAGCTTTTAAATCCCGCCGTTTCTCCCTCTTAACTCCCGATTAAAACATGGAAACGGACTCCCTAATCACCCTCATCAATCTCTTGGCCGTTTCCCATCCTTTAATCCACTAAAAACCAAAATCTCTTCCCCTCCCTTCTCTTTCTATAAATTGGCTCCCCACCACCATTCTCCCATTTCCTCCCTCCTATTCGGCCGGCCCTCACCTCCCACCTCTCCCGCCACCGTGCGCCACCCCTACCGGCCGCCGCCGCCGCTCGGCCGTCTCCCGCCGTCGCCCTGCAGCCCACCACCGCCTCCCGCCGCCGCCGGCCACTCCGGGCAACCCGGCCACTCCGGGCAACCCCGCCGCCTCCGGCCGCCGGCGAGGTCGCCTCCCGTGCGCGCCCCCGCGTACCTCCATGACCAAATTTTTTGTATTTAAGCCCTTTTTTTGAAAAATATTCACATTTAGACCCCTGGTGGTTTTAATTCCGTTTTTGGACCCAGGGGGTCGGCGCCGTGGATCACGGCGCCGAGGTAACACGTCTCGGCGCCGTGGACCACGGCTCCGAGGTGCCAGGCCCGCGCCAGCGTGCCGACCCGCGTGGAGCCGACGTGGCAGGAGCTCGGCGCCGTGATCCACGGCGCCGAGCTCGGCGCCGTGACTCGTGGCTCCGACCTCGGAGCCGTGGATCTTGGCGCCGAGCTAGCGGCATTTACCAGTCGGCCGTGCCGAGCATTCATTTCGTCGCGTCGCGTCTGCCCTCAGCCCCCGCCTCCTGCCGTGACCGCCTCCCCGGCCGCCACCGCCTCCCCGCCTCCGGCCGCCAGCGCCTCCCCGGCCCGGCCGCCTCCCCGCCGCCTTCCCGGGCCCCGCCGCCTCCCCGTGCCGGCAGCGCCTCCCCGGCCCACGGCGCCTCGCCGCCCGCCACCGCCTCCCCGCCCGCCACCGCCTTCCCGGCCCCCGCCGCCTCCCCGCCCCGGCCGCCTCCCCGTCGCCTCCCCGGGCCGCAGCGCCTCCCCGGCCCACGCCGGCTCCCCGGCCCCCGCCGCCTCCCCGCCCCGGCCGCCTCCCCGGGCCGCAGCGCCTCCCCGGCCCACGCCGGCTCCCCGGCCGCCAGCGCGCCGCCAGCGCCTCCGCGCCCGCCAGCGCCTCCCCGGCCCCCGCAAGCCTTCAAGGTGAATCTCTAGTATATCGTGAATTTTTTTCCACATATGTTACACACTGTTGGATTGCTGAGCATGGCCAATTCGTGGAGCAAATGACAATTAAGATGTATTGTTATTTCTCTTAGAAGTAGAATGAAATCGAGCAGATGAGAGAGATCGAACAAAACAATCAATGGAGCAACGAGGAGGTGACTGCAGGGGCAGTGAACGAATTGAATGGTTGGGAGGCTCGTGGCGTTGGTTTGGTTGGAGAGAAATGGGAGCAGGAGTGAGTGTGACTGCGTGTGTAGCTAATTAAGCTAGTGATGGATGGGAGGGAAACAAGCTCATAGGGACAGAGATACTATACGTACGTACTGGAGTAGTATATATGAAGAACGCTACTCTCGTTGGGGTTGGGGGGCAGCCGGGCAGGGCACTATCCATGCCTTTTGGGTCTCGTGGTTTCGTTCGTCGTTGTGTCTTCTTCTTCTGTCTGTCAGGCTAGGATTAGTATCCAGAAATTTGGAAGAGTATGATGGAGTAGTATCCAGAAGCCAGGCTAGGATTGAATGCTGATTGAAATCATTCGTAATCGAACGTGCACGGACCTAATTTGGTGGCCTGGGCATCTGTCTGTCAGGCTAGGATTAGTATCCAGAAATTTGGAAGAGTATGATGGAGTAGTATCCAGAAGCCAGGCTAGGATTGAATGCTGATTGAAATCATTCGTAATCGAACGTGCACGGACCTAATTTGTTGGCCTGGGCATCTGTCTGTCGTCTGTCGTCTGCATGTGTTTGACTTCAAAAAAAGACAATGTATGCTATTAAATAAAAATGTCATGTGACTATATAAAAATCTCATGTCGTCTGGAAAGGGTTCATTTAGACAAGTATGCTATTAAATAAAAATCTCATGTGACTATATAGATGTTTGAATGGGAAAGGGTTCATTTAGATATTTTATTGCTTAAACAAGTATGCATGTGATTTATCCAAAAATTCGCTTAAAGGTATTAATTTTGGTTTTGTATATGAACTAGATGGACAACCTAGTGACCCTATATCATGGAGGCAGTGTGACAAGTGATGATTATGGAAATGTTCAATTTGTTGAAATGCAAAGGGTGCCTCTGATATTCGGTGATCGGCCGTCGTTTAGTGAGTTGGTTGCTAGGGCTCGGGAGAAGCTACATTGTCATGCAAACGAGGAGAGCATCACAGTTGAGGGGTTACTTCACTTCGGTTCGAAAGACACAATTCTCAGGCGGTTGATCTTAATTGGTTCAGAGGATGAGTGGGACGAATATGTCAAATTGGTTATGAGGAATGAGTTAAAATGTTTGGACGTTGTTGTGCGGAAGGTGTCCATTGATCCCACCACTCACGGTTATTCACCAGAACTAGGTGATCAGGCACCCTTTGACCCTCCGTTACCGGATCTTGCGGTGGATGTGGAAGAAGTGCCTGAGGTGCCCGATGCTCTATCTGCCCCGAACGAGGTTCAGATTTCTCAACCAGTTCGAGTTGAATGTCGGACTGATGATGTTGTGGCGGCCCCTCAGGATCATCCCAGTAAGTGTTGAGCCACACTTTAGCCTTTTCCCGTCATTGCTGTTTTTTTGTCTCAATCCCATCGTTTTCGTGCTTATGATGCAGGAGACATTCCTGATAATGTTGGTGTTCCTCCCGTTGCTCCATCTGGCAACGTTGAAGAAGTCTGTAGGGACTCCAACAGTGTGGATGTTCAAATTGTGGATGATCTGCAGCCTTACGAGATCGCAAGGGCCGTTGATTCTGACGATGACCGCCCTTGGGGAGAGCTGACCGAAAGTGATATTGAGCTGATCAGGCGTTATTGCCCTGGCCGGGATCCATCAATTCATGAATTCAGCGATCTTAGGCATTCTCATGGGGCTTATGCAGAAGGAAGGGATGACGAGCTGCTAGATGCTCCTGAGGCCGGTTCAAGCATGACAATTGAGAAGGGCATGATGTTTGAGGACTTGTCTGCATTGAGAAGGTGGCTGCAGGAGTATTCAGTGATTCGTAAAAGGCCATTCAAGGTGAGGCATTCTTATGTGGAGCGGAGGTACACAGTTGTGTGCGAGAAGGAAACATGTGAATGGAGGGTTTGTGCTAGGAAACAGAAGGACACGAGAAAGTTCAAGATCACAAGAATCGTTGGCCCACACACTTGTGCCGAAGCAGAGCTCAAACAGAAGCATCGGCAGTTGACCTCTACCATTATTGCCAAGTCACTGTGTCACATAGTAAAGGGAGAACCCAATATGAAGGTGAAGACGCTTGCTGGGATTGTTAAGGAGAAATTTGGATACGAGATAAGGTATGGAAAAGCATGGAGGGCAAAGCAACGCATCTGGAAGATGGTATATGGGGACTGGGAAGATGGGTACTTGCAGTTGCCAGCACTTTTCAATGCAATCAAAGCGGTTAATCCAGGCATGCATTATGAGTACGTCCCGAAACCAAACGAATGGACTCAAGATGGGATGTAGATATTCTTCCGTGCTTTCTGGTGCATTTGGCCATCTGCACAAAAAATGACGGTAAACTTCGAGGGTCCATAAGCAATACAAAATGTAACATTACTAATTTGTACCCCGGAGCGTGAGCATCGGAAGAAACGTCGCCCGCCATCGTTCGGGGAATCCAAGATCTGGACGACCGCGTACTCATTGTGTCTGCATTTCGGCCACGGTGGTTGAGCACGCCGGCTTGGTATCAATCGGTACTGCGGACCGAACATATCCCTCGTTTCTAAGGGAATGTCGTCCTTCGGTGACCCAAATCCCACTGGCCCCTCGACTTCAGACATGGTATGTTTCACCACGAAAGAGAGGGTACTACTTTGTTCGATTCACAATGTCATGAGACCCCAACCCTGCTACTTATAGCCAACAGGGCAGCTTAATGCAGTGACCACCAAAAAAAGAGGCTTTTGCTCAGGGACATGACAACACGCCCCTGCTTTGCTCAGGGACATGACACAAGAGGTCAGCTTTTCCTCAGTGAGATGACAAAACAGGGCAGCTTTGCTCAGTGACATGACAAAAGAGTTCAGATTTTGCTCAGTGACATGACAAAACGAGGCAGCATATGCCAGCTTTGCGCAGTGACGGAGTAGGCCTTTAGCCTGTACACATATAGGGCGTAGGTCTTTAGCCTTTACAGGAGTAGGCCTGTAGGCCTGTACACATATAGGGGCGTAGGTCTTTAGCCTTTACAGGAGTAGGCCTGTAGGCCTGTACACATATAGGGGCGTAGATCTTTAGCTTTCTAGGCTTTGAATGGTCCAATCTCTGAAAAGGCTACACTGCAATTAGGAGACTATAGTCTCTGAAAAGCCTATATAGGGTCATTTATTGCTACACTGGAATCCAGGAAAAGCGAAAATATCCTCTCCATGGACTATGCCCACTGCACCAGATAACCTGCCTACATAAAGGCCTCCCTACTATGTCTTCCATACCACATCTCCTCCTCAAGGCATCACAATACTACTATACAACAATGTCTTCCTGGAGGTCCGACCCATTTGGAGTGCCGGAGTGGCATGAGCGCCCGAAGTGCCATTGCGGCTTTAGGACGATGTTGGGAGTCTGGACTGATCGAGTACAACGAGCCAAATACGGCCGTAGGTTCTTCAAATGTCCTGACCTGGATGACGACTTCGTGGTAACGACCACAACTAAATCATTTGTTTCTCGTTATCTTTTTTCAACTTGATCGATGACATCTACCACGCCACACATAGGCTTGCAGGTTCATCGAATGGGTGGATCGGGTGTCGCCGGCATGGCCAAATAACCGGGCAGAGGAGGTGGAAAACAAAGCACAATACTTTGTCAAGATGACTCAGGCTCGCGAGGTGGAACGACAGATGCGGCTTGACTAAGAGCGTCGCGTGAGGGTGGACCAAATCCGTCTGAAGGGCAAGGAGGATGAGCTGCAAAGGAGGCGGGAGCAGTTAAATCTGCGTGAAGCTGCCATCAAGCGTCAGGAGGAGGAGCTCCAAGCTCGGGAGGCAGCTCTCAAGACCAAGAGTGACAGGAAGAAGGATGCAGCGGAGCCATCTTCAGGGCGTGACAAAAAGGGGAAACAACCACGCTACACCCAATAGACAAAATGTAATAGACCCAGCAAGTTATTTTCCCTAAGGCATGCATGTTAGGACTAGTGGTGGAATTCTGAACATTAGAAGTACAGAGTTGCACACATGCCACATGCCTGCCATGTCAAAATATCACTCACCTTCGAAATATCACTTACCACTATATGCATCGATATTTCTACGCTCAATCCTTCGGCAAAAAAATTTAGCTTAATTTGGTTTGCATGTCCAACCTGTAATGAACATAAATTTTTATTACGACTTCATCAGATTAGTTCCCATATTACAACTACAAAATAACAAACCTTGCAAAAACCACGGGAATCATACCTTAAAAGACACTTACCATTTTATATATCGACCGTTCTACGCACAATCGTTCCTAAAAAAAATTACCATATTTTTTTATGCATCTACAACGAGCCAATCAACATAAACTTGTTTTACAATTTTTTCAAATTGTTTTGTAATTCACAACTACAAAATTAACAAAACTTATAATCATTACAGTTCAAATTAACAAAATACAACTAGTAATTTTTTTTGCGACAACGTTAAAGCCTGATCGGTGCAAACCCTAGACGCCGAGTGTCTGCAGACGTGGCAGGGAGCTCGGCGCCACGTGGCAGGGAGCTCGGCGCCAAGATCCACGGCTCCGAGGTCGGAGCCACGAGTCACGGCGCCGAGCTCGGAGCCGTGGATCACGGCGCCGAGCTCCTGCCACGTCGGCTCCACGCGGGTCGGCACGCTGGCGCGGGCCTGGCACCTCGGAGCCGTGGTCCACGGCGCCGAGACGTGTTACCTCGGCGCCGTGATCCACGGCGCCGACCCCCTGGGTCCAAAAACGGAATTAAAACCACCAGGGGTCTAAATGTGAATATTTTTCAAAAAAAGGGCTTAAATACAAAAAATTCGGCCTCCATGATTCCTTCTCTAATCATGTTCAACCATGGTTATTTGATTTGTTGTTGCTCCTTTGTCAAAAATACCAAGTGCTCACTTGGCTAGTGGGGTGCATGTTAGTGCATGCATGCATGAGGTTGTGAGCTCAATTCCAGGGCAAGGCGATTTTCGGTTTGGGCTTGCCAAAATTTTTGTTAGCCAATGACAACCGGGCCCCACGTGTCATACATTCCAAAATATCCCAAAAATCAGCCAAAATAAGATTCCAGAGAATATTCCCTCGTTTTGCATTTTCTGGAATTTCCAAACCGATCAAACTTCCAATCGCTCGTTCTCCCTCGTCCGATCTCCGAATCTAGTGATTCAAATTTCTAAATTTGTCTAAAATCATAATCTATGTTGCAGTATATATTTTATATTTTTGTGATTTTATTTGTATTTATTTGTTTGTTTGTTTGTTTGTTTTCTTGTCTCGCGCGTAGAAACCGACGTTGCCGAAGTGTTTGTCGAGTCGCAGCAAGAAGAACCAAACTACGCTCAAGAAGGCAAGTCTCCTTTGATCATCTTGAACCTATGATTTTAAAATATTTTAATTATTTTAAATTATGTGCATTGCTATTTACATAAAATATTAGTTCAAATCTTAATGTATTAGTTAATCCAACTTTGTTATGCCATCAATTGACGTTGAATGTCATGTACCTTTGTAACCTTAGAATTCCTTTGTCTCAATAATGAGAGTATTATAATTATTTGTGAATAATAGAATGGTAGTATAATGCTTAGTCACGCTATTTAATACCTTTGAAATCTTGAAAATGGGAAATTATGAATTATTGTAATACCCTTGTGTTTACAAATTTAGTGGTAATTGGAGTTACCACTGTTCTTTTAAAATAAACTAAAATGTGAAAGATGGTTTAGATTAGGGTGGATGGTTGGTTTGGATTGGTGCAGGAAGCACGAGATCTTGTAAAGTGTATGTTCCACCCTAGTCAACTAAGGACCGACGCTTGTGTTTGTCCAGACTGAGCATTAACCGTACAACCACAAGTCTATATGGGTACGACCTAACTGACTAACTTACGATAGTCTAGTTTAGGTGCCACCAGTGGAAAGTGGGTGCCAGGGATGGACTGGTTATTCACAGTGAGGGACAGGGATTTACTGTACTCATATGGCGCAAGAGGGGGCTTCGGTTCGGGCAGTTAGCCTACCTGCGGTGAAACCTCAGCGGGTGGTATATAGCTAGATTAGAGTAAGGTAAAGGCTTTGTGATATTTTATCTGGGTCTCATGCCAAAGGAAGCGTGTTGACTTTTAGGATAATTTATCTCTTGTGGGTAAAGTTGTACAACCTCTGCAGAGTGTAAAACTATTCGAATAGCCGTGCCTACGGTCAAGGGCGGGCAAGGAATGCATTCACATGGTAGATTTCTGGTTTTGGTTTTAAAATCAAAGTTTTGTATTCCGAGAGTGGAGGGAACTCTCGGAAGGGTATCCTGGCAGTTGGAGCCAGAGAGGGTGGATGTAACCCGCAGTATTAAACTTGTTCAAGTTGTTTAAGCTAGTGTTGGTAGATGGAACCTTCACTAGAAAATTATTGATAGTTTCTATTAAAAAATTTACTTTATTAAATGGATGCCTTCGAAAATAATTAGTAGTAATTGAAATTTTAAAATATTGCTTTGTGCAAAAGAACCATATAGCCTTCCTTTGTCAAGCCTTGCATCTATGCATTTTTCCCAAGACTTGCGGAGTACTTTATGTACTCACATGCTACACTTAAAAATAAACCTCAGAAGATTGCGAAGCTCAAGAAGGTGGTTACGACTACTGTTTTCGCCTACGGCTGTGATGGATTCTTCCCGGAGAGCTAGGTCGCGCTTCCCCAGTCAATTGCCTGTGGCGTATTGATGGGTCTTCACCGAGTTTATCTTTTGCTTCCGCTGTGTTTCGTGTGTGCGAGGTCTTGAAACCTCAATTGTAATAATGAGACATTTCGGTCTGTACTCTTTAATATTGTAATAAAGCGTTGCTGGTTATGTATTCATTTCTGTTTAACTGTGTGCACTAGCTTTGATCTGGGACTAGTGCAGTAATACACAGAGGGTCCGGGTTCGGAAATCCGGGGTCCCGACACAGGGCAGCCTGGAGATGGCTACCTCGAGAGTGGAGACACTCCTCCCGGGGGCAGCGCCGAGGCCGCAGGCGCTGTGGCTTTGAGGCAGTGGTGCGGCGCGGGAGCAAGCGCGGTGGCCTAGCAATGGTGCGGGCGTGATTCTGGTGGCATGGATGTAGGAGCTAGTGACGATCGGCCTGGCAGCAGTACCGGAGATGACGACGACCGAGAGATGGCTGCTCCCGGGAGTGGAGACGCTCCTCTCGGGGACAGCGCAGCGAAAGACGAGCGACGGTGCTAGCATTTGGAAGCTAGAAAACCAAATGCTCTGATACCATGAAGGCTCATAGAAATGAAGCACTTGTTTGATTCATTAGTGTACAGAGATAAATATACAATGGTGACGCTAATGTGAATATATAGTAATGGTAATGGGAATATATGGCTAATATGAATATATACAGCAATAGTAATATAAATACATGATGGTAGGCTAACAGTCACGACGAAAAGAGGATGGTAGGGTAACACGGATGGGGATGTCCACGATGCGTCGTATCAAGAGAACGACGGAGACTTGGGAAGTTTCTCGAGATGGCAGTAGGGCACCTAGTGCGTCCATGGAGCTCTGATCGAACGGCCACAGGTCTATACCGTCGGAACGCTGTAGCTTCTTTAGGGTTTTTCTTTTTAAAATACCAAGAAAGTTTAACTATGCTCCCAAAATGAGTTATTTAAGAACGAAGGGAGTACACTTTTACTTATGCAAGTATAATGTACATATTTAATTTTCTGTCAAAATATTAAATATGCTTAACCGACTAAACACCTGATTTAGTATATCCACACTGTAAGAGAGCGATGGTTCACAAGCACAAGCACCATAACAACTAAACAAAGAGAATCCAAATTCCCAATAATCAAATTCATTGTGCTCCCAAGCATATAAGCATATGGTCACTTCCTAAAACAAATGCAATCAATTATTGCCACCTTTATACCAGTAATCGCTGCACACTCATTGAGCCTTTTTTTACAGGCATATTCGTGAGAGGAGCAATAGAGCATCGATCCTTAGGGCACATGCTGCGTTCATGTTGGCTCAGGTCAACTTTCAAAGGTTTGATGATCTTTGATGTGAAAGAGCAGAGCAATGGCAGATAGCACGCCTGAAATGAGACCTATCATTCGGCAGTCAGGCAGGATACGATTCCACGGAAGAGCTGAAAGAGATCGATTGTTCTCATGAAGAGAGAGAGAGAGAGAGAGAGAGAGAGAGAGAGAGGAGCGGTTGATTACGTTAAGAAATCACTTATAATTTGGCACAAAACTTCACGTGGTTGCAAGATTCTTTTTTTAACAAAGTCCCTAACATTATACTCCGTAATAGTCAGCAGAGAAAAGGCATTTGAAACATAGAAAAAATAAAAAAATCAGTGAGAAGTATTATATGGAACAATGCTATTTTCCTCTAGAGTCTGACCAGGGGCAGAGTTGGCCTCGGCCGCCGGGGCAATAGTCCGAGGCTCAGCTGAAAAAATCTATATTATTTTACTGTAGCTACTAATATAAGGTCTTGATATTTTTTTATTTCAATGGGCTAGGCTGAGGGTCACGGTGTGTTAAGTCCGGGGGGTTTCTTTCAGCAGAGGGGTCTGCTGTGATTGAAGTGTTGAAACGTACGGCTGAGAACAACTTAGATCATGTGTCAAACATCACGTAAACAGTCTCCCCTGCGCATGTATCTGGCGCCGTGACAACACACATCGCATCATTGTGAAACAGACAATTGCCGTTTAGTGTAATTAATCACCGTCTAGTGTAATTAATCACCACCTAGACACGTGTCATACAATACTGGCGACTTCTCTCACGTAGATAAGTAGAGCCTTTTTTTCCTTTGCGGATTAGCTAGGTAGGACTTGGCGCGCAAACAAGAACACCCTGTCGTTCAGCATCACGATAGCATATATACGTACATCACAATTTGGTCGCTTCAGTTGTAATCGTGTACGTACAATTGTACCCCGATCGACCTATCCATATACAGTATGATGCTGCGCGTATAAATCCTGGCACAAATTGGCACCAGAAAATTTTTGAAAAAAAGAGAATAATATAAGAGAATAATATCTGCAACAGAGCAGCAAAGGCATATGCTAGGTATATGATATATCTTGGATACGTGTGCCAATGCCATGCACGCAGCTTTCTAGCTGCTCCTTCTGGAGTAGTGCTACTATATACACACGACCTATCTTTCATCTTTTCTTTCTTTTCGCTTTATTCCCCTCCTCCCATCTTTCGCTGCAAGCAGGAGATAGATTGAGAGATAACTGCCGTAGAATCCCTTAGCCACCAAATTTTATTTTGAAAAAAACCAAAAGAGAAATATTATCTCTTCACAAAAAAGAAATTAACAGAAAAGAATATACAAAAAAATATGCTGCTCTGCTCGATGATATAATAATAGCCAGCTTCCGGCTTTCTTTCCATCTCCCCCCTGCACCACACCTCCACACCAAGAAAGAACACGCACGCCTCTGCGCACACGTGAAGAGATCATTCAGTTGGGATTCCTTGTACGGTGGTAGCTTAGCTGCGCAGCGGCGGCCGGCGGCGAGGGCGGGAGAAGAGGGCCGAGATGGCGGCGGGCAACGAGTGGATCAACGGGTACCTCGAGGCGATCCTGGACGCCGGGGTGAAGCTGCGGGAGCAGGGGGTGGCGCTGCCGCGGCTGAAGCCGCTGTCGCCGTCGACGTCGTCGCTGGCGGACGAAGCCCGGGCGGGCGCGGGCGCGGGCGCGGGCGCGGCTTCGTACAGCCCGACGAGGTACTTCGTGGAGGAGGTCGTCAGCCGCTTCGACGACCGCGACCTCCACAAGACATGGACCAAGGTAAGGACGTAGTACCTAATGACGATCGGACTGTAGGTTAGCCGCCGTCGATCGATCGATCGATCGATCTTGTTGCTCTTGCTCGCGCGCTTACGCGGTGCGACCATGGAAAAAAAAATTAATTAATGCTTGCTAATACAGGTGGTGGCGATGCGGAACAGCCAGGAGCGGAACAACCGGCTGGAGAACCTGTGCTGGAGGATCTGGCACGTCGCCAGGAAGAAGAAGCAGGTATGCATGTACCAGACGCCATGGATGCTCTCAAGCTCATAGGCTTTAAGCATATATTCACTTGCTCTGCTTTCGTTCTTTCTCTCTCTCTTTTTTCCCCTGTCCAGTCCTTTCCTGTTTGTTTTGTACCTGCCCTTGAATCTTGGTGATTATTGTAGTACTCCGTATAGTAGGCCGATTCAAAGATGGCTGCCTAGTTAGCCTGGCCCAAAGGGCACTGCCCACGTCCCACTTTTAATGTTGGGCTGCGTCTCGAGTCTTCACTTGGTTCTTGTCACTTGTGTTAATCGGCGTGCCCTTGTTACCACGAAACTCAAGCAATTTGCACATGCAGTCATTACTCCCTAGAGATAAAGAGGACGTTATATTATCTTTTGCTAATGAATTTTGGCTGTGATCTATAAGTTTTGGCTGATAATAAATAGTAATGACTGAAAAAATAGTTTTTAGAAAGAAGAGACGAGCGATACAAAAAGTAAAGGAGAGATAGATACATGTGACAGAAGAGAGAGGAGTAGAGTGGGTGATGCACCTATGACCTCTTGGCTTATTCCTGGAGCAAGACGGTGGTGAGAGGAGTGAAGAAACTGCTTTGAAAAGTCCGGTGTTCGTATTAACTTTTAGCTTTTTTAAGAAGAAACTACAAATAGAAATTAATACGAATAGGGCAAAGTAAGTATAATTAGAGGTTCAATGGTCCATCGTGAGAGCATCTCAGCTCTGCTCATGCCAAATTCCTCTCTATATTGGAAATACCATGCCAAATCTCAAAAGGCATGTTGTAGCTTCGTGAGCTACAGTAGCTTCGACTAAGGCCTTATTCTTTTAAGTTCTTGGCTTTTTCAAAAGTTAAAATTAATGATATGATTTTTTGAAACAAATTCTTCAAACGGCTTTTTAAGTTTGAAACTGTATACGCTATTCACGTCGACATCTCCACCGTCTGTTGTCATCTCTAAAAATGCACATAAAAACTAGTGGTCGTAGCAAAAAAACCATTAACCACAATTGCAAAAAAACAAGGTATAAGTCGCATCATTTCCTTCCCCTCCCCGTTGTGTATTCATCTCAAGTAAGCCATTTTTATGGGGACCTAGACGCTACCACATAACCCTTTGGAAGCTACGTGGTAGCATCTGAGGTAGGGCATCACCCCATACACCGATTCTCTCCATATCGAAGTTACTACGTATTGGAGTGGAACATTTTTTGTGGCATGTTTTGTTTCTCTCTCCTCTAAGGCTTCCACTTCAAGATGCCTTGCTGTGTTTTTTTGCTGCCGTAACAAATGTCAAGCTTGTACAAACGCCAACTCTTTTCGACGGTAATGTGTTGTAAGGCTGTAATTTCCCCGAGCAAAAAGACATAATTATAGGCAATTTGAGGACTTGCGCGCGCACACACACATATATTGTTAATACATAATATGCAATTCTTACCTTGTTGCAATTTTATGAACTTTTTTTTTTAAACGAACTATACTTATTATATATAGGTCGAGTGGGAGTACTCGCGGCAGCTGGCACAGCGAAGGTTGGAGCAGGAGCTGGGTAGTCGGGAGGCTGCCGAGGACCTCTCCGAGCTCTCTGAGGGTGAGAAGGACGGGAAGCCCGACACCGCCCATCTCTCCACAGCACAGCCCGATGGCAGCGACCAGCAGCAACAGCAGAGCCGGTTCGCGAGGATGAACTCCGACGTCCGAGTAGTCTCCGACGAGGAGGACGAGGAGAGCAAGAACAAGAACCTCTACATCGTGCTCATTAGGTAACTAAGGGCATCTCTAATAGTGTCACTTTAGCTATCTCTTAACTATATCACGTCAATAAATTTCTATGTGAAGGAGAGAGAAGGTGAGAAAAGAGAATATGCTATCCTTATGCAAGAGACAATCTAAAATACACAAACCAACACAAATGTTAAAGAAGTGTGAGGGAGGAATATAATAAAAATAATATAAAATAGTTAGAGAAATTAATTGTAGAGATGAACTGTTGGAGATGTTAATTCTAGTGCCGTCTTTATGTGAGGTAGAAACCTTATGGCATCCCTAATAGTGTTATCTTAGTTGTCTCTTAGCGAGTAAAATCTTATGTAGAGGAGAGAGAGGATGTAAGAAGAGATAATATGCTGTCTCTTATGCCAGAGACAACCTGAGCCCGCAATCCAACGTAAATAGTTAGAGCGTGTGAGGCAAGAAGTTATGATTAAAATAGTATAAAATAGTTAGAGAAATAATTTACTGTTGGAGAGATTGTCTCTAGTGTTGTCTTTAGGTAAGGTTGAAGTCTTGAAGATAACCTTAAAAGACAGACTATTATACATATTGTTAAAGATAATTTTAAGAGACAGACTATTGTACATGCTCTAAAACCACCCTAACTAACTGATAACTTGACACATCACATGTTATCCATCTAGCGTTAGGGCCTGTTTGATATGGCCGTGGCTTATGGTTTTTGGCTGAAATTTTTGAATTTTAGCTGTTTACAACAGATATTACGGAGAGAGCTACTCGTTTGAGATTTTAGTTGATACAGATGTTGGGCTTTTAACATGTACTACAATTAACTTGTAAAATCTGTCTTCAGAAAATATTCCATTTGAAAGTTAGGTACTGTACCAAAAGTCAGAAACCGCTTTTAGAAGCTGTTAAAAAACAGACCCAATAATTAATTGAGCACTTGCAACATAGAATTTTTTTATTAAATACTTTTTTGTAAAAAATATTTTATTAATAACTTTCCTAATTTTATTTTGAAATCTCATCATTTTAGCCACACCGTTAACCAACGGTGGCATGGGAAAAACACACTGCAATGCCATCAATACTAGTGTAGCCAAACCTCGCCAGTGGCGTGCAGTGTTGTTTTTACCAAACTGGCCATTTCTTGGCTCCGCGTTTTTATCTTGTGAAGTGGCAAACACTGTTATATCCACGGATGGTGGTATGGTCAAAATGGTTGTATTTGAATAAAAATAAATTTGAAAAGGGTCGAATAATATAAATTGCTCTGCAACGTCCTTCGACTATGTGATGTGATGCTGTGTTCTGTTTATGTTGGAATTTAGCATACATGGGCTCGTGCGCGGGGAGAACATGGAGCTTGGGCGAGACTCCGACACCGGAGGCCAGGTCAGTACGAACAAATTTCAATTGCAAAATCTTGTAACGGCTACTAACTTCTACCAATTATATAAAAAAATTCATTTACAGAATTCCATTTGCTCATGAAAATCACCAAAAATTGTGTACCATTGACTTAGCTTAATCATAATTGATACACCAAATGAAGGCTCCAAAACGCTCCTTCCGTTCTTTTTAGTTGACTTCTTAAAATCTATTTTATCAAACTTTCTAAAATTAGACTACTAATAGATTTAAAGCTATTTAGATTACTTGTACGAAAATTATATAATTAGATTTATTGTTAAAAATTCTTTCATAATATCATAGTTTTATTACTATATTTTAATGTAAAGTTATAAAAAAATAACATTAAAGTTACATCTCGAAATCATAAAAAATAAAAAACGTCGAGCTGGAAAGGAGGTAGTATACTGCACTGAGCTATCTTATGAAGGGATTGGTTAAGTCCGGTCCAAACGTTGACACGTCTCACGTCTGGTGGATTTCAATTGATTTACCTACTTCATGGCCAGGTCAAGTACGTGGTGGAGCTGGCCCGCGCGCTGGCGGCGACGGCGGGGGTGCACCGCGTGGACCTCCTCACGCGGCAGATTTCCTGCCCGGACGTCGACTGGACCTACGGCGAGCCCGTCGAGATGCTCACGCACCTGAACCCCGACGCCGACGACGGCGATGGCAGCGGCGACGGCGGCGCCTACATCGTGCGGCTGCCGTGCGGGCCCCGTGACAAGTACCTCCCCAAGGAGTCCCTCTGGCCGCACATCCCCGAGTTCGTCGACCGCGCCCTCGCGCACGTCACCAACGTCGCCCGCGCCCTAGGCGAGCAGCTGCAGCCTCCGGCCGGCGAGGGCGCCGGCAATGCGGCGGGGGCGCCGGTGTGGCCGTACGTGATCCACGGGCACTACGCGGACGCGGCGGAGGTGGCTGCGCACCTGGCGAGCGCGCTGAACGCGCCGATGGTGATGACGGGCCACTCGCTGGGGCGGAACAAGCTGGAACAGCTGCTCAAGCTGGGCCGCATGCCGCGCGCCGAGATCCAGGGCACGTACAAGATAGCGCGCCGGATCGAGGCCGAGGAGACGGGCCTCGACGCGGCGGAGATGGTGGTCACCAGCACCAAGCAGGAGATCGAGGAGCAGTGGGGCCTCTACGACGGCTTCGACCTCAAGGTGGAGCGCAAGCTCCGCGTGCGCCGCCGCCGCGGCGTCAGTTGCCTTGGTCGCTACATGCCGCGCATGGTGGTCATCCCGCCCGGCATGGACTTCAGCTACGTCGACACCCAGGACCTCGCCGAGGGGGACGGCGACCTGCAGATGCTCATGAGCCCCGACAAGGCCAGCAAGGCCAAGAAGGCCATGCCTCCAATCTGGTCAGAGGTAACAACTCGATCATCCTTGTGAATTCAGATATTCTCTGCTTTTCGATGCTGATAATGCTAGTGCTGTAGGTGCTGAGGTTCTTCACGAATCCGCACAAGCCGATGATCCTGGCGCTGTCTCGGCCGGACCCCAAGAAGAACGTCACCACGCTGCTCAAGGCCTACGGCGAGAGCCGCCACCTCCGCGAGCTCGCAAACCTGGTAATTAGGCAACATTGCACAACCCAAACTTGAAGCTTCAAACCAAACAGAATTTGGTCATCAAACTGAGAACTAACATGGTCGATCGGCCTCTGCAATGATGAATGCAGACGCTGATACTGGGGAACAGGGACGACATCGAGGAGATGTCCGGCGGCGCGAACACGGTGCTCACGGCGGTGCTGAAGCTCATCGACCGGTACGACCTGTACGGCCAGGTGGCCTACCCGAAGCACCACAAGCAGACGGACGTGCCGCACATTTACCGCCTTGCCGCCAAGACCAAGGTACAAAATGCCATCATTTTCTTTCCTTTCAGAGTTCCAGAGCTGGCTTGACACTTGGTGATTCGCAGGGAGTGTTCATCAATCCTGCTCTTGTCGAGCCATTCGGTCTCACCATCATTGAGGTAAGAATCTTGCAAAATGCAACTTGTTCTTCTGAAATTTTCAGAACGAGAATTGGTCACTGAGACCAATGTTTTTGTTGTTGTTGTGTGATGTGTGCGTAGGCTGCTGCTTATGGCCTGCCTGTGGTTGCCACCAAGAACGGCGGGCCGGTGGACATCCTCAAGGCGCTCAACAACGGCCTGCTGGTGGACCCCCACGACGCGGCGGCGATCACCAGCGCGCTGCTCAGCCTGCTGGCCGACAAGGCACGGTGGCTGGAGTGCCGGCGCAACGGGCTCCGCAACATCCACCGCTTCTCGTGGCCGCACCACTGCCGCCTCTACCTCTCCCACGTCGCCGCGCACTGCGACCACCCCGCCCCGCACCAGCTGCTCCGCGTCCCCGCCGGCCCAGCCGCCGCCGCCGCCGCCGCCGAGGCCAACCCAGGCGCGGACGAGCCGCTCTCCGAGTCGCTCCGCGACCTCTCCCTCCGCATCTCCGTGGACGCTTCACACGACCTCAATGCCGGGGACTCCGCCGCCGCCATCATGGACGCCCTCCGCCGGCGTCGCTCCACGGACCGGCCGGCGAGCTCAGCCCGGGCACTGGGCTTCGCGCCCGGCCGGCGGCAGAGCCTCTTGGTCGTCGCCGTCGACTGCTACAATGAAGACGGTCAGCCGAACGTCGAAGACCTCAAGAAAGCAATCGACTTGGCGATGGCGGCCGGCGACGGCTCCGGCGGGCGGCTCGGATACGTGCTGTCGACCGGCATGACCATATGCGAGGCCGTCGAGGCGCTCAGGGCCTGCGGCGCCGACCCGGCCGGCTTCGACGCGCTGATCTGCAGCAGCGGGGCCGACATATGCTACCCGTGGAAGGAGCTCGCGGCCGACGAGGAGTACGCTGGGCACGTGGCATTCCGGTGGCCCGGCGAGCACGTGAGGGCGGCCGTGCCGAGACTCGGGAAGGCCGACAGCGCGCAGGAGGAGGACTTCTTCGTCGACGAGGCCGCCTGCTCCGTGCACTGCCACGCCTATGCCGCCACGGACGCGTCCAAGGTGAGCACTAACCAGTACCGCTTCTTGGGCATCTCGTTTCATATCCTCCTCCATGGCCACACTTCATGATGGGTTTTTTGCAGGTGAAGAAGATCGATTTGATCAGGCAGTCGCTGCGGATGCGCGGGTTCCGGTGCAACCTCGTCTACACCCGCGCGTGCACGCGCCTCAACGTGATCCCCCTCTCCGCTTCCCGGCCGCGCGCGCTGAGGTGAGAGAGATCAATGAAACTGACATGCCAGTGTGCCACACAAGTAGTAAAGGTTGTTCGTGAGACTGAACATTTTTGTTTCTGAACATTTTCTGTAGATACCTGTCGATACAGTGGGGCATCGACCTGTCCAAGGTGGCCGTGCTCGTCGGCGAGAAGGGCGACACCGACCGCGAGAGGCTCCTCCCGGGGCTGCACAAGACGCTGATCATGCCGGGCATGGTCGCCCACGGAAGCGAGAAGCTCCTCCGCGACGAGGACGGTTTCACGACGGAGGACGTCGTGGCCATGGACTCCCCAAACATCGTCACTCTCGCTGAAGTCCAGGCTGCCTCTGACCTCCTCAAGGCCATCTGAGAGCTGCTCTGCTCCTATTTTCTACAGCTCGTAGCTCCACTTGGATGTGGTAATTTTGGTCTATTATTTTGAAAAAAAGATGATTGCAAACTTGCGTACCTGGGCAAGTATAAGGATTGCTTGGTGTTGCTGCTGCACAAGCAAACATGTCACTAATAATTTTTCATGTCTTGGCGATGCCTCTGAGAGGTATGTGTGTATATAAAAGAAAGAAAACAAAGAGAAAAAAAGGTTGCCTGTTGGGAATTTTGATTGGCAACAACCAATACCGCACTTGAGTACAATTTTGTTTCATCAGTTGTGTTTCCCTGATCCTATTGATAATCACTTCCAGAACAGCGTACTTTTTGCAATATGTTAGCCTGTTTTCTCTGCAGGTTGAGAGGGGCTAATATGATATGATATGATGCCATGCCTATCTGCTTATTCCCAATTCCATTTTTATATACAATAAATTAAGTTTCGACTGTATCCTCTGATCATTCTTGACTCAATTATCGTAATCAAACCTAGAAGATTATTTATAGCTTCTTGAACATTTTCCTTTAACTCGATTACTGCTCAATGGCACGAACTGATGAATTAGTTCCAACGCCGGCAGCCCATCCGGCGCAAGCCCACCCTGCTGGATTTTGAGCGGCGGTGTTTCGATTGATTTTGAGCTGCATCCCCGAGTCCACAAAAGGCCACCCGGTGCCTGCGCTGCAAGAACCTTGGTCACCTTGCTGTCGACTGCAAGCGGCCACGAACCCCTTCCTCTTCTAGGCCATCGTCGGCTGGTCTCTGGACGATGTCGCTGGCAGAGCGCTCCCGCCCAAGAAGCGCGTCCTGGAGTGGCGGCCGGTGCGGCACTCGCCCGGCAGTCTCATTTCCGGCCATGAAGAAAAAACCAAGGCCCTCTATGAGTTCTACTGCCATCTGCTAGGAAATAGGAAAGAAAGGAGCTAGCCCTCGATTTGGACCAGCTGCAATCCAACATTTCAACCTACAATCCTTTGACGAAGTTTTTGTTTGTAGCCTATTAGATGCATAATAGAATCAGTTAAGATTTGTATCTGATAAGGTCTATCAGAGATAGAATAGAACCAGAATTAGTTAGAATTTGTATCAGGTATGTTCAATCCATATCTTGAATTATAGTCGAAGTCGTATCATACTCTAGTCACTTCGTTGATATTTATAAGGCATGGTCTAACTTTGTGCGGTCTACAAAGTTGACCTTTGACCGTTAATTTCTTATACGCTGCTTTGCTCATAGCTAAAAAATCATAATCATACGAAAGTGCTTTCAAATATGAATCCAACGATATTACTTTTGCGTCACAAGATTTATATATTATTGGACTAACTTTTGGTAAAAATTTATGAACTCAAATCTTCAAATTTGTGGACACCTTATAAAAATCAAATAGATGGAGTATATACCTCCAAAGCTCAAGCAATATATCGAGAGGACATATGAAATGGCTTCGGTTTTCGGCTTTTGGCTTTCAGAAGCTGGAAGTGCTCAGCTTCTAGATGCTAGCCGTATAAAGAGAGAAATGAAGCTTGGGTCATCGGCGAGGGAGGTGTGGTGGGTCTCGATGAAGCACAAAAATGGAATCCCCTCAACAAGTGGAACACGTTAGTCTCAATAGTTTGCATAGAGGAGCATTGTAGGTAGTCGGTGGCGGGCGCTCGCCATGGTAAGGCTGGAGAAGTATGTCTTGGGCGCCATGGAGGTGAGGGAAAGCTAGAGCGCGATGAGTAGATATCTCGGGTGCGATGAATTTGATTGAGGACTCATGGTTGTGACACAATTGACGACGATCACCTGAGCTTGAGCCGCCATCACTGGAGCTTTGCGCCGCTGCCTGAGCTTGAGCCGCTACCGCCAGAGCCTATGCCGTCGCCGATAGAGCTCTCACCGTTGTTGCTCGAGCTTAAGTTGTCGTCGCTTGAGCTTGAGCTGCCACCAATGGAGCTCTAGCCCACGCCAATCGAGCATGAGTTGCAGCCACTTGAGCTTGCGCCACTACCGCCCCGAGCTCGCACTTCGGCCGCTCAAGCTAGTGCTACTGACCGAGCTTGCGCCATCGCCGCCCGATCAGTCGTCATGAGGCAAGGTTTGAGGAAGACAACAAGTGGATGACCGTCACCGCATAAAGATATGATCCCTTTATTTCACTTCAGCTCAGCTAAAAGTTAGAAGCTCTAACCAAATTAAATACCTTCCACTTTCAAATGCTACTCTCCACCACAAGCAACCATACTTCAGCGACTACCTCGATGGCAGATAACTTCATCCATAGCTCTCTGCATGGTACACTTCGTTAGTTTCTATTCCAGTTTGAACATCTTCGTCAGCTTCTTCTTTAGCCAGAGTGTCCGTTACATTCCCGCTCTGACTATGGGGATATTAGAGTACATGATTTGTATGGCAAGACTACTAGAGATATAATAGAATCAGGTAGGATTTGTACCTAATATGATTCCTTCCATATCTCTAGAAGATTAACTCATGGTAGTCATCTTGTACTTTATATATATACCCTCTGAAGCTCAAGCAATATATTAAATTATTCTGTACTATTCTATCTTCCTTCAGGTTTATAAGAGGAGGGAAATTTGAATGTGATCAAGCTCGATAAGGCACCCGGCCGGACAAGAGGGGTTTACCGGGTGCTACAAGACATGCTGGTCGATAATTAAGTTTGACATTGTAGCGGCCTTCGAGAGTTTGCGGCATAGACAAAATCAAAGCCCTTTCATTACAGGGCGATGCATTCGAGACAACTTCCTTCTAGTTCAACAAGGAAAAATTGAGTATATAGGACTGAGTTGAGTGTGATTTTGTGAAATAAGATCAAGTTTTTTGGACTTGTAAATATAGGACTGAGTTCACCACCTTCTTGCAAATATAGGATTTTTCCCATTTTAATTTCATTTCCATTTTTCAGGCATTTTTCTCCACGCGAAATGACCCTTTTGCCCTTCTTCTTCCTCCTCACCTGGCCGCGCCGCCGCCTGGCCGCGCCGCCCCCTCGCCCGCCCCGCGCCGCCGCCGCTCCCTCGCCTGGGGAGGGCGCGGCGCGGGGCGGGCGAGGGAGCGGCGGCGGCGGCGCGGCGCGGGCGAGGGAGCGGCGGCGGCCAGGCGGCGGCGCGGCCAGGTGAGGAGGAAGAAGAAGGGCAAAAGGGTCATTTCGCGTGGAGAAAAATGCCTGAAAAATGGAAATGCAATTAAAATGGGAAAAATCCTATATTTGCAAGAAGGTGGTGAACTCAGTCCTATATTTACAAGTCCAAAAAACTTAGTCCTATTTCACAAAATCACACTCAACTCAGTCCTATATACTCAATTTTCCCGTTCAACAAATGGCAAGGTTTCTCCATAAACGAAATCAGCCATGGATGCCCCCCTGATGTATGGGTTTCTTGTGGCCTTGTTTGGTGGTGGTGGCTCGGAAAACTGAGAGGATGAGAAGGGGATAGATGCGGAGCCACAGAAAAGAAAATTGTGATAGGGAGGAGATGATGGTTTTGATAAGAATAATTTTTGCAGAAGTTAATTCATTTGTTGGGGAAGTTGCTTTTTTTAGGTTTACTATTTAGTAGTTTTTTAGGGAGGTGAAAGGGGAAATAGGAGGGGGCAACTTACCATCACCATCATTTACCAACTAGGTCCTTTTAATTTGTATAAAGGAAAGTGCCCTTCCAATTTTTGCAATTAGACCTTTTTGTTATTACGAAGATATATATTTCAAGGTCATTGCTACAACTTGCACAAGGTACAGATCCCAGAAATATATGTGCCTATAAATGGAGAAACATGAGTCATCCAAGATGTGTTTTTGATATACTCTTTATGTATGTCAAAATTATGCATCGTAAAGATTGAACAATAACCACAAAAGAGTGTATATCAGAATTTGTACTGTAATGTCGTTGTGGTAGTGTTTTGAGCGAAAAAAACTACCGAGTCATGATATTGTCCTCTAGTAGTATAATCCCTTGTAAAACGATGTCATTTTCAATGCAACTTCAAACATTAACGTTAACCAATATTTGTTAGCAAAATCCTGAAACTATGTGCTATGAATTTTTTAAGCATATATGCTCATATTTTTTCATTGGTAATATGAACTTCAAACACTAATTAACCTTTTGGTGTAGTGTTCATTAGGTTGGTGGTTTTAAGATAGGATCACTATTTTTTAGATTATCGTGTGCTAATTTTGGGTAATCGATTGATCTTTTGTACTCTTCCAGATTGCTCTAACTCTGATTGGTGGTCAGATGTACTTTTTATCAAGGCCATCTACAAGAAGAATTATAGTACATTCGTGGTAAAGAACTATTAGTAAATTTCACTTTTGTAGAACCTAAGGTTAAGGATGCTATTGTAGCCTTTCATTTTTTATGGTTATTGTAAATTTGTTCTAGTTGAGGAACCGTCGCTGACGACCAGTCCGAACGATTTCTCTGTTTAGAATAAGAACGAATCAATCACAGAATCACAGAAGAATAGATTGAACACACAGAGAGATAGAGAGAACTTCTGATCTTTCTTTATTGCTTTCATTCATGTGTACATAATATGCTGGTATAACTCCCTATTTATAGACTACAATGAGGTGTCCACCATGAGCCGCGGGCTGCTGGCCCAGCCCAGGTTTCTTAACAGTTCTAACTTCAAAGTATGATTGCCAGCTTTTAACGAGTTGTCTCATCGATATCCTTCCTTCTGTATATTGACTGACCGCTTGATTAGTTGTAGGTATTCATGAATTTGTTAACAACTCACCGAAATTTTTGTTTCATATTTTCTCTATTGCATACACCTCACCACCCACTAGTTAGCTAGAACATAAAGGCTACTGCCTATTTAGATGTGTGCAATCGCTTTCATTCTTATCATCGTGATGCAGGTGCTGGAAACCCCATCAGAGTGTCATACAGTTTACGTCCTATTTAGAACTGTTATTCTATGATTCTTGGTGCATGCTTAAATTACGGTGATATAGCTAAGATGTCAATCCCGCGGTTGGCACGTGCGGTCGGCGTTGGTGGTGTGGTCGGGTGCGCGTGACGTCATTGGCGCTTAGCATCACTGGCGCACGGGGAGTATAGGACCGAAATGGCGACAGAGAGGGGTGAATATCGCTCGCTTCAAAATCGCCCCCGAGAAATCGAACACTGATTTTTCAAAAAGATGCAAAACAAAGCAACTCACAAAAAATTAAAAATAATTTTGCCGAAATTTAGAACGCATGCGATACTAAAACATTCAGCATAACTCAAAGATTAACCAATAAAAATTTCAGCTGAAAATAACGCCGTTTGATCTGCATGCAAAATTGTCAAAGATAGCACACAAAAAAAAATGAAAGAACATGACCACTTCCTTGCCATTCAGCCATCAGCGATGTTCTGCAGTTTTTTTTCTTTGCTTGGCCGAAAGACAGAGCAGACTGAAGGTTTTCACTAAAGATTCAGAGAAAGCTCAAATCCAAGAAAATTAGAGAGGAACTTCTTTTTTTATCAGACAAACACACCAAGAGCATAATCTAAATATAATGGGGGCTCCAAACAACACAAGAAATCAACAAAAACACAGGAATTTCAGATTCGAGCCAAGAACTGAAAAAGTACAGAGGCTTCACCAAAATCCAAATTACTCCCCAACCTTTGATCCTATGGCCATGAAACTTTGAGGATATGTTAGCAATAGCTATGGGATAATCCAGATCAAATTTCATGCCATTTCTCCAAAGGAAACAAGATTTAACCAAAACCCTAGAAGAGGAAATACATGACCAGAGGAACCCAAAAACTTAAATCTGAAATTAAACTTGGTTTGCTATGAAGATTTACTAGCCAAATGACTTTTGAGCATCTACCATGTCATAGCAACCCATTTTGGGTCTTTCCAACAAGAAACAACAAGAAAACCAAAATATCACAAATCCACCAAAAAGAGCATCGAAGAAACAGAGGCAAGAACAGAGAGAAACTTCAGATTTTCCATTGCAAATCACAAGCGAAATACAAAGAGATACGTCCCCATACGCATGGACATTCAAACAAGGAAGATTACAAGTTCATCTCTCCAATCTCTCCCTCTCAATCCTCAAGATCACCAAGAACCTCACATGTTTCTTGGGAGGAATACACAGGAAGGAGAGACTCTCATGGAAACCATCGAAGGGGACACGCTCTCAACAGACTCTGTCTCTCCCAACTACTAAAGAGCCAAAGCTAACCAACCCTCTAAAGACTCTTTTGACTCAATCAACCCCTAGCTCTCTCCTAAAGCCTCAATTGGGCATGCAGCCCCTCACAAGTATTTATAGCCTACGGCTAACGGGTCTCCGCCCCGTTACGCCCGCTAAATCCAACGGAGCCCGGTCCCGCTTGTGCAGCCTTGCGAAATTCCCGATTCGCCGCTCCTGCACCTTCCGGGAAGCTTCCGCGCTCCTTGCCTCGCACGCCTCGCAACCACCTCGAGTCCACGTCGTCTTTGACACATCTCGACCGTTCTGACCTCAGCGCCACCTCCGCCTAGTCCGGTCCACCGTGTCTCGCCACAACTCCGCCTCGACGTCCTGCAGACACACAGACAAGAAACACATCAAATAGCACCGCTCGATACATGAAAGCGTAAATACCATCATAGTTACCACAGATGAAGTCCAAACATGTCGAATCATCAGAATATGCGTCCTAATCCCATACGACCAAGTTTGACCAAAATCCGACCGAGCCCATTGCACCACGCAACGTCAAGGTCCAAACAACCCAAACCAAACTCGACTATCCTAAACCGATGTCAATTACTCATCATATACATGGGATGACCTCCACATGGTCTCTCAATCTCCCCCTTGATGAGTATATTGACAAACCCCGGAAAAGCAATAAGTTGAGTTTGAGTTTGAAAAATCCAACATGGTCCAAAGAAGGAATATGAAGCTAATGACCATGTCGACACAAGGAGCAAACGAAAGAACAAGTTTTCCTCAAAACTTCAAAAATAGCTTTTTCTACCACTATTCTCCCTCTTTTGACAATAACACATCAATAATGTAAAGGAGAGAATATGACATGTCAACGGATGAGATGGCTGAAGTTTGATTATTCTAAGCATTTAGAGCCATGAGAATTATCCATAATGACCATAATGTAATACACCAAGCCATAACTCAATAAAATGCTATCTAGATCATGACAAGATATGTATATCCTAGCTAGAACACATAGATGACGATCTGAAATGTAATGCATTTTATGAGTATGTCAAGTCATCAACAAGCAAAGTCTAACTAGAGATATCCAAGGATGATGCAGGCCATGTCAATAAGCTAAGCAGAACTAAGAAGCTACAATTGAGACCAAATAGAGTGCTATGCTCAAGAATGAAACATTGGTTCAAGTACTTAGTTCTTTTTGTAGCTTAAGCAAATTGAGCACATAAAACATTGTCTTTTGAAAGCATATGGTCGTTTCCAACCCAATTTTTTTATGTGCTAGATCTCAAGCCTTATGCGACTACTCCAAGCGATAAGCTTAAGAAGATAGTCTAGGTCATCCAAAACTCCCCCTGAGTTCATGCCTAGTGCAATGGCAAGCCGTCTCATGAGAAAGAATTGGTGAAATCAGTTTTTTCGCACAAAAGAGATCATTTTGCTTTGTAAACATGTTGTACTACCTCATGCTACATCAAGAGACTAAAATAGCTCAATCTAAGGCTCAATAGAGATTCAACGCTCTACTCAATCTATTTGACATGGCATGAATCATAAAGGGATAGCTCAAGAAAGACTAAACTCAAAAGCTAGCATGACAAGTTTTAATTCAAGTTGAGCAATTTTAAATTACTTATCATGGCAAAAGCTAGTCTACACATATGAAGTCATGATAAATCTAGAATATCAACACAAATCATGGCAAGGTGTAAAACATTGAGAACATGTCATAACAAAATAATAATCAAGGCTCAATGTAGTTATATTACAATGCAGAATGCTGAAATGCAATAAAATCCAGCTCCCACTCAACATGAGATGCAACTTTTAGTTCAAGTTGAGTTAAGTCAATATTAAGCTCCAGAAGCTCCCAAATGAACTCCTCCTGAACCAAAGCAATAAAATCGAGAAGCTGGCAAAGAAAACCAAAACAGGCAGTGCTTAAAGCATAGATAAGATATAGAAGATACTATGGCTCAGACTGACTCTCATCTACCCCATGTGACTCCAAGACTATTAGCTTAACTGTAAAACACACACACTAGAGAGCAAACACGTACCTTGTCTACCCGAGAGTGGCCCAACCCTCGCTAGAACCTACAAGAAGTGAGTGAACTCAATCTAGTGAGATAAGAAACAGCTAATAAGAAGCATCCTGGAAGCACAAGATAAGAGTAAGAAGTCTATGCAACTAGACAAGAGAAACACTCTAACCTATGCTAGAAGGACTAAGCTTGATGCACCTCGAGTGCAAAGCGACAGAAATGAGACAGAAGCATAATCAATATAGTAAAGCAGTAAAGCCCAAAGCTCACTCTCACTACAGTCCATAAGGACAAACCACCCCAAGCTCTCCCCGCAGAGCTAAAAACCTCGAAATATCCAATGGCTTGGTGAAGATGTCAGCCAACTGGTGGTCACTCTCCACAAACTGGAGCACTATATCGCCCTTTTCTACATGGTCTTTAAGGAAGTGATAACGGATATCGATGTGCTTGGTCCGAGAGTGTTGCACTTGGTTCTTAGCAATGTTAATCGCAGAAGTGTTATCACAAAAGAGTGGAACACTGTCGATAACTAACCCAAAGTCCCGCAGGGTCGAAGCCATCTAGAGTACCTGACTGCAGCAGCTGGCTGCAACAACATACTCGGCCTCTGCGGTGGACTGTGCAACACCGGACTGCTTCCTAGAAGACCAAGAGACGAGAGAAGTGCCAATGAATTGGCAAGTGCCAGAAGTGCTCTTCCAATCTATCCTACAGCCAGCAAAGTCTGCGTCCGAGAAGGCTCTCAAGGAAAGACAGGATGAGGAAGAGTACCAGGTACCATAGTCAATGGTAGCTCGGAGGTACTGAAAGATGCGCTTCACCGCCTGACGGTGAGATACGCGAGGAGAGGCCTGAAAACGAGCACACAGACACACAGAGAAGTGTATGTCTGGTCTCGAGGCACTGAGGTAAAGAAGGGAGCCGATCATACTTCTGTACTCTTTCTGATCAACTGGCTCGCCATCCTCATCTGGGTCAAGATAGGCTGTAGAAGCCATCGGAGTTGACACCGGCTTACCATCACTCATGTCGAAGCGTTTCAGGAGGTCACGAGTGTACTTTCCTTGATGCAAGAAGGTACCCTCCCGAGTCTGCTTGATTTGGAAGCCAAGAAAGAAGGTCAACTCGCCCATCATGCTCATCTCAAACTCGGTGCTCATGACATCCGAGAACTATGAAACCAGAGCATGGGAAGAGCCGCCAAACATAATGTCATCGACATAGATCTGGACGAGCAGAAGGTCATTGCCAGGCCTACGGATAAACAAGATTTTATCTACTTTACCCATTTCAAAGCCATGACTCAACAAGTAGGACTTAAGCCTCTCATACCAAGCTCTGGGGGCCTGCTTAAGTCCATACATTGCTTTGGAAAGCTTGAAGACATGGTTTGGGTATTTGGGGTTTTCGAAACCTGGAGGCTGTCTGACGTAGACTTCTTCCTCAATGACTCCATTAAGGAAGGCACTCTTGACGTCCATCTGGTAAAACTTGAAACCCTTAGAAGCTGCAAAGGCAAGCAGGATTCTAATGGCCTCAAGACGAGCTACAGGGGCAAAAGTCTCCTCGAAATCTAGACCCTCAACCTGGGAGAACCCCTGAGCTACCAGTCTAGCCTTGTTCCGAATAACCACTCCATCCTCGCTCTGCTTGTTCTTGAACACCCACTTAGTCCCAATAATATTGTGACCTCGCGGTGGCTCGACAAGCGACCAGACCTTGTTCCTCTCGAAATTTTCTAACTCCTCATGCATGGCATTGACCCAAGACTCATCAGAAAGGGCGTGACAAACGTCCTTGGGCTCAAAGGAGGTAACAAAGGCAGAATGGAGACAGAATTGAGAAAAGCCAGACTTAGAGCGTGTGACACGCTCGAAGAGGTCTCCAATAATCTGTTCTGAAGGATGCCTTTTCTGGATATGCTGGGGAGGTCCAGGATGAGATGAAGAAGTGACCTCTACCTCGTGAGCTGACGAGGTAGGAACAGAGCCACTAGCTCCAGAGGAAGCAGAAGGCATGGGCTGATCACCTGGAGGTGCGGTGGAAGAAGGCACCTCAAGGGGTGGATGAGGGACTGGATCGGGTAGGCAACCCTCATCTCCATCGTCCTCGTCATCCACAAAGATAGGTTCGGACTGCTCTAAAGAACCTGAGATATCGGGCCTAGTCCCCGGACTGGCCTCGTCGAAGGTCATCTCACAGGTCTCTACCATTTTACTAGACTCGCAGTTCCAAACCCTATACGCCCGCGAAGAAGGCGAGTAACATAGAAAGATACCATCACAAGAACGTGACTCGAACTTGTCTAGGTTCCCGGACTTCAAAATAAAGCACTTGTAACCAAACACACGAAAATGAGAGACGCTGGGCTTTCGCCCGTATCTCAACTCATAAGAAGTGCGGTGCAAGTGTGCCCTAAGAAAAACTCGATTTAAGACATGGCATGCGGTGGCTATAGCCTCAGCCCAAAACTTCCGCGGTGTAGAGTACTCATCAAGCATCGTCCTGGCCATCTCGACCAAGGTACGGTTCTTTCTCTCCACAACGCCATTTTGTTGTGGGACGTGCGGAGAAGAGAACTGGTGCTCTACACCTGTCTCACCACAGAAACTCTCGAAGTAGGAATTCTTGAACTCCGTGCCATTGTCACTGTGGATCGCTCGTAAGGCACCCGGGAGCTCAACAGAAAGCCTACCGAAAAGACCTCGGATATGTGAAAATATCTCATCCTTCGAGGCTAAGAAAAACACCCAAGAATACATCGAGAAGTCATCGACCACGACAAGAACATACTACTTCCCTCCTGCTGACTGCACTCGAGCTGGTCCCACTGTATCCATGTGGAGCAGCTGTCCCGGTGCATCGGTCATAGTAACTGTGACCGGAGGGTGAGAAGCGGCAACCATCTTGCCGTGCCGGCATGGAGCACAAACTAGATCTTTGACCATCTTGAGTTTCCGCAAACCACGAATGAGATCGTGGCCGCTAACTCGAGTCAAATGGTCAAACCTAATATGACCAAGTCTCCTATGCCAGAAAGAAAGATCGCGGGACTCAGAAGCAACTAAACACCTGAGAGGATCACCAGAAGACTCAGAGAAATCAGCACGAAAGATCCTCCCAAAACGAGAAATCCCGCAAACCAGACTACCCGAAGAATCAAGAATTTTGCAATTGTTTTTCTTGAAGCTCACCTCGAAACCATCATCGGTAAGCTGAGAAACGGAAAACAAGTTGTACTGCAGCTTACTAACCAAGGCAATATCTTTCAAAATAAAAGATGCATTAATGCGCACAGTACCTTTGGCGATGACGCGCCCAGACGAAGCGTCTCCGAAGGTGATCGTCTCATCACCTGGAGCGCGGGCTAGGGAGGAGAACCAACGGGAGTCTCCGGTCATATGTCGAGAACAACCGGAGTCTACAAGCCAAACCTTCTCCTTCCCTACCCGGCGAATCTGAGTCAAACAGAGAGTAAAGTCTCAGTACTGGGGTAAATCAAGAGTGATTTTGACACCCAATACTGAACAACACGTCGAGCAGATGAAGTCGTCAAGCACGACTGACCTCTATCTACCCTACGCTCTCTGTGACTCAAAGAAGCAGAAGGTCTGTGTGCAGACCTGAAGCTGTTGCTAGGTCCGACTGCTATGGGAAAGCGAGTCGAAACACCGGCAACCTGCTGATCACGCCGTAGGTAACTGTCTCGACGGGGGAAACGAGATGTACCCTCAGGACGGCGGAAGTCACGACCCGGAGCAGCACGAGGACGAAAACCAGAAGACTAAAAAAAACCAAGTCCTCGATGCTGCCCAAACCCGTCAGAAGCAAACCTGGACCTCGTGCTAGTCTTAGGTGCACTTAGGATCTGGGGCTGACCCTGAATACGCCTAAGTGCCTCCGCACGGTCTCTACGTGCAATCCTAGCGCGCCTGAAGCATCGATCGACTGTGTGTCCATCCTTCTGACAGAAGGTGCAGTGGTACTTTACCTTCTGAGAGGTAGAAGTAGCACGGGGAGGCTTCGCCTTCTGAGAGGCCGAAGCTGCAGGTGGACTCACCTTGCTGTCAGAGATCCCTTAGATGAAGCCCGCTGATTTGAATTTAACCTCATCAGATCTGGGCTCGACCTCGATCACACCTCCTACTATGGGTCGGAGAATAGCAGGTGGATGCTTCCTCATATCCTCATAAAAATTATATCCTAGATCTTGATTGAAGTTGCAAATCTTGGATTGGTCTAGAATAAGATTAAGCTTCTTCTTGCCGCCTACAAATCTCTCGAGAGTGTTTATAAGATACTGACACTCCCGGAAGAGAGAGGTGCAAGCAGAGGAGGGGGAAGAAGAGACAGCAGAAGGTAAGGGAGCAGAGGAGGAACCAACAGCAGAGGGAAGAATGACTTGTGCACGCACAGCCAACTCTGAAGGGACAGTCGTACTGCTAGCCAGTTGGTTCACGTCGCTAAGCGTCTCCACCTTACCTTGGGGCTTCTCCCCCTTCTCAGCACAGACAATACAAGCAGAAGGTTGCTTCTCTAGTAGGTCCTTAGTAAGCTTCACACATCTCTCATCCAATGCAATCAAATCAGATTTTAGTTTGTTACAGTTAATGCAAGGTGAGCTAACAGAGTCCTTAGAAGCAAACTGAGCCAACTTCCTATCATGATCAATCATATCTTGAAACTGTTTGGAGACAGCTTCAAGTTCAGCAGTTAACTTAGGACAGTTCAAGCATGAATCAATCGGCTCAAGTAAATAAGCTTGTAGTTCAGCAATTTTATGATCTGCCCGTTTTAAGTTCATCTTCAAGTTATTGCAGTTTTCACAGGACTCGGGCAGATCAAGGAGCATGGCATAAGGTCCTCTAGCAGCAATGTCCTTAACATCACATGAGGTGGGAGAAGTAGTCTCATCAGTAGTAAGTAGAGTAACATCCATCCTACTCAATTCTAACTCAGCAAGCAGACTAACATTCTCCACCTTAAGCACATCAAGCTCAGAAGACAAACTATCATGAGAGATCCTTAGTTTCTCCATGTCTCCAAGCAAAGCAGGGCATGTATCACAATCGTCACGGGAGGGAGCAGATCTAAGTGAAGTAATCTCCCGTGACAGTCTATCTACTTCCTTCTCTAACTCGGTACACCTAGACCTAGCTTTAGCATGAAATCCACCTAGCTTAAGAAAAGCATAATTAAGCTGGTCATAAGAAGGGAGTACCTCATCCGAGTCGGAGTACGGCTCGCTGTCGCTCAGTTCGCCCTCGAGGGCCATGAAGCACATGCCGGAGAAGTCGTCGCCGCCATCCTTGGGCACTTGGTCACCCGCCCCGTCGTCGTCGCTCCATCCCTCCACCTCGCTGAGGTCGAGGTCGTCGAAGGCGGTGAGGACGCGGTGGAAGAGCTTCTTGGCTTTGCCAAAGTTGCGGAACTTCTTCTTTCCCAGCGTCTGAGCTGGAGGCTTCTTGTTGCGGCTCTTGTCGGTGTAGTCGTTCTTGCCCGAACCGCCGTAGTCGTTCTTACCCTTCTCCAGCTTGGGGCAGTTTGCCCGAATGTGGTTGGGGCCACCACACTCAAAGCAAATCACGGGTCCTCCTCTCTTTCTGTCTCTCCTACCCTTGTAGGCATGGGAAAACCTTCGGGCTAGGAGGGCCAGCTGATCATCCGCAAGCTGCTCTAACTGATCATCAGTTATGTCACAGAGAGCAGCAAGGGAGAAACTGCAAAAAGAATCAGAAGAAGGCCCGGAAGAAGAAGCGGGATCGGTGACCAAGGCCATCGACTGTGACTTCGACCGACGAGAGACAACGTCAATCTCGTGAGTCTTGAGGCGCGAGTACAGCGCGTCAAGAGTCAGGGTTGAGAGGTCTGTCGTGTCTTTGATGGTGGTCACTTTCATCTCCCAAACACGCAGATTGAGTGCCGCGAGCATCTGACGAGCGTTGTCCGAGTCGGGGTATGTGAGACCGACCGCTCGGAGGTTGCTCAAGATTTTGTTAAAACGCGAAAAGAACTCGTCCAGGGACTCACCAGCAAGCATCTCGAATTTGTTGTATTCGCGCTTGAACTGGTCCTGTCGAACCGTCTTGATCTGGGTGGTGCCCTCATGGTATGCGTCGAGGGTCACCCAGATGTCGTAGGCGGACGACAGGTGATATATACGGTCAAACTCGCTACGACTAAAACCCTGGATGATAATGTTCCTTGCCTTTGCATTCGCCTCAACATCAGCCATGTTCCCGGCATTGATGTTCTCATCAGCAGGAACAACGAATCGTACCTTGACCTTCCGCCAGATGGCATACCCCTGGGCCTGGATGTATGTCTCCATTCGGCTCTTCCAAAAGGGGTAATCGATGCCATCGAAAACGGGTGGCTTGGTCGAGTACTTGTCCATCGCCATGGCTCTTGAGACCGGTTAAGATCTATTGAAAAGAGCTAACCGGCTCTGATACCAATTGTAGGACCGAAATGGCGACAGAGGGGGGTGAATGTCGCTCGCTTCAAAATCGCCCCCGAGAAATCGAACACTGATTTTTCAAAAAGATGCAAAACAAAGCAACTCACAGAAAATTAAAAATAATTTTGCCGAAATTTGGAACGCATGCGATACTAAAACATTCAGCATAACTCAAAGATTAACCAATAAAAATTTCAGCTGAAAATAACGCCGTTTGATCTGCATGCAAAATTGTCAAAGATAGCACACAAAAAAAATGAAAGAACATGACCACTTCCGTGCCATTCAGCCATCAGCGATGTTCTGCAGTTTTTTTTCTTTGCTTGGCCGAAAGACAGAGCAGACTGAAGGTTTTCACTAAAGATTCAGAGAAAGCTCAAATCCAAGAAAATTAGAGAGGAACTTCTTTTTTTATCAGACAAACACACCAAGAGCATAATCTAAATATAATGGGGGCTCCAAACAACACAAGAAATCAACAAAAACACAGGAATTTCAGATTTGAGCCAAGAACTGAAAAAGTACAGAGGCTTCACCAAAATCCAAATTACTCCCCAACCTTTGATCCTATGGCCATGAAACTTTGAGGATATGTTAGCAATAGCTATGGGATAATCCAGATCAAATTTCATGCCATTTCTCCAAAGGAAACAAGATTTAACCAAAACCCTAGAAGAGGAAATACATGACCAGAGGAACCCAAAAACTTAAATCTGAAATTAAACTTGGTTTGCTATGAAGATTTACTAGCCAAATGGCTTTTGAGCATCTACCATGTCATAGCAACCCATTTTGGGTCTTTCCAACAAGAAACAACAAGAAAACCAAAATATCACAAATCCACCAAAAAGAGCATCGAAGAAACAGAGGCAAGAACAGAGAGAAACTTCAGATTTTCCATTGCAAATCACAAGCGAAATACAAAGAGATACGTCCCCATACGCATGGACATTCAAACAAGGAAGATTACAAGTTCATCTCTCCAATCTCTCCCTCTCAATCCTCAAGATCACCAAGAACCTCACATGTTTCTTGGGAGGAATACACAGGAAGGAGAGACTCTCATGGAAACCATCGAAGGGGACACGCTCTCAACAGACTCTGTCTCTCCCAACTACTAAAGAGCCAAAGCTAACCAACCCTCTAAAGACTCTTTTGACTCAATCAACCCCTAGCTCTCTCCTAAAGCCTCAATTGGGCATGCAGCCCCTCACAAGTATTTATAGCCTACGGCTAACGGGTCTCCGCCCCGTTACGCCCGCTAAATCCAACGGAGCCCGGTCCCGCTTGTGCAGCCTTGCGAAATTCCCGATTCGCCGCTCCTGCAATTTCCGGGAAGCTTCCGCGCTCCTTGCCTCGCACGCCTCGCAACCACCTCGAGTCCACGTCGTCTTCGACACATCTCAACCGTTCTGACCTCAGCGCCACCTGCGCCTAGTCCGGTCCACCGTGTCTCGTCACGACTCCGCCTCGACGTCCTGTAGACACACAGACAAGAAACACATCAAATAGCACCACTCGATACATGAAAGCGTAAATACCATCATACTTACCACAGATGAAGTCCAAACCTGTCGAATCATCGGAATATACGTCCTAATCCCATACGACCAAGTTTGAGCAAAATCCGACCGAGCCCATTGCACCACGCAACGTCAAGGTCCAAACAACCCAAACCAAGCTCGACTATCCTAAACCGATGTCAATTACTCATCATACACATGGGATGACCTCCACATGGTCTCTCTGGGAGGCAGGTGTGCGTGGTCGGTGGCATGGTCAGCAATTCAACGACTGGGGAGATAGGGACATGGAGTTCCATGAGGGTAGTGTAACGCCTCCGTTTCTAGGGGCGCTATGGACCCGACATTCTGCAACTATTCAAGCATGAACAGTTATGGAGTGTCGAGCAAGAGAATATCATCACAGCACATGCTTACAACATAAGAGTCAACTGATATTACAACATAAGGTTCAACGATCGAGTTTTACAGTAGCGGGCGCGCAAGCCAGAATATTACATTACAGAACAACTTCCAGGAAACTTGAGTGCAAATTGAGACCTACAACCAAGGATCTTCATCGAAGAATGGCTCCTCTGGCGGCTCCTCACCTGACTGGTCTTCCCCAGCACTCTGGGACTCTGAATTTGTACGGCAAGCCGTGAGCACAACAGCTCAACAAGTTACAAGGGGAAAACCCTAATTTAGCTACTTGCATGGATTTCCAAAGGAAGGAGTATACTTGTTTTATTAATGTAAGTGGGTGTAGTTTTATTTGTAAACGATTTTGGAAGATACCAAACCAAGAATACTTCTTAAGGAAGTAAGGGGGGCTTTTTCATCAAAATTGATTATTCGACTATCCAAATTAAACCATTAACAACTACTTATGCCTAGCTGTTGGAATCACCCAATGACACAATTCCATTCATCGGGAACACGGCGTATTCGAATACTATTACTTTGACTCTGCAGAGTTGCCCAACTTTACCCACGAGCATTCTTAACCCTCGCGACAGAGTTAAGGAACTAGGTTGTTTCACTGCTCTAACCTTGGTATACACTCTACCCGATAGGTTAGGAACCCGCACACCCTCGGGTATCCGTTGGCCACCACGGAACGCCAGGCCTGAGTGTGGGGACCTATCGTTGTCTTAGTCTGGATCCGCGATCCATACCGACTCCCAAAGTAGGGCTTCACCTAAATTGAGCAGCTATTAAACCAAGGTTGACGGGTCAACACTGGTGGTTGAGCGGATGATATGTCACTTGCTTGGCGCAAGGTTCTAGTCCTTATATTTTTTTCACCCGGCCGCAGCCTACACCCTAGGGTAAGCGGTGGGCGAAGACCGACTCGCGGTGTCCCACAACACCCTTACCCTAACTCCAACATTTTAGAATCTACCGGCACGCGACCACAACCTTAGTAGTGTAAGCCCTTGCATGAAATATAGATACCCTATGATTAATTATTTCATTAAGTAAATATAACTAGGGTTACCAAGGGCATGGTAGCAAATTCGACATGGCATATAACGTGGTAGGGAAATAACTAAGTAGCATGTCATTCTCAATAGTTTTAGTTTAAGCAACTAGGCATTCACAAATAGTCATAATGCAAATAACATATACACATAAATTAGATGGCATGGGATTCAACATGGTCAAGGACTTGCAACTTGCATTGGCACTCGATGAACTTTGCTACCTCGAAATCCGTGCTGCCTTGAGTTTGGCCCTGCCCTGAAGACTCCGGGAGCTCCGACACTAGCGCAAACACACAGAGAATAATTAAAATCCAGCTCGAGTCTAATCAAGCGAGGAGAAAATGAAATTATGAAAAAGGAATAAATTGCATAAATATTCAAATGGGGATTTTCAAATTTTTCAGAGATAAAATTGGTGGAATGGAGTTCAAAAATGGGTTCAGGGCATTAAACTAAGCAAGATGGTGTAATTTGGGAATTTTTAGAATTTTCTATGATTTTCTAGGATTTTATTGGATTTTCTGGGGTCTTGGAAAATAATAAATTCGGGAAAATCATTTGGAACAGTAGCGGACCGGCCCGGGTGCTACAGTACGGCCTGCCCCTGTGCGGCCTGGTACTGTGCAGTCCGCACGGCCGTAACGGGCCGCGGTCTCGGCCCATATCACGCGCGGCCGATGGCCCGTGTGTGCGCGCCTCGTCTCGGCAGATGGCCACCACGCGGTGGGGCGAACGGACGAGATGGTGAGGGAACGGGTGGGCGAGATGCGGCAGGGTTAAGTAGATCGGACGGTTGCGGTAGTGACCCATCCGACGGCTGTTTTTAAATGGCAATGATTGGAAGGAGTGGCGGGGATGGAGCCACGTCTTTGTCTTCCTCCTCTCACCCGCGCGATCTCCCCAGAGAGGCAGAGGCGTGGGGCCCCAGCTCTCCGGCGACAGCGGAGGTCTCCGGCGGGGTTGGAGGGTGCCAGGGGGTGGAGTTAGGTGTGGGGGTTCCATTTTGGGCCTTAGAAGAGCATGGGAGTCACTGGTGGTGATCGGCGGCAAGGAGGAAGAACTTGGTCTCGTCGCGGCGCACGGGCTCACCGGAGATGCTCGAGCTAAAATAGGGGTGGTTCGACGTTCTGGGGTGTAAGAGGCTCATAATGGTGGTGGCTGGGCTAGTGGAAGAGCTTCGAGGAGGGCTGGCCACGGGGAGCTCCTTTGGGCGGCGGTGATCGCCGGTGGTGGGGCTCCTCGGAGGCTCTCCTGGTCAAGGGAGTTTACCAATGGAGTTAGCATGCAGAGGCGAAGCTCAACACAGAAGGAATTGGAGAATGGTGGGGGAGGGAAAGAGATTGCCTTTTTGGGGTCGCCGGCGCAGGGGACGGTGGTGGCGGAGCTAGGAGCGGTGGCGCTTCCATTGGCCGCTCCTGGAGGGAGGTAGATGTTGCAGAAAACGAAGGAGGGAGGTGGGAATTGCTCTGGAGCGCTGGGGAGTGAAAGCACCGAGAGAGGGGAGAAAACGGTCTCGACGGAGGGGAGAAAAAGAGGTGAGTGGCATGGGCGGTGGTGCGGGAGTTGGTAGCCAAATGACGGGGAGCGGTGGCGGAGTGACCGCGACAAGACCGTACACCGGAGGGTCAAAGCGCACTCGCGGGAGAGAGAGAGAGAGAGAGAGAGAGAGAGCGGGTGGGCTGCCAGCGAGCGGTGGCGCAAAGCGCGGAGGAGGGAGAAGAAAATGGTGACTGGCATGTGGGGTCAGGGCGTGGGGAAGGGTGACGCGTGCCACTCGACGCGCTGTCGGTTTTCTGACCGGGCGGTTGGCCGTTGGGCGGTGGCAAAACGGTGGGCAGGTAAAGCTGGCACGCGCGGGTGCGAGCAGAGGGAAGAGGCGGAAAGGAGGGGAGGCGTCCGGGAGGAGGGAAGGCGGAAAAGAGGGAGGGCGCGACCGGACTGGGGTGGCGCACGACCGGGAAAGGAAAGCAGAAAGAGGGGAAAGTTTCCGAATTGGGAAAGAGGCTAAAAAATTCACCAAAAATCAGAGGAAAACACAAAGTATTTGAAATTTTTGGGGTCTTTCAGGTAGGTGATCGCATGGGCGAAACCGACACAACTGGCCGAGTGTGGTGGTAAGGACAATGCACGCACTGCGGCGAGGTTTGCAAGCCATAGATATCACGGTCGGGCTGCACGCGACGTCTTTGGCACCCGATGTCACTGGTGTGTGGGGAGGTAGGTGCACTTGATCAGTGGCGCAGCCATTGATTCGGCGACCAGGGAGGTAAGGACATGGAGTTCCACAAGGGTAGGCAGCCGCACGGGCAACGAGTGGCACAATAGGGCATGCGTTGTTGGCACTGGCCTGCCATGGCTCCAGGCACGATGGGGCATTGATGCTAGGTACTCTCTATTCTCCACTCTTTCTCATCTCCGCTGTCTCCCCTTCTCTCTGCACGCGAGGATCATGACGACATCGGCCATAGGGTAAGCCATAGCACGCCACACTACTATAATGCCGTGGCATGGTGCCCTGTCGCGTGCCGCTATGCCCTACTGTGTGCCCTATCGCATGCCTCTGTGCCCTGTTGCATGCTGTGCATTTTTGGTGCCTAAACCGTGCCGTGGTTGCTTCGGGCCTATTTCGTGCCATGCCGGCCCAAGCACGGGCCATGCAGGTGTGTCGTGCTATGCCGGCCATCGTGCTTAGCCACGAGGCCCAGCATGGCCCTATCATTTATGTCATGCTGATCTGACCTGCACGTGTGCGTGCCCTACTATGCCTTGGGCCATGCCGTGTTTGCCAGGCCATGGGCCGGGTCTAGTCTGGAGTAGCTAAGGCAGTATTCTCACCAAGTTTGATTCATGTTGGTGGTTGTTCTTATGGGTGGTGCTTATGACTTAAAATTTTAAATTCTAGCTATTCGTGAGAGAGCGAGTATGGAGAAAGAGACTTGTGTGTGATTTTGGCCTATATAGCTGAAGTCGATACAGTATCTACTAGAATCAACTTGTAGACTACGTCTTAAAAAGACACTCCGTTTGAAAGTTAGTTACTATAATATAAACTATAAGCCATAAGGAAGAAGCTATAGAGAACGAGTCCGTTGCCTTATGCAGTGAAGGACCGTAACAGTGAGATGTAAGATTTAGTACTTGTTCATTTGAGCTTATACTTTTAACTTCTTAATTTTGTCCTTTTCTAGCCTTTTGGTTTTCTTTTTTTTATTCCTTTGATTGTCCGAGACCGAAGAACCTGTTTTTTTTTTTCATTTTTCTATTTTTAAATTTAATTACACTGAAAAGCTTACAGCAACTTCAGTAAGAAAAGTCCAAACAGTGGCCATATAAGTCCAAAAGCCAAAAATATAAGCCCAAATCAACCCTCACTTTTGACTTTTAGTTGTCTTTCTAGCTGAGGCTTCTTGAGCATTAGGCTGCTTGGCTCGGGTGGTGAAATCGATCAGGAACCCCACGTTTCTGCGCAACATTTACTTGTTGATTGGTTTATTAGGTTCAATAGCTGTACCCATGACTAGGATGTTGGTTACCGCATCCGTTAGTGTAGCTCAGGTTTAATCCGAGTTATAATACTACGTTAATACTAATTGTAGTACTGGAAGTGGATATATTTCCGTTATGTACCGGTTGATACAGGAACATGGTTTGCTTGATTTGTTATTTACGTACCTAAGTGTACGGTTGATCATGGTATACCATTTTTGCAAGTGGATTGAACTAAGGCTCACTAGTTGATTGGTAGGTGCACAAGTTCTAAGTGAAAAGTAAATACCACTTTAGCCCTCTCCTGCATGTTGTAGGGAAAATTAGGCATTTTTATGTCTGAATTTTGAAATGGAACATCTAGGATTCCATTAACCAGAGCGCACGGATAAATCGCCGGCCACTGCACTAATTACATAATCAGGGAAACAATCCAGCGAAAAAACAAGGACTAGAGCGGTGGGGTGGGGGCTCGAGCCCCCCTACCGCTACCGGACCCTTAGAGCCCCCCCTAAATTTTTAGCCATGGATGTATAATGTAGAAGGGGCTGAGGTCAAGCTGAAGGTACTTCAGCCCCTCCAAATTTTTTTCCTGGATCCGCCACTGAGACCGAGACCTGAGAGCACCCTTAGCAGCTAAAACATGAGCTGCAGAATTACAAGAACATGGACAGTTCTTCACCTGGGAAGACAGAAAATCTAGGATCAAAGTACTCTTTGCTTCTCTAACAAATACACCAAACTACGCAAAATCATACTCCGAACCAACCAAGGCGTGCTTTAAAATCAAACAATCTGTCTCGAAAATGACGTTCCCCGTACCTAAATATCTCGTCATTCTAATCGCCCTTAACATGACCTGCCTGCTTCTAGTTAGGTGCCATAGGTGTCGCTATGATGACATTTCAGAGATTAAACGGTTGAACTACTACTTTGAATCGTATTTATTCAAAACAATTCTCTGCTTCTTGCTAAATGACATGAGGTTGCTTTATTTTGTAAATGATGCACAGTGTTTTTTATTAACCTGGAAGCAGGGCATTAGCATTTCTGTCGTTGTTGTTACTCCCAATGCCGATGGAGTTCCTAGCTCTCAAATGGTTGGAGCTCACCATCTAGTATTGGGTTGTGTGCATTTTAATTGTACAAAGTAAACTAACTTCTAAAAATACTTTCTTAAATATCTTTTTCAAATTTCTGGGGCTCTGCATGATTTGGGGAGAGTGGGAGACGTCCTCAAGCATTAGTTAGTAAATTAACATAACAAAATCTGGGAAAATTTAAGTAAATTAGGTGAATATTCTTAAGACAACGGCAGGTAGCATGGTAATGTTTAGTTTACCAAGCAATATGTTTTGGACCTAATTCAAAATTGACACAGGCAGGGATCTGCAATGAATGTCTGGTAATTATACGGCAGAAGTTGGGCACTGGTGCACAGACGATGTGAATTATGTATTTTTTAATCTAGTCGTCACTTGAAAATTTTGTTAGTCTTCGTTCATGTGTTTTGCTTCATTATTTAAGCTGTGCTCACTGCTCAAAACAAACTGTTCGATGGATATTTGATATGTATGGCTTGAACTAGCTGCAATTATTTTGTTTCACTCCTAGTTTCCTGAATCACATCCTGATTATCTAGTGATTCTTGTGCTGTGCCCATATGGTGATGGGCCACTAACGAAGTGGTATTTTAGTGTTTTGTAGATAAAAGAACTAAATACGAGGGTTCAGCTGTCTAAAACAATCCAAAACCAGGAGGTTCCTAAAGCAGAAGATGCTTTAGCAGTAAGCTTTAACCCAACGAATTTTAGTTCATGGATGAAAGGTTTTATTGGTAATCATTGTAATAACTTAAGCTTCAATTGACACGTGTAAAAGCTTGCCAAAAGTGGTAGCATTTTACTAGACATATGAGTATGAATTGATTGATACGTCTGTATTGACCGTTTTCCTTGCCACAGTTGATAGCACAGTCCGTAAGACAGGTGATTCTGGATGTCAAAAGTTGGGCCTCCATCATTTGAGAAAGATCTAGTTCAAGAAGTACTACCTGTTGTAAGTTCCATGTACCTTCTGCCTCATTTTTCCTGTCGTAAGCTCCTTCAAATAGCATAAGCTATTTCCTTTCTATGTGATTCTTGGTTCTTCACATATATCTGTAATATCTGTATCATCATTTTTTAGAGCTTAATTGAAATTGACAGCTACATTTGAAAATGATGGCTACAAATAGTTAATTATACTAGAGTATTTATGTTCTCATTCTTATAGTGGCCCAAATACTATTTGTAGTAACTAACATTGCTCACTGGAACGCATGTTGCTTCTGATAGTAGCATTACATCCATGGCAAAGTTGTCTAAAATACCATATCGACACCTTATTTAGACTAGTCAACTTTTGTATTTGCTTATTAGATTATGTCATTTGTCATCATACAGTAGTCTGTAATGTTATTGTTTTTTTTAGAAAATTTGTTAACACTTTTCTTAATTCGACATCATTTCTATTCTTTGCAGATCAAGAGAACAAACTGCAAAAATTGTCTCATATGGGCAAAAAGTGACAACATAGAAAGAGATGTAATCAAGCTGTCTAAAGATGTTGTGGTAAATTGCTGTGCTTTGCATTTCTTTCATGTAAATCAGTCTGTCCTCCATGCCTACAATCTACAAGCACCAATAACTCAAGAGGTGTGTTGTGGGTGGATTTTTGTGGGGGTTTTCGATGGATGGTTAGTGGTGGAAGCAGATGTCGCTGGGCAATGGGATTAGAGCGAAAAGGGTAACGTGGAGAAGACGCCCGCCCGGGATTTTCACCGGCCAGGATGCCGTCATCTCGATATCGTTCGGATGCATGTGCACCTGATGATACCCACTCCACAAATCAAGCTTTGTGAAATAGTGAGTGCCCTGCAATTCGTTGAGAAGCTCATCAATGACTGGTATCGGAAACTTATCCTTCATAGTCTGCGCATTCAAAGCTCTGTAATCCACACAGAAACGCCAAGTGTCATCATGTTTCTTAACCAGCAAAAACGGCGAGGAAAATGCAGAAGTACTGGGCCTGATTATGCCCTGTGCGAGCATCTCTTCACATTACCGCTCGATCTCGTCTTTGAGGAGATGTGGATAACGGGAAGGACGCACCACCACTACTGCGGCACCCGGTAAAAGACGGATCCTATGATCCTGCCGTCTCGCCGGTGGTAACCCATGCCGTTCCTCAAAGAGATCGTGAAATTCCGTGAGCAACTCCTCCAATAGATTCTGTCCGGTAACATTGAAAGCCCTTGAAACAGCCGCTGCTGATCCCATGCCATGCCAAAGAACACGATGATCCGAATGCCAGAAAGACATGGTGAGGAGCTCAAAATCCCAGTCAATCGGGCCGAGAGTGCAAAGCCATTGAACCCCAGAACGATATCAAAACCACCAAGCGGAATTGCAAACGAATCTACTGCAAATGCTTCCTGTCCAATGGTCAATGGAACCTACTCACACAAACCTGCACACGTGACGTGATCTCCATTCGCAACTGCTACCCACATGCCAGGCCGTGGAACTATCTTTAAGCCGAGTTGCTGAGCCATGTCTGCATCCACAAAATTGTGAGTAGAGCCTGTGTCCACCAATGCTCTCAAGGATTGCCCCGCCACCTCAACCTGCCACTGCATAGTTCTGCTTGCATGCACGCCCGTTAGCGCATGCAACGAAATCACATCCTCTGGCTCGTCTTCACCGTCTTCCAACTCGAGCAGATAAATCCCCCGCATGGAACACTTGTGATTGGGGCCGAATTTCTCCGGACAGTTAAAACAAAGCCCTTTAGCCCGGCGCTCCGCCATCTCCGACGCAGACAGTCTCTCTTCCATCGTGTCTGCGACGGCGGATGCAATAACGGGGGTGTAGCCGCCACTGCAGCCGATCCTTGCGCTGCAGACGCCCCTAAACCCGTCCCTTGCAGTTTGGACAATGGGGTGGGATTGGGTTTTGGGATGACTGGCGCTGTTGCACTTGGCTGTGACCAGGACGCCCGTGATGTTGGAACAGGTCTTGGAACTCTAACTTCCATTGGCTCTTCCGCAATCCTCTGCTCATATGCTCTAGCTAAGCTCGTTGCCGTCTGTAAATTGTTTGGGTTTTGTAATTCCACGTCCGTACTAAGAGGCATCAACAGGCCTGCTGTAAAGAGCTGAACTTGTTGAGCAGCAAACAACGGCTCGACATGGCACAATAACGCCAAGAACTGACGCTGATATTCTTCGACGGAATCCGTGCGCCGTAGTTGAGCAAGTTCCCCCAACGGATTGCTCTAGATTGGAGGACCGAATCGCATATTGAAGAAGTCCGCGAATCGAGCCCATGACACTATGCCCTCGTTGCGTTCCAGCTGATAGTACTATTGCCGAGCAACTGCTGTTAAATGATATGCCGCTAACCAAACTTTCTCCTCTTCTAAAGTGCGCTGGCCACGAAAAAACTGCTCACAGCGATTGAGCCATAGTAGTGGATCCTCATATCCCCTGTACGTCGGAAAACTTAACTTGTGAGATCGTGGTGCATTCCTTTTGTCGTCCTTCCGGTCTTCTCTGCCGGTCGCTCCCTCTGGCACGATTCCCTTGCTGCTGGCAGTCAACACCGAGTGCACTGCCTCCTCTCCTTGCTGCAACCGCACCACCGCCTCATGATCCATAGTCTGCTTTTGCTTAATCTCACTGATATCATTCATCAGTACTGCCATCATCTTGCCCAGATCTTCAATGGTCTTCGGTTCTTCCATGGGAAGTGTGGAGGATGAAGGCCCTGATACCAAGATGTTGTGGGTGGATTTTTGTGGGCGGTTTTCGGTAGGATGGTTAGTGGTGGAAGCAGATGTCACTGGGCAATGGGATTAGAGCGAAAAGGGTAACGTGGAGAAGGTGCCCGCCCGGGATTTTCACCGGCCAGGATGCCTCTCTGAACTCAGGAGAAGAAGAGTTGCTTTCTTATTGCTTGCCCTGCAGATTACAGCCTTTGGTCCTCAATCCTCATATAGACCAAGCCTAGACTCCCTATTGCCGTACGGAACCAAACCTGATAACAGACTCGGACTCCTATAAAACAGTATGTAATCCGACTCCTAATCATAACAGATAGCTTAACAAAAGATTCCTAACTAAGCTCTCAATTTCCCAAACCGCTCCTGCGCCATGTCGTTACAGAGTCTCCTCCGGCTGCTGTAGCTCGTCCAGACCGTTGTCGGTACCAGCATCTTCTGAAATCGGCTGCACATCTTGGCTGTTACCGGCATGTATAGACGTCGGCTTCCTTGATCGGCGAGTATAATGCTGCCCCCAATACGCGTCCACAACAAGGTGACTCATCTGTTATAGGTTGGCTACATTGTTATGGTGGATCAGTCAAAGCTGATAAAAAAACTGAGCTAGTGAGGATGAAAGGGGCCAAAGTTGCTGGTGTGTATCATCCTTTGATACATGAAAAGCTGATGAAGATCATGCACAGGTAGGAGAATGCAAATAACCTATTTTAGATCTCTTTGTTGTGCAACTATATAACGGAATGTATTGACAACTAATTAAACTTAAACTGCCGGTATTTGAAAACAGAAATGATAGAAAAGTTTTTGCATGGACTGTTGACGACAGCGACTCCATGAAAAGGATGCTGTATGAGCAGGTAGATGCCATTGTGACAAGCAACCCTTCCCTCCTTTAGCAGCTGATGCAGGAGACGAGAACAGAATGCATGGAAGATGGTTTTGCCTTACCCTAGTGACGGCTAATCCTCCCTACGGTATTAGCCATCACCGCGCTTCCATGGTGATGGGCCCGATGGCTGGTGACTGCATGGTAAGATAGTAGCATGCACCGAAGACGGTTTTGCCCCTCCATAGATATTACCAATGACAGTTGATTCTTAACGCATTTTTATGATTTGAAATTGTTGGACCCGGATTTTATGAATCTGAAATCCTCTATGATTCCACCGCATTATTCTCTAGATCAGTAGATAGTGCTCACAGGTACATTACTGGATTATTTCATACACGACAAATACCAAAACATTACAATACCAAAGTTCAAATAGAACATATCAGGTTGAGTTTATAATACGGCCGTCAGGCCAAATGTTTACATTACATAAAGTGCCGAAGCGAAAGCGGAGGCAAACGTGATAGGGCACATGACGCCGCAGGCAAGTGACTGAGACAACTTAGATGCCACCGATATTAGCCATAGCCCTGACTAATATTGATATCATCCGAAAGTTAGTTGGTCGACTAGACTAAGATGAGAGGCGGGACTACTACATACTACTCTAGTTTCCATTATCTTCACCGCCGTCATTGCCCTGGTCCTCATATTAGACATAGTGATATTGGTTCACGGACTCTGAAGGGGTTAAGAGAGAGGGTGAGCACAAACAACCATACTACGTGAGCCAATACATAGAATGCATATTGTTGTGGCTACGGGCCAAATAGTGAAGAAGGGGACTAGCAGAGGAAGAGGGGAGCCAACACAGAATCATATGTGGAGAGTAAGTGAGGAAGTATCAGAGGATCCCTCCACCTACCCCTCTTGGGGATTTATATACATGAGCGGGGTAGGATGAGAATTTCCTATCCTACCCCTTAGTACTTACAAAGGATGAGGGCACATTGGTATATTCCTCTATGCTATTGGGCCTATTACATATCGGGCCAATTACAAGGCACAGTTACGGGGGATTGGGCCACACCCACAACAGTACTCCCTCGACAGCAAACGTAGAGGTCCTGATGGGCGAGCTGACATGACCAACTATCCCAGCCCCCATTCCCCGACTGCAAGTGCGAGGGGGCCGACTAGTGAGCCGATGCAACTGGTAGCTTGTAGCCCCCTGAGGCAATGCCCACGAAGATGTCAGTGGATTCCCACGCTGAAGCCAGGCCGTCCTACCGAGGCAATGCCTACAAGGCGGAAGGCGAAGTCATGCCGTCCCGCCGAGGTGATGCCTGTGAGGTGGACGGTGAAGCCCTACGCCGAAGCTGGGCCATTCCCTCGAGGCGATGCCTGCAAGGCGGACAGCGAAGTCATGCCGCCCCGCCAAGGCAATGCCTACGAGGCAGACGGCGAAGTCCTGCGCCGGAGCCAGGCTGTTCCGTCGAGGCGATGCCTACGAGGTGGACGGCGAAGTCCTACACTAAAGCCGGGCTGTCCCACCGAGGCGATGCCTATGAGGCGGTCGGCGAAGTCATGCTGCCTCGCTGAGACGATGCCTACGAAGCGGGCGACGAAGCCCTACGCCGAAGCTGAGCCGTCCCACCGAGGCGATGCCTACGAGGCAAACAGTGAAGTCATGCTGCCCCGCTAAGGCAATGCCTACGAGGCGGGCGACGAAGCCCTACGCCGAAGGTAGGCCATCCCACCGAGGCGATGCCTACGAGGCGGACAGTGAAGTCCTACGCCGAGGGCACGAAGCCACTATGCGATTTTTTTATACTCCGTAGAGTTGCCCAGGACGGCTAAGTTCCCGACGCTTTATACTCTATAGGGTACGCCAACGCGCGAGGCCACCGTACGATTTTTTATACTCCGTAGAGTTGCCAGGATGGCTAAGTTCTCGTTGCTTTATACTCTGCAGAGTATGCCAAGGCGTGAGGCCACTGTGCAATTTTTTTATACTCTGTAGAGTTGCCTAGGATGGTTAAGTGCCCAGTACTTTATACTCCGTAGAGTATGCTGGACGCAAGGAGGTTGGGCGAAGCTATAACTACTAGGAGGTTGGACAAAGCCATGATCATGACGTAGGCGGATGATGTAATGATCACGAGGTACTCGGACGAGGTCACGACCAAAGGTGGTCGGATGAGGTCAGGACCACACAGCAGTCGGACGAAGTCATGACCGCGACGTGAGCGGAAGATGTCTGGACCATGAGGTCAGATGAACGTCTAAGTCCCATGAAGACTAGGCGAAGGTCATCGACATCCACGCGGAGCTTGGCGAAGTCCTTGTGAAGCCCCACAGAGGTCATGCAAAGTCTCCGCAGAGAAGTAGAACGCAGATGCTTCGTCCCCAAGTGTCGACCACAGGGTGGTCGTGTTTGTCAGTGAAGATGGCAGAGATGTCATTGAAGTCACGACCACGGTGTGGTCATGGGTGTCGACACAGCTAATGGCGAGGCGAAGGCTTTGGAGCATGCTCTCTATGCAGAATCCCCCGACAGAGAGGTTCGACATTCGCCGGTATTGTTCAGTGGCCGACTCCTTGGTGTCAAGATAACAGCGTGGGTGTCACGGTCGAAGGTCATACCGGCACAGGTGTCGTGGTCATTGCCAAGGGGTACCACCAGTTGCCATGTAACAGCCCAGGTTTTTATGAAAATAAAAATAAATAAATAGGTAATAAAAATTGATTAAAATAAAATTTAAATTAAAATAAGTATTTTTGTGCCTAAATTTTAAATTTGGATTTGCCCTGAATTTTTGTTTTTGAAAAAGCTAGATTTAAAAAGTATTTCAAGTAAAACCTAAAAATACTATTAAATAAAATTATATTTTGTTTTTCTATAAAAATCCTAACTCAAATTAATTATTTGGGTTTTCTGAGTTTTCTGGAGTTTAAAAAAACGTATTTTTGAAATTAAAAAGTATTTTAAAGTATGAAAATTAAATACCAAAATTAGTTGAAAATATTTTTATTAAGTTCCAAATGTCTCCAGGAGGTTCTCTGAATGTTTCTAGAATTTTTGGAGTTTATTTCATATTTTTCTGAGCTTAAATGAATTTCCAATGCTTTCTAAAAACCCAAAAATCATAAAATAAGATTAAAACCCCTCCTCCTCCCTCTGGCCGCCACGTGGACGGCCAGATGCCGCCCACGTCCTCCCTCACCGGCCCATCCCGGCCACCCACTCCACCCCGCCTACCCTCTCCCGATGGCCACCCTGTCGCCCCCAACCCATCTGCCCCGTCCGCCTCCTCCTTCCTCCCCGGGCCACCCGATTCTCACCTCGGCCAAGCGGCCAAATCCCCGCCGCCCGCACCTTCCTACCTCTCTCTCTCTGCCCCACGGGCCCCGCCCGTCAGCCGCCCCCTTCCCCCTCTCGCTGCGCCGCGGGCCCGGCCTGTCAGGCCCGTCTCCCTCCCCGCCCTTCTTCCTCCCAGCGCCGTTGGTCATTGCGCCCGCCACCCGCTTCTCCCGGCCTCTCCCCTCTTCTCCTGCGCACGTTGCCCGGCCCCTTCGTGCGCCACACGCCCCGCCCCCCCACGTCCCCTCTAACCACGCCCCCACTCCCCACTTCCGCCCGCAACCGCCGCCCGTAACCGCCGTCTCTCCGGCGAGAGATTCCCGGCAACCCTCCCCTCGCCGGCCCCCTATAAAAGCCCCTCGGCTCCATCCCCTCTAACCGCACCCCGCTCTGCCCCTAATTGCCCCTCTTCGCCACCCGAGAGCGCCCGTGCTGTGCGCTTCCGCCTCCACCTCCGGCGAGAAATCGCCACCGACTCCAACGTCCCCTCGCCTCACCGCCGCCACCGTCGTGCTCCTCGTCGCCGCGCGCACCTCCCTCGCCCCTCGGCCGTGCCCTAGCACCGCCGGAAAGCCATCGCCGCCGGAGCACCCGAGCGCGCCACCGCCTCTGCCGCCGCCGGTAAGGCCGCACCCACCGCCGTGCTCCCCGTGCGCCCCTCCGGCCGGCATGCCACCGTGGCAGCAGACGTGGCGCCACGTCGGTGCCACCTCAGCGCCATCCCGCCCCGTCAGCTGCCACGCCACCCCCTGCCCTTCCCGGGTCCGTGGACATGGTCCACATGGACCAGGCCCACATGTCAGCCCTCCCCCTCTTTTCCTGTTCAAAAATAATTCGGCCCAAAAAGAAAATTTACAGGGCTGACGCAATGCTGATGTCATAAATCCAAATTCCTTTAGAAAAATAATTCTAAAAATCCAGATTTTCCATTTTCTCTCTTTTTAAACTTCCCGGAGCCCGTTCTTCTTCGTCCTAACTCCGATTTAGCCCATTCAAATTTCTAAATTCATCAAAAATTCCCCTCTATACATTTATAGCCCCAATTCCAATATTTGAAGTCAATTTGAATTTATTTGAATTTAGTGGGTTATTTTCACGTGTAGACTTCGACGATTCGGGAAAATTCTTCGACGAAGATTCAAGTCAAGTTGAAGAGCAAGGCAAGTCACACTCCTTGAACATGTTGATCCCAGTTTTCAAAATAAAATTATGTTGATTTAAATTATATTGCATGCTTATTTTTATTCAACATATTTCAATTCAATATTAAATTTAGTTATTGCCTGCTTGTTATTTCCTCCATTGATATTGAATTCCTCGATACCTTGTCACCCTAGATCAAACTCTAGCTAGTGCATTAGTGTTGGCTAGAGGAATTTTGAATCAAATGCTTAGCCCTGCTTAGTCATAATATTTGTTTTGGGATATTTTTCACATAAAATGATGAAGCTTTCACAAAATGATATACTTTTGATATGTACTCTTGACTTTGGTGAGTCAAGGAGTGTTATGAAATATTTTGAAAACAAAATATCAAACTTGGTTTAGACTTAGGCAATTTGCTAGATTGGTGGGTGCAGGCATGCCCTGTTAGTTGGAGCCGCAGTGGTTGATTGTCGTGCACAGGGGTATGTGGTTGGACCTAAGTCAGATTAAGGACCGGTCTGTGAGCTACTGTTGCAAAGCCCTAATCGTACTACCACATGGCTGGTATGGGACAGCCCTGGCTGAATAATTTGCGAAGTCCCAACCTGAGTCAAGTTGTAGGTTGAAAGTGAGCGTGGTTGGTTCCATGTGAAGTCTCACTTGGGCGAGCGTGGTTAAGCCATGAGAAGTCTCGTCTAGGCTCAAGAGGGGGTCCCGGTTTGATGGATTCCTTACTGGGGTGAAACCTTAGAGTTGGCTCGACCAGGTTGAAGGCTTTGCATTGTAAAGGCCTTGTCACGACTCCTTGCCGTACACCTAAGGAAGTGTGTAACTCGCGTGGCACAAAAAGGATGATCGTGTCTTGTGGGTAAAGCTGCACAACCTCTGCAGAGTGTATAATCTATCCTGAATAGCTGTGCCCACGGTCATGGGCATGCTGAGTAAAAGTTTTTCATGGATTAGACTTTGTTTTTCAAAAATGATTCTCAAAGAAAACCTTATGGATGGATGGAATCCATGAGAGAATGAAAACCTTGTGGGTGGATGGAACCCATGAGAGAGATTGGAATCTTGTGAATGGATGGAATCCACGAGTGTTTGGAAATGTGTGGATGGATGGAATCCATACGTGACCTTTTGGAAAAGATGGTCCGGGTGGGATGCCCGTGGATAGGTTGGTGTTTGGTCGAAGCCTGCACTGACGGTATTATTTTCAATTACAAGTATTGTTTTTACTTACTGTATTAAATTCAGCAATTTCAATCTATCTATTGTATTTCTTTAAATGTTGTTTTATGCAAACTAACCCTATAAGCCTTCCATTGAAGCTTTTATCATTATGTTGCATTTCTCCTTGTGATTTGCGGAGTACAAGTTTGTACTCACCTTGCACCCTCCCTACAGAGAAGGATGAAGTCGACTACGGTAAAGATCTGGACGAATAGGCCGCGTCTTACTGTTGTTTGCCTATGGGCAGGCTTGGGCTTCGCTATTTATCAGTTTGCTTCCGCAGTTATTTCCTTTATTTATCTTTGCCAATGGGCGTTGATGTAAGACTTGGTCATAAGGCCGTACTTTTTATTTAATATATGAAGTCATTTGTGCTTGGTATTTATCTTTGTTGTACTGTGTGCACTAGCTGATCCTGGACTAGTGCGATTTACACAGAGGATCTAGGAGTCGTTACTCCGGGTTCCGACATGCCACATGCTGGACTCAACAGTCACTGCTGCCGTACCTCTTTTTTGCTTCGTTGTCGTCGCTTTCTAGCGGCTTCTCTTACATAGCTTCTTGCGGGGTCGCCATGGACGGCACCAACTGTTGTGGCTACTGGCCAAATAGCATATAAGGGGACTAGCTAGAGAGAGCTAGAGATAAGAGAGTGAGCTCGTGTGTAGAATGAATGGATCCCCCTTTCTCATACCCCTCTTGGGGGTTTATATACATGAATGTGGTAGGATGGGAAATTTCTCATCCTAACTCTTAATAATTACAAAAGGTGAGGGTATATTAATACATTCCTCTATACTATTAGGGCCTATTACATATTAGGCCAGTTGCAAGGCCCAATCATGGGGGGTTGGCCCACCCCTACAATAGTTACTTAGTTTTTCTCTTAATATAGGTACAGATTTTCAATTTAAATAAATGTAGAAACTATTTTTGATTTCTTAGAATTAACAAACAACTTCAAGAATTCCTCAAAAATTCACACAAGCCCGGAGCATGCGCAGACTCACTGTCACAATCGATATTCTTCCTCACTCAGTCTCTCAGTGAGTCTCTCCATTCCAATATGTTGCAAACATGGTAGGCTAGTTAATGATCCTTCTCCATCGCACTGTCTCACCCCACCGCACCACCATAGGCCGCCATGGAGAGCTCAGCACACCACACCATCTTGAGCACCACCAACACCAATAGGGTCACCTCGACGTGTATATGCTCAAGCCATGCACTATTTTGAGGTTTGTGTAGCAATTTTAGTTAGCCTCCATGCACAGTGCCACTGCCATCACCGTCTTGCCATAGCGCTGCCGCCCTAGGCTGTCTCATGTCACTCCGTAACCACCATCTTCATCACCGAGACCATCGCATCCCATTTTAGGGTCACAGATGGTCATCATGCCTTCCCTCATTGGCTTCGAGCTTGAACTCAAGCCGTCATGGTCGCTCCTCCCCTGCTCCTTTGTTTTGAATGAGGAAGAATACGATCAGAGACATGAACATGTGGACCCACACTAAATTAGATTAAGTTAATCTGGCAATTAGTTAGTGCTAAGCATATAGTAGTGTTAGTATGACATGCGGGCCCAAGATAATTAGAAAATCTAATTAAGAGCAAGTTTAGTAAATGAGTGTATGACATATGCCTGCCACTTTAAAACACTATGTAGACTCAGTCTATAGACCGTAGCCGCTGATATGTAGGCCCTTGCCCAGTGAGCCATCGTGTGGACCAAGTCCATGTGGACCATGGCCCTATCTGTCATTCTCTCGAGTTTTCCTTAATAAAAATAATTAGAAAAGAAATAAAAACACTGTTGGACCCCCACCTATTAGCCACTGGGGATTTTCCTTAAGAAAATAATTGAAAAGAAAAGAAAACCCTATGGACCCCACCTATCAGGATTTTTCGATTTCTAAAATTTTCTCTTGGCTCAATCTTTGTAGAGCTTGTTCTCCCTCATTTTAAATCAAAATGACTTGATTTTTTATTTCTAAATTCATATAAATTCAAGATCTCACCATCAATACCAAAATAATAATTTTTTGAGTTTATTTGAATTCTATTTGAATTTGTGTTGAATTCGGATGTTTTCACGTTTATAGAATTTGACGCTTCGGATGCCCTGTAATTATCAATCAGGAGCCAACCCTATACACTATTGATCAAGGCAAGTCCTTATGATTGATCATGTTACTCCCTATTTTCAAATGCAATTACTTTGCTTCCAAATATGAATTGCACACGTATTATCATTTATTAAATTCAATGTTAAATGTTGATGCTTAGCTATTCCATGCAATTGATATTTGTTATACCATTCCTTGATTGTTGATATTACATCTACCTTGTCACCCTAGGCTACTTATTGTAATAATTTGCCCTAGGTTGTGTGTTAGATATGCTTAGTGGTTAATTTGAATATGACACAAACATTTCCAATAAATTCTTGGGACATTGTATGATACTTGAAATGGTAACATGGGTTACTACTGGAAATAGAAAAATGATTTGTATAAAATGGTGGAGACATGGGAGAGTGGAATGTATGAGACAGGTAGGGGTGAAAATGGGTCGGGTTAATCCCGACCGATCCGGCACCGAATCCGATTGGTACCGAATCCGACTAGTACCGAATCCGGAGAAAAAATATGGGTTAGGATATGGTAACAGCAATATCCGTCCGAATCCGAATATCCGTCCAAATCTGATACATCTTCAAGTTTGATTTCAGGTTAGTGCTACTATTTGACGTTTCATTTTCTTTTGCAATGGTAAAATAAAATCTTCCACATCAGCTATTAAATAGTAACATCAAGTCAGTGCGTCCTACTCTATTTACTGCACTGTATGCATTCCTTATAAACAAGTAGGGGTGCAAACGAAATGGGTTAATCCCGACCGATCCGACACCGAATCCGATTGGTACCGAATCCGGAGAAAAAATATGGGTTAGGATATGGTAACAGCAATATCCGTCCGAATCCGACCCGTTTTCACCCCTAGAGACAAGTGTGGTAATTGAACGAGATGTGGGTTTGTGGATTGTCTTGCCTAAGTTGATCAAGGACCGAATAATATGCTGCGTTTCTCAACTAATAATCATGCAACCACAAGTCCAGTATGGGTACAACCTGGCTGAGTAATTGACCTAGTCATAATGCTATTAGCATACTAGGGCAATCTAGGTTGTTCTTTTGGACCCAAATTGTAGGGGAATGTTTCTTTGTGTACATACCTATTGATTCATTCACGGCATCATATGCCCTTTGTTTTGTAGTGGTACTAAGTCAGGATACATCTACCCCCTCAATGGTCGGTCCTTGGAGTTTAATTTTATCCCAACACTTGAGGAGCGAACCCACTGGATGGTGTAGTATTATGGTGATAGTATTGTCATGATCTCTTGACCGCAAACAAAAGGAAATATTTATCGTATGGCATTATGAGATGATCATGTATTGTTGGTAAAGTTGTACAATCTCTGTAGAGTGTATAATCTTTTCGAATAGCTATGCCCCCAGCTACAGGCATTGTGGAGAAGGCCACACTTGGTTAGTATTCATAAAATGAGGAATAAGGATAGTCATGTTATGGTGGTAGGTGGAGGAATTCCACTAGTATACAAGGAGTAATTACACTCTCATGAAAAACTTGAATAAATTAGATGGTTTGGTTTTAAGCTAAAGAGGCTAAGTGTTAGGCTTGTAAACAATTAAGGTATTTAAGTAAAACTTGCTTTCTATTAAAATAACGATAAGACCTTCCCTTGTCAAGCCAAATAACTTTATACCTGTATTTGGCATAAGGACTTGTTGAGTACTTTTGGACTCATTGTTGCTCATATATGTGGATTCGGACTTTGAGAGTAAAGATCTGATGTATGGATACTTCTGTGCATCTGGCTTTGGAGATGAAGAAGATGGCCAAAACTAGGTCTTAACTCTAGTTGATTGCCAATGGCAAATCATAGAGGCCCTTTTGACAATAGTATAGCATGTTATTACCTTGCTAAATCGTGAAATGGTTATTGGCATCATGGTTGCTTCCACCATCAATGCAATCATTGCAGTTGCCACCAGCATCATTGTCACCATGGTTGTTTCCACCATCAATGTAATTGTTGTAGCTGCCACCATCATTGCCAGCATCATTGTCATCAACAACGTTGCCATCTGGTGCTAAGCCCACATGGGAGGAACCGGCCCTAATCCCTTGCTGTAGATGAATAGAATGTAGCAACTTTAGTTAAAACGCCCACATGACTTATAATGCAAAGTTTCACTGATCACATCCTATATTAAATAGCTATCTGACGTATAATATCTAATGATCTTGTAAAACAAAATGCCCCCTTGGATCAATGAGCATAAGCATTACTGAATTAAATAAACCAAGGCAACTACTCAAGAATAGTTAAGCATGAAATAATCAACTTAAGAACAGCTCACAATATAGACATATATCCATCGAGAAACTTTAAGTCTTGAAACCACTTAAGGATAGTAGTATTGTCATGGATAGTGGTATTGTTGTTCTTATCGATGAAAAATGGTGCCCTAGGCTTGTGCCACTTCTCATTGTCCATCTTCTAATGTAGTGAAGGATGGTGATAAATCTTAGCTAAATCTTGTCTTGCCTTAACATTATCTTTTGTCTTATCGGATATGTCAAAGCATGTGTTCCATACAGCTTCAACTACAATTTTTTCATTGTGCATCACATCAATATTGTGCTGGAGCTTGAGTTTGTTAAAGTACGAAAGTTATCAAAAGCTGCTTTTGTAGGTCCAATTGTGCAATTTACCAAAGTTTTTTGTATCAGCTATAGATTTTTTTATTTGGGCTTCAACTTCCTCTCCTGTTAAATGCATAGGTGCCTTCTCAAGCACTATAGTGTTCTTTCAAAGTGCATTAGCTTGTACTTTGAATTCATGGTCTCTAGGTAGGAAGCGTCTATGACAATCAAATCAGCAAGCCTTGCGACCATTGTGGAGTTGAAATGCTTTGCTGTCACACAAGCATTCTGGATATGCAAACGAACCTTGTGTGCTACAACCATCAAAGCTACCATATGCAACAAAATCATGGACTAACCATAGATATGATGCCCGCATTGTAAAGTTTTGCTTGAGTGAAGCATCGCATGCTTGTACCCCCTCCCACAACTACATAAGTTCATACACTAAAGGTTGCATCAGAATATTTCATTTCTTTTTTGTATGTTCAGGACGAGGGATAATAAGGGCAAGGAATATGTATTCTTGCCTCAAGTGCATTCTTGGGGGGAAGATTTAATGGAGCCACAAACACTGGCCAACATGAGTAAGGAGCAGCATCCAAACTAAATGGTGTCAAATTTTCAGTTACTATAGCAAATTGCATATTTCTGGGATCACTTGCAAAGTCTAAAAAGTCCTTGTCAAATTGTTGCCAAGCTTCCCTATCACCTGGATGCACTATCTTACCAAATGTGGAGCGATGATACAACCACATTAGCTTTGTTGTCTCCTCATGTGTATGCAACCTTTATAGTCTACTAGCTGAATGCCCGTGCGTTGCTACGGATTTTTAAAATTTATCATATTATATGTTTTAAAACTCGCGGGTGATAAAAATTTTTAGAATATACATACAATCATGTTCGACTCTTAACCAAAACCTCATCAGTTGCAAATATTAAAGGACCAAGTCATATGTGTAAAGTACAAGGACTATATCACAAGATTTGCCCTCTCACCCAACTAATGTCACTCATTAAATCACATATATGGAAACATAGAAAGAGCATATAGCAAAAAAAAAAGGTAAACAGAAATTTGGAATTAGCTACACACATGGGATGAAGACACAAAGGAGCACAGCAAGACGCAAATAGCCATGGAAGCTACGAACTTCGGAGCGACAATGACCTTCCCAACAAGCGTCTGTCATATAGTTTTGGTTAACCATATATAAGAGAAAACCATTTCAAATTGAGGACATTACTCATTTTAAGCCAATCTTCATATGTTATTAATTTTAAGCCAGAAGTACCATATAAAGGTTAGAAAGCATAGATTAAACTGGCATTTGATAGTAGTGAAACTACTTAAAATTTACAGATTCATCTGGATTATGGTCAAAACACTCTGGATAGCAGGGTTACAAGGATTCTTTCCCCAAGGAGGTTCTCAATTGATCAAGATGCATGAAGTTCAATAAGATGTCCAAAGTGTCTTGCAGAAAAATAATCATTGCATTTTGTCAACATAGAACCAATGGTGTATACAAAAGGAAAACATCAGATCTGCAATACTGTAAATTGGTGTTGACATTCCAGCAAAGGACACTTCTCAATTCTCGTTATATATGAAGCATTTGTCATCTGAAAGGCTATTATTTTTCAAGCATCTAAAGTCCAAACATAAGTGCGTAATGACTTCCACAATAATCTATCACTGCATGCAGTCAACCCAGAAAGACAAACATGCAGCACATATCTGAATAGTTATTAGGGAAATTTCAGCAAACAACAGGCTTTTTGAATGGTGTACAAAGCAGCTAGTTTTCACAATTGTTTATCCCACATTGATAAGAATGGACAACCAAATTCAAATTCACAGCCTGCAGCAAAGATGGAAACCAGCACTCCAGCAGCACCAGCCAGGCGCCAGGCCAGACACTGCTGAATACTGATTCAGGGAAATCCCTGCAGAGGGTGGGGTTTTAATCCCAAGATGGTTTAGAGTTGGTCAAACCAGTTAGTTAGTTCAAATTAAACCAGTATGGGTCTAGTCTCACTATTTTTCACATTCATCTTTGTTTGAAACATTTGTACTCCAAGTCCACAACATTATTAAAAAAATGTGATGATACAAGTTCAGACCACCTTGCATGAGATTGTCTTACCTCATCTACTTGGGATTTTATCTTGGATGCACTGTCCTTCTTCAGCTCCTTTTTCCTCTTTGCCCTCAGCTCTTCTGAATTTTCAACACAAAAGAGAATCAAATTTAAATATATTTCCTTTTTATTTCATTTGAACAAATCGCTAAACCCAAATTAAAATTACATTGTTAGTATAAATAAGAGGCACAAAAAAGATCACATCACACCTTTTGCAGCAGTAACTTGATCAATAATGTACCCTCCTTCCTGTGGATCAAGTAGAAGCGGAATCGGATCCTCTGACTTTGCGGTTGCAAAGTCAGAGTGACGTTGACGAATATCAACCGTCCGATGCGAAATCTGCGGCCCAGATTTTCCACTGTAGTGCTACAGTATTTTGGTACTGTACCAAAATACTGTAGCGCTACAGTGGAAAATCTGGGCCGCAGATTTCGCATCGGACGGTTGATATTCGCCAACGTCACTCTGACTTTGCCACCGCAAAGTCAGAGGATCTCGTTTCAGTAGAAGCTGCTGTGCTTTTGCCAAAGCTGTTTATGAGTATGTACCATCAATTAAATACAGCACTGAGGAACATTGTCTCTTGTGTGTGAACGTTATCTGCTAAAGTTAGATGAACATCTTTTCAAAGTCCAAACGTTCATTTTTCCCACCGACGGACTGGCCATCCTTTCCAATACTGCCACGTCGCAGCTCCCTCTGCGGCTCTGCTGTGCTGCCCGCCTGCCCGTGACCGTGAGCCCGTCCGGCCGTGCCTCTACGCCTCTGCGGACCGGTCAAAAGAGCTTCCCTCGATACTCCCTCCCTCCGGACTCTCCCTCTCCCTCACTCCCTCACTCCCTCTCCTCCCAGTCTCCCACGCGCGGCTTCCCCCTCCGCCGCCGGCCCCTCCCCGGCTCCGCCTCCCCCTCCGGCCCCTCCCTCCCTCAGCCCCCCACCGCTCCCTCCCTCCCTCAGCCCCCCCCCCCCGTCTGGCCGGCTCCCCCTCCCTCGCCGCTTACCCCGCCTCCGCCCCCTCCCCGGGACCCCGGCTCCCCCTCCCCGCTGCGGTGCCGCCCCATCCCCACCGCCCCCTCCCTCCCTCGGCCCCCCACCGCCCCTCCCCCGCCGCTCCCCCTCCCCCGCCGGCTCCCCTCGCCGCACAGAGGAGGTCGGATCCGGGCGGGAGGCGTCGGAGATGGCCAGATCCGGGCGGCGGCGGCCTGGATCTGGTGCGGGGTCGCCGGATCCGACGACGGAGAGCGGAGGCGGCCGGATCCCGGCGACGACGCGGGCGAGCGCGACCACGACGGCGGGGGCGACGACGGCGGCACGCAAGCGCAGTCGGGCGGATCCGGCGCAGCGGAGGCCGGATCCGGGCGGCAAGACCGGCTGTGGCCAGATCCGTGGCAGTGGAAGACGCGGAAGCAGGTGGCCGCCCGAAGAGGCGGCGGCAGACGGAGATGCAGCGGCGGTGAGCGGTGGCCGTCCCCGGGAGGAGAGAAGCAGAGAGAGGCCCCACATGTCGGCGCTTTTTTTTTCTGTGAGAGGGTGGGAGAGCGTAGGACGCACCATCACCCTCAACTCGTTCTTTTATTAGTTTAGATTCATAATGGGAACATACCGTAGTACTTTACATGGGACTTCATTATGACGTATCTCATATCAAGAGGTATCACAAAAGTCACGCTTGTCTTTGTGCTCATTATCTTTCCAATAAACCATGCAATAATTATAACACAAATTAATTTTGACATATAGCATATTAAGGCCCTCCAATAGCTTCTTCGAACAGTAGAAGTCCTCAGGCAACTTACACTATAGAGGCAAAAGTTCATGAATTATCTGTAATAAATTATCATAGGGTGCAATTGACATATTGTATTGTGACTTCATATCTAGCAAGTGAGCAACAACAAATAGACATGAGTGTGTTATGTTCTCATGGACTCTTTCATCGGCATTAGCGACCATCCTATAGAAAGCCTGGGCAAAGGTTGTTGGCTTCTCATCAATTATTGGTGGATGGTCATTGCCTAAGTCGGCCAACATATTATCTATCTCATCAATTTCATTGTATTCATCATGCCTAACAACAAGGCTCTCATCATGTGTTGCCCATATTTGATAATTTGCCATAAACCCATATTTACTCAAGAGCAACCCTACAGTATGCCTGGTATGCCTAAAGTTCTGGTACATTGCACATGGACACTTAATGGTGTCACCATCAACTAGATTAGGATTATAGAACACACAATCTAAAAAATGAGTGGTGTGATTAATCCATTCATTAGATGTCAACTCCATCTGCTTCTTTGTCTACCATGTCAACCCCGACCCCTCCTGGTCGATGCTACTATCTCCCTTTCTTGACGCCACCACAGCCGCCCGACAAATGTCCTCCCCCCACCCCTCTCGCCACCTAGGGTAAGCCCGACACCCCTAATCCCCCTGTGCCTTTATCGATTTGGTGACAAGGATTCAAATTTGACTGACTATGCTCTGTGCCCTCCTTTGTGGTACCACCGACCTATCCCCTCCTCTGTTTTTCCTTCACATGGCCGTCCCTATGGTGGGTGGAGAGGAGTGGAAGAAGAGGTGGCCGCTACAACCCGGCGTCTTCCCTATGCTCTGTGACAAGTGCAAGTACATCTCCTTTATGCTTGTAGTATGTTCTTGTGTTGTTCATGAGTTACGAATAGAGTAACCTGAATGGATAATTAATTAGTGCCTTTTGTGTGTATTTCATGTTGGGAAATTTTCACTTAAATATGAAGATTTTTACCTCTCAAAAGGGTGAAAATTTGTGGGTCATTCTTCTTACTGACTTCCTCTATAAGTGGTAGTTCTCTGCATCTACCATGAACACTAACGAGTAATGACAATATCAGACAATGGCAGCAGAGCAGTAGATATGTGATGGTTGAGGTGGCATTGGCCTACAATATCGGTGGTGGGACACATTTGCCCTTCTTTTGTCATTCAAAGTAAGTCATTTTTTTTTAGTTTCTGCTTGCTGGGTGATGAGATGAACAAATGGCCATGCAAATAAATTGATTCTCTAACAACATGAGGTCGCTATCAATCATGGCTATATTTCTGAAATTATATGGCTTAGTGCAAAGGCTAATCAACTATTTTTTATTGTATCAAGTCTCGCTTTTGCCATCTTATAACCATATATAATGCATAAATCTGTTAATGAGTAGCACACTAAGATTGACATAGGATCATTCTCATATTAATTTCTTAGGGATTATATTGAGGATTTATGTTAGCTATTATTATGTATTGTCTGTAATGGCAGATTGTTTTTCTAACTACCTTTGTATGATGCTTATATGTTTCTACATTTCGACTAAATATTTACATTTTTACGTGAGCTCTCATTTTTTACTTTTTGAATACATGGTTGTATCATATTGTCTTTCGTGCTTCACTTTCCAAGGTTGTCGAATCAACATTGGCCAACTACGAGGTGGTGGTTGATGCGAATGGTCATAGTTTGAGTCAGGCGGTGCAAGTGGCTGGTTGAGACGGTGAAAAATTAATAGCACCGCATTTCAATAATTTTACATAGAGACAATCTGCATTTTTTTCATCATTGTTCTCAACTATTCATTATTCCACGTAATTTGTTGCAGCACTACTGATAAAATATGTATAGATTAGTGTTGTAGCTATCACTCTTTTTCCTTGTAGAGTATTGTTTGTCTTTGCCTTGCTTTCAAATTTTGTTTCATTCATGTAAAGCTAAAGCTTTAATTTGAAATATCCTCGGTCACATGAATCCTCAGTCACTTGTATGTTATCAGTGTGGTATATCCCAACTCTGAAAATACATGTCAAGTCCTTGGAGCCTTGGACATGTTAGTTTGGGAGATAAAAGTCACTTCTATCAATAACACTTCTGTCATGAGCGAGCTCATCTTGGATAAGATTTACTTAAGGTTGACGACTCATGAGATCGACTTGCTCTTTCGTAAGAATAAGTCTGAGTCGATGGCACTCGTAACTGATCTCACTAAGAGTCATTCTTTTGGCCCAGTTGAAACTGTTTCATTTGAATTCTCTTTGTTCGCCTTGCACGCTATGAGTGATAATTAGCTTGAGCAGATTTCTAAGGATAACTTAGCCCTTCTATCCACCAAGTTCACTAGAGCCTTAAACACTATAAGAATGAGAAAGAGAGGAGGAGGAGGTCTTATCCGGTTCTTCGAGTGTGGTAATCTCAACCACATTAGAGCCTACTGCTCTAAGCTAAAGCGTAAATAGAAGGAGTACCGCAAGCACCCATAATCTCAGAATGCTAAGCCGAAAAAGCGCAACTACTGCAAGGTAGTCCACCAAGTCCTATCCATTCTTGAGCAACTTGACATGGGTGACTTGGACTCGGAGAGGAGGAGGACGAGCCGTGAAGCAAGAAGAAGGCAAATGACTTCATCGACATATAGTTCATAGCGAGCACCGATGCTATCTACATTTAGGAGTAACAAAGGAACACACACTTCTAGTAGACAAGTATGGTCTGAGTGCTCTCTTGGGTAAGTTCAGTTAGGGAATACATTTTCGGGCCAAAATTCACGACTTTCAACGATTTTTGGTTTTCTCGGCCTATCCCAAAAGAAACCCATTCCGGCCAAATATTTTGGCCCACTTCAAAAAAATTCGGTCCACTGAACCCACCCCTCTCACATGCATAAAGCCAACGGCCCCAAAAATCATTCTCTAGCTAGCTCCCACTACTGCTGCTCTCAAGCTACCTACCTAGGGTTTTCTCCGAGGGGTTCCAGCACTAGCTGGAGCAAGCCATCAAGCTCATCGGCGGTGGGATCTATTTGCTGGAGCTCACCGGCCGGGGTGGGGGGATTCGGTTGATTTGAAGGAATCGAAGCGCATGGCCGATGGCCCGGTGCAGGCGGCACCGGCGGATGTGGCGCGGGTAGCAGGAAGGGGGCGACATTGGCTGCGGGAGGGGGCGGCAACCCCTGACGTCAAAATTGTACATATTTCTTGAATTTTTTTGAATTCGAATGGTACTTTGAATATTTCGACCAAAATTCATTGAAAAATATCTGAAATTTTTGAAAATTTCGAATTTCAGATTTTTCGAAAGGATCCAAAATTTTTTAGTTTGAAAATGTTTTCTCTGGGTTCAGTAATGCCTTCTCCAGCTCCGCATGAGCCCAACTTCAGAGACTGGTGGTATGATGGAATCCATGCAACCGCGCCGGCCAAGAGGAAAGAGCTCAATTCCTTGATAATTCTGACGGCCTGGACAATTTGGAAGCACCGTAATGACTGCGTCTTCAACAGGACAACACCAAACGTACAAGTGGTCAATAAAGTCGAGAACGAGATCATCCAATTAATGGAGGTCGGCGTTCACGAGGACTGAACAATTATTAAATACCAGGACAAAACAATGATCAATGACAATACGCTATCTGAAAACACACCTCACCGGAAGAATTGAAGCATGAGGCCTTTGGCAGGAGCAGCAGTCTCGCTGCCATATGCAGGCACCTAAATTATGCTTAAATAATTACAGCCATCATCTTGGTCTAACGAAGAAAGTGAAAGCTTGTAAATTAACTTCACAACAGAATTTCAGCTAGAATATTAGCATCTTGTGGCAGGAAATTCAAGAGGGAGCATAACTGGTAAAGGATATAAACCAATTAATGTCTGTTTCTTAATTTGATGAACAATATTTGATAATACTACCATGACAAAGCTTCAGGTGAATTAGGGCTTGTTCTTTAAGTCAAAAGCTGGCGGCTTTTGCCTTTTGCTACAGTATCTAACTTTCAAACGGAGTATTTTCTCAAGACGGAGTCTACAAGTTAAACGATCTACACGTTAAAAGCCCAACATCTGTACCAGCCAAAATCGCAAGTGAGTATCTGTCTCTCCGTAATTTGTACCGTAAATAGTCAAAATTCAAAAATTTCAGCCAAAAACCATAAGCCGCGAGCGAAAAGAACAGGCTCTTAAGCCGTATGGGTGAGCAAGACAAACAGATAACGAAAAATTACGGGTGAAAAAACACGAGATCTTTTCTATCGAAATCTGAGTGTGGAAAGGGACCTTACGTGACCAGCAGGTGCAGTCGTCAATAGGTTCGATCAGAACCTCGAACAACAATTCTTGGGACAATTTTGTTTGCAAATGCACAGCAGAATGGGCTGCAGGATCTGAAAACATTTCTTAGGTCATTCTAGCACCTGCCAGGTCCTCAACTCTCCAGCAGATTGGACTTTTGGAGCTCTAAAGGCCAACGTGTCAACGTCGGATTGTTCTACAGTCGGCCCAAACGCCCTCATGCCGACGATTTATAAGCATTATAGCCGCCAGCCCATAATAAAGTGATTATTATTATAATACCTCACATTCCAAATATAAGTCATCCTACGATCTATGCCGGTCAAACATAGATTTTTACGAAGAAAAACAGTAGAAAAGGATCCTTATCAAACGTAGGTTTGACCATCGATATATGAAAAACTGACTAGATTGACAAATATGAAATTGGTACTACTAGATCTATTATAAAATATACTTTTATAATATATTATTAGTTTTATTTGAAACCACTAGATTTGATAGAAATTGATGGTCAAATTATCACCTTAGAAACCATGTCAATATTTGAAATAAGAGGGAGCAAGTAAATAAAATGTGCGCCATTGGGCATCCCATCTGCACCCTCCAAAGTCCAAATTATGTGTGAACAATTGCATTTTTTAAAACAGATAGCTGTTGACACATCTCCCTTGGAATTAATTCGTACAAGAATCTGTATCATTAATTGATAGCAAAATTTTTTGTAACAATGCAAGATATTCTTTACTATTAGTCAACTAGTTCATAAATGATCAATCTTGACTTCTATTCAAATAAATGCGGAAGTCTTCTGTTTAGTTGAATTTGGGTCAAAGACATGCTTACGAGATCCATGATATTGCAACAAAATTAACATGTCGTCAAGTAAGCCGCAATACCAAACCCAAAGTTGCACTCCTACTTACGGACTTACAATGTAACATGTCGTCAAGTAAGCCGCAATACCAAACCCAAACTTGCACTCCTACTTACAGACTTACATAACATGTCGTCAAGTAAGCCGCAATACCAAACTAAATGTCCAACCACGCATGAAACCGCTTCGTCTTGGACCCCACCCACACACCATAAAAAGACCACCAAAAACACGGGAAGCTGCTACAGGACGGTATATTATTGGAAATGTTTCTAACTGTATAGAGTTCCAGTAAATTTCATCAAGTTTTGCTTCTCCTTCCTCTCCCTCCTCCTCTATCGCTCTCCCTCCCCGCCTTCTTTCTCAGAGTCAGCTGCAGATCCGTGTCCCCCCTCCACCTCCCCGCCCTCTCCTTCCCTTGGCGGTTGGTGGCGACCTCGCCACCTCACAGCGCTACTATCTCCTCCTCCTCCCCACCGCCACCGCCTCCGCCCCGCCTAACCTAATATTTAGTATGCCCCCGCCTCACTATGCCTCCCTCCGCCACAACCCAACGCCCTCCACCGCTGCCTACCGCGAACCACTGCCTCCCCAACCTCCCTCTATATCCAGGGGGCGTGGTGCACCCGTCGGTGGCCACGGCGCCACCGCTCTTCTCGCCAGAGCTCGAGAAGATAAGGGAGAGAGAAATAGAGCACTAGAGCGGGAAATGTACCATCAGGGCTAAAGCTCGGGCAGCCGGTTAACCTCGCCCACGCCGGGGGACGACCAGATCTAGCAGCGCTGCAATCGGGCATGGCGATAGTGGCACCACCATGGCTAGAGACAACGGATCTGTCAGCGGCGACCCCTATCGGTGTGACTGAGAGAGAAGAGAGAGTGAGCGAGAGAGATCGAACGGTAGGGAGCTATACCGTTCTTTTTGGTGAAACGATATATTGTTCTTTAGTTTTTCTCCAAAACATGCCATCCACCTGTCGAACTAGCTACAACCTCCTCCAAACATGCACTGCTTCATTGCAGCGGTTGACCAGGGTCAACAGCAAGGCAGGCAGGCAAAGCTAGCTCCAACCTTCAATTTCCTGCGTTTCGTTGACTCGGTCCTCATTAGTACAGCATTAACTTAACTAAAAATATGCTTCCGTAAACCAGAGTCAAACGTAGCAAGAAACGTCCAGGGAGAACGAAACCTCCAATTTCTTCTTCAATACAGTCCTCGCTCTCTTGTACATACTTCCCGTATTCTTTGATTCTTCTTCTTTGCAGGTATTAATTTCTTGCCTTATCCTTCTGCAAAATCGCGTCTATAAAATTCGATGGCTAGCCTCATGTTACGTTTCGTCCTTGAGAAGATAAGGAGTGCTTGAGCAAGGATTGAGATATCAAATCTCAAGAGGTTAGGAATTAATAATCTTATGCTTTGGTTAGATGGTTAGATTTGGTAGTTTCTTTTCTCTACCAGCTCCCATTTGATCTTTTGTTTTAGGGAGATACGTTTGGCCCTTGTTCAAATTAGTGGACACATTGTTGATCTTGTAATATGCATGGTAGGCACAACGATTAATTGCTATGTTTCCTTGAACTTCTTTAATTCAACGACCATGTAGGGCTACTCATTTGGATTTTTTTTTGTGGCTTATGGATTATTTTGTACTGTATTTGTTGAAGACATTTTTGATGTAATTAAATTTAGAAAATTAAAAAAAATTAAAAACATGTTAGTCCATCACGAACAATGCAAACAAATACGAGAAAAAAGAGAAAAAACTCAAAAGCTAAAAAGTCAAAAAAGACAAAATTAAATAATAGTGAACTAGAAACCAAAAGTTAGAAGTTAAAATCGAAATGAGTGCGAATCTAGTACAACGCATATGCACAACGATTTGCATGATCCATGTTACCTTCGTGTACAGTACAAATCAAGTTTCTAAACTACATAACAAGTCAAGTTTCTAAACTACATACAGTACGTGCGTAATAGAGATCGACCACGACAGTTATTGAATTTTGGTAGCTGCAGACCAAGAACCTGAAAAAAAATTCATCGTTTCTTAGGTTTATCGTCTGATACAATGGTAATCCATTAATCCATATATGCATTTTTTTCTTTCTTTTGAGATGGATTAATCGTGTATGTCTAACTCATATGGCAAATGTAAAACCGTTAGCATCAATGCAGTTTTACTTTGAAAAACTAATTAATCAATCTGACCACACTGTTACATGCATGATGAACAAGGGAATAAAATAGTCGCATGAGTCAAAAGTTACAAAATATGACGTGAAATGGTTGACCAGATTTACATTGGTATGTACGTGGAATGGACGTGAAATGGTCTAATCATGTAGAGCGTACTGTTTTGTACAAAAAATACACTCTAGGAAGAGAAGGTATTTTTTGTATTAGAACGGGACTGTTAAAAAGTGTCGCGCGTTTTAGGTGATGATCGGTTCGGCTGAAAAGCTCATGACTTATAGCTGAAAACACTGTAGCTGATTGAAAAAGCACTGTAGCTGACGGAGGCTTATTTAGCATAATTAAATTTAAAAAAATTTAAAAATATAAAAAATATGTTAGCCCATTACGTATAATATAAACAAATACGGGAAAAAAAGAACCGGCAAAAAAGCTCAACAAAAAACCAAAAGTTCAGAAAAAACGAAACTTATGAATAATGAAAAATAAGTCAGAAGTTAAAGTCGAGTTGATCAGAGCGCACGCGTGCAATAAATAACAATATTATGGCACACGCACGAAGTAACACAAGAAGGCAGTTTTATGTTCCTTATGGGAGACTTTTGTACGTACTAGTAAAGAAATGCCACATTTCAACCGTACGTAGTTTTGTGTTGGGCAAACATTCCTTGTTTTAGTTGATGATTGGTGAAGGTTCTTTGCATATTCCTTCAAAAGAAGTATTGTATACTATTTGGGGGCTTGCTGCATATTGGATGGGTGCCTTAAATATCTGTAGTGTACATGAACTATTTATGTAACCATTTAGAGCATAGAGCATCCAGATGTTAGTGGATTCTTTTTTTATTGGAGCCTGTTGTCAATTGAGAGGTATGCATGATTAGACCAACTTTGTAGGATAAGGTCAAATCAATAACCTCCTTGACTTGACTTCTGCCCTTGCTTTTCTTCTACACTTTTTCTTTCTTTCGGTATAGGACGCTCCAAAGAGTATAAGTTTCGAGGTGATGGCTTTGGTTTTAGATAAAATTATAATGTAGTAGTTGTTAAAATTTTCAGAGTTATTTAATTAAAAAAATAAAATGAAAATGAAAATCGTTATATTGTCACAGACAATATAAAGAAATAAGGAAAAAAAAGTAAAAAGTAAAAAAATCTAAAAAAAGAAATACACTAAAATTAAAAATCAAGACGTTCTAAATGATTTATGATTTAAATAAATAAAAATCAAAAACTAAATCGGTTTTGAGCGGACCATTTTCTTCCTGCCTTTGGGATGTCCTTGATGGACAAGAAATCTAGTCAAATGTGTTTACTTTTGCTGCACTCCAACTTCCTAGAGTTTGGCACATCTCTCTCTCCCCGCTGGAGTCTCTACTGCCCTTAACCGTGTTTGATGTGATGTTTTCTGGTTGCCCTTTGAGCTTGACTTGTACCAAGAAACATTTAATTAAGATCTCGCTCATTCAGTGACGGACCCAGGATTTTACCAAAGGGTATACCGCACCAAAATTTTCATATGCAATTCGGTAAAACCATTTGCCAATTCGGTAAATAATTGTAAAATTTGCACCGTAATTCGATATACAAGCACTAAATAATATGAAAAGTCTTAAATTTAAGGATTAAGTTGGAAGCTTGTTACCTTCCGAGTCATATGAAACCAAGTGTATGCAAAGAATTTAAGGACCAAGACAAGAGTCTGGTAACTTCTTAGCGCATTGACACCTCCAAATAACCGAAGACCGGGAGGCTTCCGAGTCGTCATCTCATGAGATTGAGCTATGAGACTTATAAAGGACAGAGTGCAGCTAGTGGCGGAGCAGAGATACAATTCTTGATACAAGAATGATTACCACCTGAAAGCATTAAAGGAGGATGTAAGTGAGACAATGGCCAAATGGAGCACATAGATTGCATGCTGAGATAGACAATTGAAGCTATACATCTCTTAATTAGTAACATAAATAAGCAACCATGCTTTTAAAAAACTTAAAATTACCGATCCAAATTTATGCACCCAATGATCCAAAGCATCTCAACATATTTTGTTTTACTAGACAAGTGCAATGATCACAGTTCACAAGTGCAAGACATCCAGTAAACCATTGGAAATAGAAATCTTACTTGCTTTTGTTCCCTACAATATAAGCAAGATCATGCCATCTATGACCCAGATCATGCACAAAGTACTCTCTTTTTTTTTATCCCCAATACCAAAAATCAATCAAATTTTGACCAGGTAAGTAAAAGCTACTTTTACCCCTATAATTAGAGAAAATGCTAACCTTAGCAACCAATCGACTTAGACTTGACTCTAAGTATCATACTGTTAACCATGGCAGGTAAAATGTTCCAAGTGGATGCTGGTGAATAGCTGATTTGACCTCAATCTCCTTACAAAAAAAAAAAACACAGGTTCCATCACAGGAACTAAACTATTCGATTCCCAACACAACAAGGCAACGATTGTTATTGAAAATGCCACATCCAAGGCTCTCAAACAGAACAATCAGCAGAACAAAGCACCTAATACAACTCCCAATTGAGGAAAAGAAGAGAACATCTTCTCCCATGAAACCTTGACCAAATCCTCCCCAACTCCCTGTCCTAGGCTCCAATCAAAACCTCCCCAAGACCCATTTCGCCATGCCAAATAGGGAACCAAATGATCCCAAAGAACCAACAAAACAAGCTACGGATTGGCCTCAGAAACAGCAAGGACTAACCAACACGGAAATCAATCAAAGAACCGGGGTTAGGAGAAGCATGGACCTCCGCAGAGGCGAGAGACTCCTCGGCGCCGCGAGGCGCGCCGATCCGCTCCGGATCGCGCGGGGTCTGATCGGGTTTAGCGGGAATGCGCAGTTAGTGCGGGTCTGATTGTCGTTCTTGAGCCCCTCGTGCGGGTGCGGCAGGCAAACCGTCGAGCGAGACTGCGAACGAAGCGGCAGGCGAACAGTCGACTGATCGGCTGGGCCCCAGGGTATGCCGTGGCCCACCCGGCATACCCTGGGTCCGCCACTGCGCTCATTTCGATTTAAGTTTATGATTTTAGGTTATTTTTTATTATTCTTAAATTTTATTTTTTCTGACTTTAAAATATTTTTTATTATTTCTAAATTTTATTTTTTTCTGACTTTTTTACTTTTTTAGCTTTTTGTCGGACTTTTTCTCATATTTTTTGTATTGTCTGTGATTGGCTAACCTGTTTTTTCTATTTTTAATTTTTCAAATTTAATTACGCCAAATAAGTCACTATCAGTTACAGTGTAATTTTAGCCAAATACAGTACAATTTTAGCCCTAAACCACTTTTTTTCAACTGAAAAAAGCGGGTTGTAAATAACCTTGTCTTCTTCCCCGGTATAGACATTAGAGCATTAGACAAGTTTCATTTCGATAGGTATATTTCCTCTATATCCTCTACTATAAAATTAATAAATTTTATGTTTTCCGAGAAACGTAATTACCCATTATGCGACACTTCGACGAGGCCAAACATATACACCATAGACCTTATAGCCATGTATGACATATGTCATAACCCGCTGGTGAACTGTTTTTTTTTTTGAACTGTTTGGTACTTGGTAGACCGTGTCTACCTAACTTCCCCCTGCCCTCGTACCCAAGACTCAAGAGTCAAGGCATTTCTTTTGCATGTGTTGCCAAGGTCACACAAAAACACCTTTTTCAGTTACAAGTCTGAAGATGGGAACCCGGTGGGCGTACGTATCTTGCTAGCCGCACACGGAAGGTCATGTACTATGTATGTTGTCTTGCTCAGAAGACTCAAGAAGGATGGCATCTCAAGCTGCCTTCAATTCCTCCTCCATTAATCTTCTGTCTGTCTTGCTGGATAGATAGATATGCACCAAGCCATCCCTCCTATATATATTTGTGATGTTATCGAAGTTCATGTCTTTTGCTTCAATTTTCTTCACATGCTACTTCTCTTTGCATGCCACAGGTGAACCAGCTGCAGATAGAAATTTTGCACAGATTCAGCTAACCTTTGAATCGAAGCCAACAAGGCGATCGAAAAGGCTAGGGAGTTGAGGTAACATGCTTCGTTCTTGCTTTGTTAATAAGGAGTGGTTCTTTTTGTTTGTCATGGTGAATGTACATGATCTCTTTTTCTTGGAACTTCTGTTCTTTGATCCCGGCTAGATGTTCGTTTTTCTTTCTTCGATTGCTTAAAGAGGTTCTTTCAATTGGTTGTATGATATTATGTTCTATAGGTAGAAAAATATCTGAGCTAATTGCGTAGCTTTGTGTGATGCTACATGAACTTCTTGTTTTGTTTATGTGGTGTTCAGTTTCAAAGAAATATCCCCTTGTTTGTTGCTAACTAGTTATCTCAGATTTTAGGCTCTGTTTAGAATTGAGGAATTTCACAGTAAATAGTTTCATTCCTGCAGGAATCAGAAAAAAATTCCCACATTCCAAATAGAGCCTTAGTTGAACCTAATTATGTGCTACAGTTTTAAGTACATCATACTAGTAGCATAGCTAGTAGTAGTTTTAGAAAGATCTTGTCTATGGAAAAAGTTGTTAATACAAAATATATTCATATGTGAAGGCTAGTGCATGAAATTTATATATCCAGGTTGTGTTACCTAACTAAATATCTGCATTTATGAAAGAAAATGCATAAAAGGAGGAATTGGTAGAGCCAAGATAAATTTGTTTTCACTCAGATTTTCTGGGGATGACTTCCAAATGTTCATTCATTTCTCTAGCTTGATCCATATAAAAATAGCACATTATATTCCTTCCATCGACTCACAATGTCCATTTCATCATACTAATAGTGGTTTTACAATATCTGTCCAGTACAATTATTTTTTTTCTCACCTAACCCATACAACTGCTTTTAAGTTGGGGGAGATCTAGAACTAGGTGGTGAGAGCACTTCATTTGATTAGACATAAAAGATTAATATTCACCCATTCGATTTTATAGCTCCTTAGTCTATGCACTTAAGCGCAGGATAATAGATTCAATCTTCTATGAAAAGAAAGAAAAACTAGCCTTTTGTATCTAGCTTGGTTATCAGTTTTCTTATTTTGCTTTTTGTCGAACTGCAGCTGTCTTGGCTGTGATTCTCTTGCTTAGATCCCAGCTGTAGCTATGATTGGTGCACTTTAACAGAGGACAGAGGGGAAAACAGTAAACCAATAATAATAGTAGCTAAGAAACACTAAAATAGAACTATATAAATTCTGTTATCTTGCTAATGGAATCCGAGTTTCTCGTGTGGAAAAAAAAATACCATGAAACTAAGGGATAGAATTCTGGGGATATTAAAAAAATTGGATTTATCCTGATGAGATTTGATTGTGCCTTTTCTTTTGAGAAGGCATGGTCCTAGTTTTGGTTAAAGAACAACGTGAATTGTGTTGATCCTTTGCTTAAGCGACAGTATATCCAGGTTGCTTCGTTAACAAGAAGCATCAGACTAGCTACATATTCAGTACAAGATTTCAACCTGTACATACATATTGATGCTTGTTTGATACGATGCTGTTTCTTGAAGAAAAATGCTCCAAACTTCTCCCTTTCTTTTGCCCTAATATTGCCAGTACACATTAAATTCGAGATGCCTTGTCAATTTCTGCCAATTGTACTCGTACAACTAAAATATAATCTGGTTTTCACTCTACATGAAATGTTTACTTCTAAGCAAATGCAAAAGAACATCTGTTTATGTTTTCCTGGCAAGTATCATATATAAAAATAAGTTTTTGAATATTGTTCTTTTCTTCCTTAATTTAGTTTTCCCCCTTGACAATGTAAGCTAGCAGCTAGTTAACATATATTTTCTAGTGCTTGCATGACTTGCTAGAGTAATATATGAACCGTGGAACATGCATATTGTGTTGTAAAATGATTTATTATACACATTTCTTGATCTCGATCGTTTCTATAGTTTGTTGTTGAATATATTTTGATCAAACAGGTCTGCTAGGAAGGAGTTGTCAATGTGCTGAACCGCACAGGATAGGATCGACAACTATAGCCAGGTAATGATTCATAATGATGATTAATTATATATATTACTGGGAAAAAAAATCTAAAGTTAATCTAGACAATCCCAAGATTATTATCCAGGGTACAACTCACTCGAAAAAAAACGGTGCAATGCAAAGGAGGTAGATGTTAAATTAAATGATGTATTGTGTGTGAAAGAAACAGTTTTTCTCTGACTAGAAGATTAGAACATGCTATTAGTCCATAGCAAGATTTTCTTTAGTCAAATGTAAAGGTATACCCGTCCAATAACATTTTACACGCAATACATACTATAGTCCACCACATATAGTACACGCGTCTTTCTGAACTTTGTTGAATTAATCTCACGCTTGCTTGCTCATGCAAACAAACACATGTACTAGCTAGTGCTTTAAATACATGCATGAAGCCAAGCATTTCAAGCGATCCCTTCAATCTAGTCATTGTCATGTAGAATTGCATGTCTTTCTCATGTCGCTATCATCACCTGATAACTTCCTTGCGCCGACTCACAATAAACCCTAACTATGTCTTCTCCATTCATGCAGCCTTACCTGTGAAACACGAGCTAGGCGCTGCCATGGACCGCACCCCGTTGCCACCGGCACCACCGGCTCCCCCCGTGTTCGCGGTGGCCAAGCCGTCCGCGACGTTCGTGCAGGCCGACCCGTCGACGTTCAAGGAGCTGGTGCAGCGTCTCACCGGCCAGACGGCGGCCGTGGCCACGAACGACGCCACTGCTCGCCGTGGCACCGCCGTGCCGCGGCCGCCCACTGCCGTGCGGAAGCCGGCGTTCAAGCCGGCGCACCAGCACCGGGAGAAGCTAGCCATTGTCAGGCCAGAGCGTCTCTTGTCCGGCTTCGTCTCGCCAAAGGCGCCCTCGCAGTCGTCCTCGCACATGGCCGGTCCGTGCATCCTCAACAAGGCGGCGGACCAGCCGTCACCGGCTTCGGCGTCAACGCTGGTGGAGGAGGTGCTGATGGACGAGGCAGAGGAGAAGGCAGTCAAGGAGAGGAGGCTCTGCCTGCACCCGTCGTCGCCGTCGGGGAGGGACGGTGGCGCCAGTGAGCCGAAGCTACTGACCTTATTCCCGCTCACCTCTCCCTACTCCAAAGAAAGTTCAGAACTTAGAGATATATGAAGCAAATGTGCGTTGGTTTACATATGCATGTGGTGCGTCCTGATTGTGGTTGATCCATCATCATAGAAGCAAATGTTCTCGTGTGGAGATTTTGTCGTTTCCTAATAAACTTAGTTAGGGAAGGAGATAATTGGTGAATATTGATTTGTTGACGTCAATATGCTAGCTAGGCGTTTTCATTTATTTTGTCCTTTCTCTTGGACAAAATTTTCTCGCGAAAGTTCAAGTATCATTGATTAGAATTCTTTTGCTTGTAAATTGGTAACAATGGCATGGCAGCTGGCGCCACATAAGCTTTGATGGAACACTGCTATACGTTCTAAATTTTGTGTACAACGAGTGTCTATTGCAAGAGGTGGTCAGAAGAGAAGGTACTCAAAGCTCGTATATGCGTGATGATCTGTTGATATTTGTGTACACTGGCTAAGCTGGACGCTCCATGAAGAATGGTGGTGTGGGGGGTTTTAGAGACTTGCACTCCTTTAGCATAGCGATGCTTTCGTGTCAAGGATGGCGCCTGACGCCTTCTCCCGTATCCGAACTCACTGTGTGCAAAAGTTTCAAGAGCCTCTTGGAGGCAATGGTCCAATGGAATGTACGTTGCATGGGGAAGCGTACCAACAACATGTTTGGTTGGATGGAAGGAGAAATTGTTGTAAAATTTGTGGTATAAACATATTTTCAATTTTAATTCCAGCAATAATAATAAACATCCAAACATGATAGACATGGCATAGAAATGACTTAACCAGCATATTAACATATGAATCATTTAAGTTATTGCAAAAGAAATATATGCTCAACAAAATTGACATATACATGTTCAAGACTAGCATGTCATCAAGAATACAAGTGGATCTAAATGCTAGTCTCATATAAATCTTAACATATATGACCACAATGAGCATAAGTTCAGCAAATTGAATTATTTTTAGAGCTCTCAGAAGGCTAGTTGCACAAGATTTAATCTTGGCCATCTCCGCCATGACAAATCTAATCTTGATTATATATGACAGTTATAAATTAGATCTTGAGCTCAATTTAAACCTTTCTATTTAACAAACTCTAACAGATCATGAAAATAGCTTTCTGTACAGAGCCGAACACCCCAAAACAATCTTCCATCCAACCACAGAGACTGCTAGAGAACTAACAGATGACAGGGTTCGGTAATGCTCAGGAGAGACCAAAAATAACCACTGAATTGATCTAGCACAGGGATCAGCACTACTACAGAAATCCACATTACAGACGGTTCAGAAACGTCATCACAGACGGTTTTCTGAACCGTCTGAAATTATGGGTCAGTGATAATCCAAGTTATCACAGACGGTTTTTGAACCGTCTGTGATTATGCGATATCACAGACGGTTTGTCATTAAAAACCGTCTGTGATTATCCGATATCACAGACGGTTTTGTACTAAAAACCGTCTGTGATTATCCGATATCACAGACGGTTTTTCCGTCTGTGATATCGCATAATCACAGACGGTTTTTAATGACAAACCGTCTGTGATACTCCTCCCCCCAGCAGAATCTATTTCTGTTTATAGCTAGCCTCAGGAAATGCTAGCCATGCCCTCTGAAACAAGCAGATAATCACAGACATAAACATATACAACTCACACATCTCATTTCATTTCAGATACATTTCACATCTCAATTCATTTCACAGACATAAAACATCCAATTGACAACGCACTTCATTTCACAAACATAAAGCATCCATTTCGTAAATCAATTCATTGAGTTGAAATAAAATATCCATTAACAAATACACAATTGTAAAAGATCTACACTGTATTTGCACTTAGAATTACAATAAAAAATCATTCTGGGCAGTGGAACTCTCCATCTGATCTTACGACTTTTGACCACAAAAACCAAATGAGCTCTCCTCGAATTTTTGCAAAATCCGGCTGTGTCAATGCAGATGTAGAGATGGACGCAGCCTGTCGATAGGAATATCAACGCGCGCATATATAAAACTGACATGTATGAAATAAATGTGGGAAGATTGACAAACCTTAGAATTAGTGATCTTGGTGGAATCGAGGAGTAGTCTCATATGGTGGCACATGTAGTATCCACATGTGTTGCCCGGCTCCTGCTGGTGGCACTGCAAAAAATATAATGTGTTAAATCAAGTGGCATTACTACTATGTGTTGTATATGATTAATTAATGTGTAGCTAGCGAATACCCGAAACTTGCGATCATGTTTCAAGGCCTTGGCCCCTGTCGTCGAGTCACGTGTTTGTTGAACGTATGTGGCGAACGACCTTCGTTATTCGAAAAAGTTAGATTAGTTATTCGGAAGGAAAGAAAGAGTACAATGTACAATGTACGCACCTATCGAGTATTCGGGCGATAGCTGTGTACTTGAATTTGTTCTTACTTAGAGAATCAAGGTATATAGCCTTGTTCTATTTTGGTATAATTACAATTAAAATCCAATGAAAATTCTCTTTGTATGGCATAAGAACAAATTCCTTATCTTGGTGAGCCAGCAGTGCTTTTGTAATATAGTCCTCGACGAAGGATGCATTCTCCATGATGGTATCAATGGCGACCAAGCGTGGGTCCAGGAAACCAATTTGTGATTTCGATGATCTAGCTTCGATCAGCATGAATCTATATATAACATAGGAAAGCAACAAATTGTGACATATATCGGTATTACGTGAACAGAGACTTTGATTGTACAGACTTACAGCGTCCAGCATCGAACGAGTGAGGCGTCGAGAGCGTTGAGCGTAAAAAGATGAAATATATCGTCAAAGGTCACCGTGAAGACACAGTCCTGAGCTTCGTGCAAGAAATGTTCCAGCTTGAATTTGACAGCTATACCTGAGCGCCGTTCTGCCTCTGGCTTATTGGACACTTCCATATACCAAAGGTGGAATCTTTGGCAACCAAGTCCTAGTTTTTGGAGCTCTTCCTGGACTACCATCGGCTGAGCTAGCACGAATTTGCGGGCCAATGGCATGGACGGGAATTCGTCATCATCCTTCGTCTTTGATTTGCCCTGGCCACTGCCTCGATTGTGGGTCGACTTTATGCTAGTCGACTGTAATGGTATAGACGGTGCAAGTTGCTCTAGCGAGAATAGCACCCGTGGAGATAGCACCGGTGCAGGTAGCTGTGGTTCGCACTGCCCGTGTGGAGATGGCACCAGTGCAAGTTGCTGTGGTTCGTACTGCACTTCTGGTCCTGCCACCGGTGAAGAAGCCTCCAGGGAGATGTCGGTTTTGGGCCACTGGATGAATGTTCCAATGGCCTGTCCTAGATTCACGATCTCGTCGTTGGGGGGCTTCGGTAGCGGGACCACCTCAAAATTGGCATACACACCATCCACATTAACTTTTGCGAAGCCTGGCGCTAAAGCTTGACCGTGCACCATGGCCCCGATACCAGACGAATATGCCTAGCCCCAAGCAGCGTACAAGGGAATGGAGCCATATCTCACTTGGAGCCTGCATGTCGTAGGCTCCTACATAACGATACAAAATTAGCTACTCGAATAGGTCTACCAATGGAGCAAGCATTCGAGAGGTAATAATTATTACCAGGATGTCGTCCACAGGAAATTTGGACTGGGTTTGCGTCGGATTGGACGCACAGCTACTCGGATGGTTGTGCGGGCTAGCTAGCACAGGAGCGGCGGTGGCGGCCTGCTGACTTTCTGTCTGTTTCCGCACCTCATATCTGATTATATCAGCCATCGAACCCAGTATCTCCTCTTTAAGAGATGCCTTGAGCTCTTCTCGTAGCTGTGCGTCACGCTCGGCTTTGTTTCTCTTCCTGCGCCGATACATGTCGGAGTCATCTTGGAAACCATGTTTCCAAGGAACGTAAAGCCCAAGGCCTCTCGTACGGCCCGGGTGCTCCTTGTTTCCCAGGGCCACGGAGAGCATATCATTCTCCCTTGTTCCCTGGAATGATCCCAGGGTAGATTGAAAACTCAGCTCTTCCTGCAAGAGCACGACATGTCATTTCAATTCGTACGAAGTTGTGGAGTAATTACAAGCTACGTAGTTCGATCGATATCTTACCAGGCGCTCGGTCACTTGCTGGTCTGAAGGGTTTCGAAAGGTGATGTCCCCTGATGTCGTTGTAGATGACCTTGCTCTAATCCAATTTCGAGCGCGGTCGTCCGGGATATTGGAAAACGGCGGGGCGATGTCCTGTGCAGCTGCCAGCTCATCCTCCTTCATCCACTGCGCGATTTTACCCGCATACCCAGCTGTGCCAAGTCTGTGAGGGTGTGTATTTTTTGCCTGGAGGGCCTTGTGCGCCACACTTGTACTTTTGAAATCTTCGGTCGTTTTCATCGCCTTGAACTCTTCCCATTGTGGTTCCAGGAATGGGTATGTATGAACAGGCGTTTCGTCCGTCTCCACGTATTTCTTGACAAGCGTGCTCTTGAAGTTCTTCCATGCTTTGCACGTCGCTTTGTAGGTTTGTTGTTGCACAGCGTCCAGGTGTTCTTCTGGGAACTCGAACGATGCCAAAATTTCGGTCCACAGCTCACATTTCCGAGTGTCAGGCACGTTCTTCCACGAATTGTATGTGATCTCAATTCGTTCTCGTGCAACTACTCCGAGCATGGTTCGGAATGCGTTTACTGCTTTTCGAGGAAGGATAGGGACCCCAGATGCATTCACCGCTGTGATGATCTGTCGGCCCTCAGGCTTCTTTGATAGCCCTCTTCCTTGGCGTCTTGATGTTGGAGCGGACGCCTCCGGCGATGATGTTGAAGAATGCGCGGGTGACATGTTGCTCATTTTGTGGGTCTATTAAGATAAGATGAGAAAGTAATCTGTACTAAAATTTCCTTGAATTTTGTAATACTATTACTACAAGGTCTTTAAACAAAGTGCCTATCCTAGCACCTACTTTAGTTGCTAAAACTATAAACCAAATAGCAAAGTCCCTAAACAAAGGTCTATGATGCAAATGACACAAACTGTGTATCCGGTTCATTGAACGGGAACACTATAGTATATCACTTGCTTCATTTGCTGTTTTTTGTCTAGATACATGGAGCATTTGGGTGGAAAGATCAACTGTTTCGTCAGGCGCATGACTGCCAATTCGAAGCATAGCATAGCATCCGAGGCACATCCGAGGCCTGCTGCTGTGTCTTGAGGAATGCCAAGAGCTGGTATTCAGATGGGTTATGAGAATAAGATTCATAATTTATAGTTTGAGGAATGCCACATCTGAAGACCAGCTCTTGGGATTCCTCAAGACACAGCTGCAGGCCTTGGATGTGCCTCGGATGCTACGCTATGCTTCAAATTGGCAGTCATGAGCCTGACGACACAATGTATTTCTTTCCACCCAAATGGTCAATGTATCTTTTGCAATAATCGCAAGATTTCTTTATCCAGATACACTAGAAAGAGATCAGGAGAGGAGTAGAGGGAAGGGGGAGAAGGGAGGAGAGGAGTAGAGGGAAGGGGGACCCAAATGATTTCAAACTATATACTATGTACTATGTACTATATACTATATACTATATACTAACACAACAAGCAATATGTACCAATGTAAACTAAGCAACTGCAGTAAACAATGTACCAATGTAGTATGTACCAAATAGCAAACTAATTAAGCTACTGCAGTAAACAATGTACCAATGTAATATGTACCAAGCATCAACCCTAAACACTAACAGTAAGCATGAAGCATCAACCCTAAATATGTACTAAGCAACTAACCATAACAGTATGAAGCATCAAGCATCAACCCTAAACACTAACAGTAAGCATGAAGCTCGGGGAGGGATTTGATGACCTTACGGTTTTGGTGACCTTAGGGACGCTGGAGGAGGAGGCGGCGGCGACGGAGGAGGAGGAGGAGGCGGCGACGACGACGGAGGAGGAGGAGGCGACGGGCTCGGGGAGGCGACGGAGGAGGAGGAGGCGGCGACGCAGGAGGAGGCGGCGGCGACGCAGGGGGAGGAGGCGACGGGCTCGGGGAGGCGACGGAGGAGGAGGAGGCGGCGACGCAGGAGGAGGCGGCGGCGACGGAGGGGGAGGAGGCGACGGAGGAGGAGGAGGCTGCGGCGACGTCTTCGTCCGGGGAGGCGGCCGGCGAGGGCTGGGGGAGGCAGCCGGCGAGGGCTCGGGGAGGCGGCGGCGACGACGGGCTCGGGATTTAGAATTAATCGAATAACTGCAGCGCACACGGAAAACCCTAGTGAGAGGGTATATGTAGGACGATTATCACAGACGGTTCTAAACTTAGAACCGTCTGTGATAACATATCACAGACGTTTTTGAGTTAAAAACCGTCTGTGATAGTTTACTATCACAGACGGTTCTAAACTTAGAACCGTCTGTGATATGTTATCACAGACGGTTCTAAATTTAGAACCGTCTGTGATAAGCCTTTGCCGGCTGTTGCAATTAAGACCACCAATAACTACACAGCTGCATTCATATCAACTACCAAACAGCTGCATTCATATACAACACCAACCAGCTGCATTCACACAGTGTATTTCTTGATACATTTTGTCATTCTCAAATACATCACACATTTTCACATATACATCTCAAAATTGACTACATCACACATTTTCACATATACATCTCAAAATTGACTACATCACACATTTTCACATATACATCTCAAAATTGACTACATCACACATTTTCACATATACATCTCAAAATTGACTACATCACACATTTCCACATATACATCTCAAAATTGACTACATCACACATTTTCACATATACATCTCAAAATTGACTACATCACACATTTTCACATATACATCTCAAAATTGACTACATCACACATTTTCACATATACATCTCAAAATTGTCTACATCACACATTTCCACATATACATCTCAAAATTGACTACATCACACATTTTCACATATACATCTCAAAATTGTCACACATTTTCACATATACATTCTTATTGTACTTGCTTATTTCCTTTAAAAATTAGCCCTTCATCATGATCAATGCGTACGTAACTAGTTTCGTCACGTTGTTCATCGTCGACCCTTATGCTATTTCCAAAAGGAGGTAACTCGTCAAATTGATTGTATTCCTCCTCGTCCACTACATTCTCCACTCCGACAATTCTCCTTTTTACATGAAGAACTACATGGCGTTTCTTATTTGCCGGGTCGGTTACATAGAAAACTTGAACAACTTGATTGGCGAGTACGAATGGTTCATCTTTGTACCCGACATGTTGGAGGTCCACGGTCGTGACACCGTACTTGTCAACCTTCACCTGTGGGAGATGCACCCAACGGCAGCGAAATAAGGGGATCTTGAAAATCACATAGTCGAGCTCCCAAATCTCTTCTATGAAGCCATAGTACGAGTTTCTCGACCCATCGCTACTGAATGCATCTATGCGGACACCGCTGTTCTGGTTAGTGCTCTTGACATCCTGAGACTGGGTATAGAATGTGTACCCATTTATGTCATATCCTTGCCATGTCACAACTGTAAATGTCGGCCCTTTTGCCAACCATGTCAGCGTCTCACTCGGCGAGCTCCTAGCGATTTGCTCCTTCAACCATTGGTTGAACCGACGGTTGTGTTGCCTCATGATCCAAACATCCGGCCGCTCCGGATTCTGTTACCGAAGCACACCCTTGTGCTGGTCCACATAAGGCGCCACTTCAGTCATGTGTTGCAACACCGTGAAATGGGCTTGAGTATACATGTCCATATCTGGAGTGATTGCTTTCCTTCCGATAGTTCCGAGACCCTTCAGCCTCCCCTCATGACGAGATTGAGGGACACCTATCGGTTGAATCTGAGCCATATAATCGACACAAAACTCAATGACCTCTTCGCTTGCATAACCTTCGACGATGCTGCCCTCCGGCCGAGAACGATTCCGTACGTAGGACTTGAGAATTCCCATGAACCTCTCAAATGGGTACATGCTACGTAGGAATACGGGCCCGCACATTTTTATCTCCCACACAACGTGAACAATGAGATGGACCATGATATCGAAAAACAAAGGAGGGAAATACATTTCAAGGTGACATAGAGTCATCACCACCTCGTCCTGCAGAGCATCTAGTCCTTCGGGATCGATGACCTTCTGAGCAATTGTGTTAAAGAAATAACATAGCCTCATGATTGTCTCTCGGACTTTGATCGGCAAAATATTTCTAATTGCAATAGGGAGCATCTGTGTCATCAGCACATGACAATCATGAGACTTCATGCCATTTAACTTCAAATCTTGCATCGAAACAAGTTTCTTCACGTTGCCGGAGTAACCAGACGGAACTTTGACACCATGCAAGCACTGGCACAGTTCTGTTTTCTCAGCCTTGGACAGAGTGTAACACGCAGGGGGAAGGTACGTTCGTGCATTATCAGTGCATGTCGGTGCTAACTCAGGCCTGATGTGCATATCAGCCAAGTCAAGCCGTGCGTTGACGCCGTCCTTTGTTTTATCACGGATGTTCAGTAAGAGACCAATCAAGCTGTCGCACACATTCTTTTCTACGTGCATGACGTCGATGCAGTGCCGCACATCTAGGTACTCCCAATAAGGTAAGTCCCAAAATATTGATCTCTTCTTCTAGGTGTTCTTCTCATGAGCCCTCAATTTACGTCCCTTTCCGAGGACAACATCTAAATCCTTAACCATATCATAAACCTCGCGTCCCCTTAAATGCTTTGGAGTTGAACCGTCTTCCTTCTCTCCGTCAAATTGTTTCTTCATCTTGCGGTATGGGTGAGCCCTCCGAAGGAACCGGCGGTGACGCATGTAGACGGTTTTGCGTGAGTGTCTCAGCCACACACTCTCGGTACCATCTAAACAGTGAGTACAAGCTTTGGCACCTTTTATACTATGGCCCGATAGGTTACCAAGGGCAGGATAATCATTTATGGTGCAGAACAATAAGGAGCGCAGAGTGAAGTTCTCTCGTTTGTATGCATCCCATACCTGTACCCCTTCGTTCCACAGTACTTTTAGATCTTCCACCAACGGTGCTAGGAACACATCGATATCATTCCCAGGTTGTTTTGGCCCTTGGATAAGTATCGACAGCAAAATGTACTTTCGCTTCATACACAACCAAGGAGGAAGGTTATAGATGCAGAGAGTCACGGGCCATGTGCTATGTCGGCTGCTCATGCTACTGAATGGATTCATTCCATCTGTACTCAGTCCAAACCTTATATTCCTTGGTTCTGCACCGAACTCTGCAAAACTCCTATCGATGTTTCTCCACTGCGCGGAATCAGCAAGGTGTCTTAGCATTCCATCCTTCTTGCGCTCCTCCGAGTGCCAACGCAGCAGTTTTGCCTCCTTTGGATTTGCATAAAACCTTTTCAAACGGGGAATTATAGGAAAATACCATGCCACCTTAGCAGGAGGTCCTTTCTTCGCCTCTGTTCCCTCGCCATCATCTGATTGATTGTTACGTTTGTATCGGGATGTGTTGCACACCGGACATACATGCATGTTTGCATACTCTTTACGGTAGAGGATACAGTCGTTCGGGCATGCATGTATTCTTTCTACTTCCATTCCCAACGGACAAAGAACCTTCTTGGCTTTATACGTGGTTTTAGGCAACTCATTTCCCTCCGGAAGCATGTCCGCTAAAAGACCTAGCAGCGCCGTGAAACTCTTGTCGGACCAACCGTTGCTTGCCTTCAATTTCAACAGTTCAAGCACGCCCGACAACCTCGTGTACTTGCAGCCCGTGTACAAAGGTTTCTCTGAGTCCTCCATCAAGCCACGGAATTTAACATACTCTCTCTCATCATAGTTCTCTTCTACATCGCGAAGCATCTGATCCAGATTATCATCGTGCAACCTATCCGAATCCGAGCCACAATCGACATCAGCCGGCGGCATGTCATTCACTTCACCTGCGATGTCATCCGGGGGCATATCATCCACTTCACCGGCGATGTCATCCGGCGGCATATGATCATTCACTTCGCCATGACTGGTCCAACACGTATAATCCTTTTTGAAACCCCTCCGAATCAAGTGCGCTTCAATTTGCCCTCGGTTCTTAAACATCTTCAAATTCTCGCAGTCAGTGCATGGACAGCACATATATTCCACCCCCTTATTCAACATATCCTCCTCGGCGGCTCTTATAAAAGCAGAAACACCATTAATGTACTCTTCACTCACACGGCTCGCGGCATACATCCAACTTCGGTCCTACGTTACGTACATATATAACAACTTAGTATTAAAATCTAGAATAACTAATTATAACTACATATATACCGGCCACATTTATTATATTGAGACTTAATTTCCTAGCTCAATTCATATTACAAACACAATAGCTATTATATAACCAACAATTTTGCAAATTAATTAACCATCTTCAATAACCACTCATGGATTACTTACACCTAAATTGTAATGCAATTAAAAATAAATAAATTTCATTACTAACCATATCTACAGCAACCAGGAAAGTCTGAATCTTAATTCAAAGCTCAATCTCTGCCTCTTCCCACCAAATTAACTGGCCTGAAATCGCTCTAGCTTCCTCCCGAGTGAAAAAGTGCGCAGCAGTGGCTAGATCTGAATCGAAATGAAGACGATGCGGTCTGAGCAGCGCAATAAATGCCGTAGTCATTATCACAGACGGTTTTTAACTAAAAACCGTCTGTGATAATAAATTATCACAGACGGTGTTTAACTAAAAACCGTCTATGATAAGCTTCATACCAGAACGCTTCGCGCGTGTTCGATGCCAGAACGCTTCGTGTTTCGATCGTCTAATTAACGTCTCTCGATCATTATACGAAGCGTCTATATCATTAATGTTTGGGTATACGAACCATTTGTGCTAAAGGTTAAATATGCGCTCCTAATCCAGGTCTCTTCTACGTACGTACAATACAATATACAATACAACATGGCTTCTACTACTGTTCTTGTGATCATCTCCTTCCTCTCATCTGTTCATCACGAATTGTTCGGCCGGAACCTTACACAGGCGGCCAGCAATTTGCATCTGGAGCAGCTTCTCCGCACCCGCCCTGCTCTCCTTCCCCGACTTTCTTGCATCCGTCAGCTTGACCTGATCCTCCGCCGTCGACGGAGGCGTCTCGCTGCCGCTCAAGAAAGGGAAACAGCCCTCACCCTGGTTCTTCTCCACAATGTGCGCAATGCGGAAGAAGCTCTACACGCATTGCAGAGACTGATGGATAGCCTTGCCGATCAAGCAGAAACGGCAGATTCTGAGGAATCTTTTCATGCTATCCTGTACAACATTATGGATGCTGCTGATCATTTGCCCAGGCTGCACGAGGAAGTGCTGAGGACAAGGGCAATCTTAACGGCGTTCGAGAATTTAGCGGTTGATCCTCCAAGTCCCCAAGTTGAAGAAGAAGCTTACGAAGCCCAAAAGAATACAATCTGGGAAACTCTTTACCTGTGCGACTTTTGTAATAATTTTGCCTCTAATTGAAATTAATAAATTTGCCTTAAATTTGTGACCTCTTCTCTCAGTAGTTCTGTAGTTAAGTTATTAGAAGCAATGTGTACTTATATATTAACCTCTGATCTAGATTATGACAGACAAAGGGACATCACAGCCGGTTCTTGTAAAAAACCGTCTGTGAACATTCCCAGACGGTTCTTAACAACAACCGGCTGTGATAGTCGAAACAACACAAACGGTTTTTTAATAAAAACCGTCTGTGATATTCCAGTATCACAGACGGTTTATCAGTAAGAACCGTCTGTGATACTCCTTTTTCCCGCCACAAATACCACAGACGGCCTTCAAATTAAAACCGTCTGTAATAGTGTACATTACAGACGGTTTCACAAAACCGTCTGTGATTTGGCGTCTACTATTAGCCTTTCTGCAGCAAGAACAAAATAGCCAAGTAATGACTAGAGAATGAAAAGAATAAAAAGAGGAAAACTGATAGGTGGGCCCCACCCACCAGTTTTCCTTTTTTTATTTTTTCTTTTCTCAATTGGGAAATTCCCAAAATGCCCTTGCATCACAACAGAAATAAGGGGCTGGAAGTGTAAGTCCCTTATTTGATTAGCGGGCATGAGAATTTAAGATGGTTCGGGATTGAGAATTTGATGGTCCAATTCCCACCATTTTAAATCCACATAAGTGTGGAATTGAAAGGGAATTGTTGTTTAGAGAATGGTCTGCATTCAGTCCTTCATCATATATATCTTATCTTAAGATGTTTTACCAGTTGCAATGCAATACCTCACAATTTTTCATCGCTTTTACCAAACAAGGGATTGAGGTTAAAGCATTAGTCGCATGCCCAGTCCCACCACAAACTTTCTTCTAAACTTCCATTCCTCTTAACAATTGTTGCCAAACACACTGTAAGGGGAATTATATACTTGTAGGATTAAATGTCGTCAATCAATGATGGTGAATGATTCTCAAACTTTTTCCTTTAACGTTATTCAAAATCTTCACTCGAGTGGCTATGATGGATGGGCCGGTCTGACCTCAGGGACAAGGACAGTTTGACCGTTGGGGTTGGTTTAACCATAGGTCTAGGGCTAGTTTGACCGGTCCTCTGTTCCCAGACCTAAAAACCCTTTGAGTCAAAACTTAAATCTTATGAACTTGCTTAAATCTCATTTAAACACTTTCAAATTTTATATGAAACTTTGGTCAAGATAATAGGAAGCTAAACTAATCAAGAATCACAAGATTCTTGGGTTGGATTTACAAAATTGAAGAGAATCAAATCTAGGTCACATAAACACCAAAAAGCCAAGATCTCAAATTACTTTTTGCACATAAGGATCTAAGGTATGAGGTCTTCTAGATCTATTCTCATGTCTTAGAAATGTAATTTAAGCAATAGTTCTGGCTAGAGCTTCCATGATAACTAAATCACAAATCTTAATCAAGAACACTCACTAACTAGGCATAATATTGATTCTCACTAACTAGGATCTTTTAGTACCTTTTACTCATCATGGATCACAGCAAGACAAAAAAAGGCTCAAGAGAGAAGAAATCACATAAGAACACAAGATATAAGCAAAGATCAAGACATGAACAACTAGCAATTTAAGAGGCAAGGTTTGATATTTATTATCACATAGAGAGGAAGGATTATAGCAGTATGGAGATTACAAGGTGCTCCTAAAGCACCACTCTTTCCCTCCACCTCGCTCTTTCAAACCATGGAAGGAGGTAATTAAGGTAAAAGAACAAAAACCTCAACCCTAGAATCCTTGGCCCTTACACCTCCTCTCCCCTCTTATAACTTGAACTATTTAGTGGGTCTCAACTCGCTAAGCACTTGGGAAAACCTGTCAACCCCACTAAAACGTGTTTTGCACACTCACGCACGCTTCTCAAAGCATTTGCAGGACTCAATCTACTAAACCTTCAGCGGTTGATACATTTAGAAATTTTGGCTCTTCTTGACCTAAACAACTTCTCCTTTGCGTCTCCCCACACCATGATTTTGATCAAGGCACTAATTAGGTACTTAGCCAACTACCAAAATACCCTCGATGAAGCTTCTGAGCACTTCCCTTGACTTTATCTTCACCCTCACATCAAAGCATTTCCGCATGCTTTGATACAAAGCCGTAGTGGCCAATGACTAGCCGCCATGTCTTTGTTCATTCGGACAGCCTCGAACTGTCTCTACGTGCATCGGTCTTGTCACTCGGTGCACCACATGCACCAACTTGCCTCTTCATGATCCTTGTCTTCTCTGTGCTTCCCGCTTCAGCCACATAGCCTCACTCGGACTTCCTTGATCGTAAGGACCTTAACTCTCCCACCTAGTCTCGGTCCCTTGCCATTGACCACTAACGTTATCCAAGCCACCTGCATATTCAAATACCAAGTGTTGGACCGAATTGGCGACAGAGGGGGGGGGGGTGAATGTCGCTTTCTAAAAATCGCCCCTACTCCACGTATCTTCTTCTCCAATAGCTATGGGAGCTATGAAGGAAGAAGACCAGTGCTCACAAGACACCCCAGCAACAGGAAGAACACAAATACAGAGACCAGCAAGCGAGAAAAATCAAATCGGGAAAATTCTGGCCTCAAGCGGTAGTACCTCTAGGTCGGGCGGTAGTACCGCTGATCCGAGCGGTAGTACCTACGAGCGGTAGTACCTCTCCAGGAGCGGTAGTACCTCTCGAGGACGGCGGAAGTCACGAACAGGAGCATCATGAGGACGAAAAACAGAAGACTCAGAAAAACCAAGTCCTCGATGCTGTCCAAACTCATTAACAGCAGTAAACCTAGACCTTGTGCTGGTCCTAGGTGCACTCAGGATCTGGGCTGATCCTGAATACGCCTAAGTGCCTCAGCACGGTCTCTACGCGCAATTTTGGCGCGCCTGAAGCATCGATCGACTGTGTGTCCATCCTTCTGACAGAAGGTGCAGTGGTACCTCACCTTCGAAGAGGTGGAAGTAGCACGCGAGGATTTCGGCTTCTGAGAGGCCGAAGTAGCAGGTGAACTCACCTTGCTGTCAGAGATCCCTTGGACAAAGCCCGCTGATTTGAATTTGACCTCATCAGACCTGGGCTCAACTTCGATCACACCTCCTACTATGGGTCTAAGAATAGGAGGTGGATGCTTCCTCATGTCCTCATAGAAATCATATCCTAGACCCTGATTGAACTTGCAAATCTTGGATTGGTCTAGAATAAGATTGAGCTTCTTCTTGCAGCCTACAAATCTCTCGAGAGTGTTCATAAGATACTGACACTCCCGAAAGAGAGAGGTGCAAGAAGAGCAGGGGGAAGAGGGAACAGCAGGAGATAAGGGAGCAGATGAAGAACCAACAGCAGAGGGAAGAATGGCTTGTGCACGCACAGCCGACTCTGAAAGGACAGTCCTACTGCTAGCCAGTTGGTTCACGTTCCTAGGCGTCTCCACCTTACCCTGGGGCTTCTCCCCCTTCTCAGCAATCACATTACAAGCTGATGGTTGCTTCTCTAGTAGGTCCTTAGTTAGCTTCACACATTTCTCATCCAATGCAATCAAATCAGATTTTAGTTTGTTACAGTTAATGCATGGTGAGCTAACAGGGTCCTTAGAAGCATACTGAGCCATTTTCCTATCATGATCAATCATATCTTGAAACTGTTTGGAGACAGCTTCAAGTTCAGCAGTTAACTTGGGACAGTTTAAGCATGAATCAATCGGCTCAAGTAAAGAAGCTTGTAGTTCAGCAATTTTATGATCTGCCCGTTTTAAGTTCATCTTCAAGTTATTGCAATTTTTACAAGAATCGGGCAGATCAAGGAGCATGGCATAAGGTCCTCTAGCAGCAATGTCCTTATCCTCACATGAGGTGGGAGAAGTAGTCTCATCAGTAGTAAGTAGGGTAACAGCCATCCTACTCAACTCTAACTCAGCAAGCAGACTAACATTCTCCACCTTAACAATATCAAGCTCGGAGGACACACTATCATGGGAGGTCCTTAATTTCTCCATGTCATCAAGCAAGGCACAACATGTATCACAGTCGTCACGGGAGGGAGCAGATGTAAGTGAAGTAAGCTCCCGTGACAGTCTATCTACTTCCTTCTCCAACTCGCTACACCTAGCTCTAGATCTAGCATGAAATCCTCCTAGCTTAAGGAAAGCTTCATTAAGTTGGTCATAGGAGGGACATACCTCGTCGGAGTCAGAGTAGAGCTCGCTGTCGCTGATCTCGCCCTCAAGGGCCATGAAGCACATGCCGGAGAAGTCGTCGCCGCCATCCTTGGGCTCTTGGTCACCCGTCCCGTCGTCGTCGCTCCATCCCTCCACCTCGCTGAGGTCGAGGTCGTCGAAGGCGGTGAGGATGCGGTGGAAGAGCTTCTTGGCCTTCCCGAAGTTGCGGAACTTCTTCTTGCCTTGAGCAGGTGCTGAGGGCTTCGTGTTGCGGTTCTTGTCGGTGTAGTCGTTCTTGCCCGAACCGCCGTAGTCACCTTTACCCTTCCCAAGCTTGGGGCAGTTTGCTCGGATGTGGTTGGGGCCACCACACTCGAAGCAAATCACGGGTCCTCCTCTCTTTCTGTCCCTCCTCCCTTTGTAAGCATGGGAGAATCTTCGAGCAAGGAGGGCAAGCTGCTCATCCGCAAGCTGCTCTAACTGATCATCAGTTATGTCACAGAGAGCAGCAAGGGAGAATCCGCAGGAAGACTCAGAAGAGAGACCAGAAGCTGAACTAGGATCGGTGACCAAGGCCATCGACTGTGACTTCGACCTACGAGAGACAACGTCAATCTCGTGAGTCTTGAGGCGCGAGTACAGTGCGTCAAGAGTCAAGGTCGAGAGGTCTGTCGTGTCTTTGATGGTGGTCACTTTCATCTCCCACACACGCAGATCGAGTGCCGCAAGAGCGTTGTCCGAGTCAGGGTATGTGAGACCGACCGCTCGGAGGTTGCTCAAGATCTTGTGGAAATGTGCGAAACACTCATCTAGGGACTCACCAGCAAACATCTCGAATTTGTTGTATTCACGCTTGAACTGGTCCTGTCGAACCGTCTTGATCTGGGTGGTGCCCTCATGGTATGCGTCGAGGGTCACCCAGATATCGTAGGCGGACGACAGGTGGGAGATGCGATCGAACTCGCTACGACTCAGGCCCTGGATAATGATGTTTCTTGCCTTAGCGTTTGCCTCAACATCATGCATATTCCCAGCATTGATGTTCTCATCGGCAGGAACAACAAACCGGACCTTGACCTTGCGCCAGATAGCGTACCCCTGAGCCTGGATGTATGTCTCCATTCGGCTCTTCCAGAAGGGGTAATCGATGCCATCGAAAATGGGCGGCTTGGTCGAGTACTTGTCCGTCGCCATGGCTCTTGAGACCGGTTAAGATCTATTGAAAAGAGCTAACCGGCTCTGATACCAATTGTTGGACCGAATTGGCGACAGAGGGGGGGGGGTGAATGTCGCTTTCTAAAAATCGCCCCTCCTCCACGTATCTTCTTCTCCAATAGCTATGGGAGCTATGAAGGAAGAAGACCAGTGCTCACAAGACACCCCAGCAACAGGAAGAACACAAATACAGAGACCAGCAAGCGAGAAAAATCAAATTGGGAAAATTCTGGCCTCAAGCGGTAGTACCTCTGGGTCGGGCGGTAGTACCGCTGATCCGAGCGGTAGTACCTATGAGCGGTAGTACCTCTCCAGGAGCGGTAGTACCTCTCGAGAAAAACAGCAAACGGGAATTTTAGAAAATTGAGAGATTCGCAACGATTCTTGGATTCTTGGCTTGGGAAACTTTGAGGATAGCTAGGGAACACTCCCAGAAGACTAAGCCAAAAGTCAATAACAAGAAATCCACTCCAAAAATCAAGAATTTCAGATTTGGGTAAAAATCTGAAATCTTGCAAGAACCGAGCCAAAAACCAAATAACTCCCCAACCGTTGATCCTTTGGCTATGAAATTTTGAGGGAAGCTAATTAATAGCCTCTGGACTCTTCATACCAAATTTCAAGCCATCTTAACAAGGGAATCAAAATCTGGACCAAAACCAAGAAACGAAGAACAAGAACAGAGCAAGCCAAAAATGAAATCTGAGAATCAAACTCGGTTTGCTCTTGGGATTAAATAGCCAAATGGCTTTTGAGCAACACCCATGTCATAGCAACCCATTTTGGCACTCTCCAGCAAGCAGGAACTCGAGACAACGAAAATCAAGAAATCTTGCAAAAATGAAAAACGATGAACAAAGGCTACGAACAGAGAAGGCAAACTTCAGTTTTTCATTTCTTGAATCACAGGGAATACAGAGGAGTCCCGATACCCCGACTTGATACAAAAGGAAAGATTACAAGCTCTCAACTCAATCCCTCTCCTCTCAATCCTCAAGAACACCAAGAATCACACATCTTGGGAGGAAGAACACACAAGAGAGGAGTCTCACATAGAAAGCATCGATGAAGCTACAGAGGGAGCACTACTCTGCCTCCACCAACTCACACCAACTAAAGAGCTAAAGGAAACAACCTTCCTAAAGCCTCTTTTGACTCTAAAACCCTAATCCTCACACAAATGCTCAAGGAGGGCATGCAGCCCCTCCTCTCCTTTTATAGCGCCTGGCTAACGGGTCTCCGCCCCGTTACGCCCGCTACGTCCAACGGAGCCCGCTCCCGCTTGTGCAGCCTTGTGAATTTCCCGATTCGCCCCTTCTGCACCTTCCGGGAAGCTTCCGCGCTCCTTGCCTCGCACGCCTCGCAACCACCTCGAGTCCACGTCGTCTTCGACATATCCCGACCGTTCTGACCTTACCGCCACCTGCGCCTAGTCCGGTCCACCGTGTCTCGCCACGACTCCAACTCGACGTCCTGCAGTCACACAGACAAGAAACACGTCAAATAGCACCGCTCGACACATGAAAGCGTAAATACCATTACACTTACCACAGATGAAGTCAAAACCTGTCAAAACATTAGAATATGCATCCTAAACCCAAACGACCAGATTTGACCAAAGTCCGACCGAGCCCGATTGCGCCACGCAACGACTCGACTCCGAACCACTCAAACCAAACTCGACTGACCCAAACCTTTGTCAATTACTCATCACTCTCATGGAGCACGACCACATGGTCTCTCAATCTCCCCCTTGATGAGTCTATTGACAAACGCAGAAAAAGCATTAAGAAGAGTTTGATTTTGAAGAATCCAACATGGTCCAAAGAATGGAATGAAGCTAATGACCATGTCGACAGAAGGAACACACTAGAGCAACTACTGAAAGAGCAAATTGATCTCCAAATCTCTAAACTGTTCCCAACAGACTTTTTCTTCTCTATTCTCCCCCTTTTGGCAATAAACGCATCAGGATACAATAGAGAGAATATGACATATCAAAGGATGAATATGGCTGAAGTTTGTTTATTTAAGCATTTTGAGCCATGAGAATTATCCATAATGACCAACATGTAATACACCAATCCATAACTCAATAAAACGCTATCTAGATCATGACAACACATATATAAGCTAGCTAGAGCACATAGATGACAATCTGAAATGTAATGTATTTAGTGAGCAAGTCAAGTCATCAATGAGCAAAGTCTAACTAGAGATATCTAAGGATGACTCAGGCCATGTCAATAAGCTAAGCAGAAACAAGAAGCTAGTGTTGAGTCAATTAGAGTGCTACAAGCTCAAGAGTTTATCATTTGGTTAAACACTTTTCATCTTTAGGTGATTAAGCAAATCTTGCACATTTGACATATTTTCTTTTAAAGCTTATAGCTGTTTCCAACCAAAAAATTTATCATGTGCTAGATCTCAAGCCTTATGCGACTACTCCAAGCGAAAAGCTTAAGAAGATAGTCCAAGTCATCCAAAACTCCCCTTGAGTTCATGCCTAGTGCAATGGCAAGCCGTCTCATGAGAAAGAATTGGTGAAATCAGTTTTTTCGCACATAAAAAGAGATCCTTTTGCTTTTTAACAGATTGTGCTAACTCATGATGTATCAAGATGCTAAAATAGCTCAATCTAAGATTCAACCTAGATTCAAGACTCAACTCAGCCTATTTGACATGGCATGAATCATAAAGGGATAGCTCAAGCAAGACTAATCTCGAGTGCTAACATGACAAGTTTTAATTTAAGTTGAGCAATTTTAATTAACTTATCATGGCAGAAAGCTAGTCTACACATATGAAGTCATGATAAATCTAGCAAGCTAAGCACAAGACATGGCAAGGTGTAAAGCATTGAAGCATGTCATAACAGGATAATAATCAAGACTCAATGCAGATTGATTATAATGCTAGAATGCTGACAATGCAAGAAGGTCCAGCTCCCCCTCAACATTAGATGCAACTTTTAGTTCAAGTTGAGTTATGTCAAAATTAAGCTTTAGAAGCTCCCAAATGAACTCCCCCTGAACCAAAGCAATAAAATCGAGAAGCTGGCAAAGAAAACCAAACAGGCAGTCCTTAAAGCATAGAAAAGATATAGAAGCAACTATGGCTTAAACTGACTCTCATCTACCCCAAATGACTCCAGGACTAACAGCTGATCGTCGAACACACACTAGAGAGCAAACACGTACCCTGTCTACCCGAGGGTGGCCCAACCCTCGCTAGAACCTACAAGAAGTGCGTGAGCTCAACCTAGTGAGATAAGAAATAGCTAATCCTGGAAGCACAAGATAAGAGTAAGAAGTCTAAGCAACTCAACACAAGAAACACTCTAACCTATGCTAGAAGGACTTAACCCAATGCACCCGCAAATGCAATGCAACAGAAATGAGACAGAAGCATAATTAATATAATAAAGCAGTAAAGCCCAAACTCCCCCTCACTACAGTCCGTAAGGACAAACCACCCCAAGCTCTCCCCGCAGAGCTGAAAACCTCGAACTGTCCAAAGGCTTGGTGAAGATATCAGCCAACTGGTGGTCACTCTCCACAAACTGGAGCACTATGTCACCCTTCTCTACATGGTCTCTAAGGAAGTGGAAGCGAATATCAATATGCTTGGTCCGAGAGTGCTGCACTGGGTTCTTAGCAATGTTGATAGCAGACGTGTTATCACAAAAGAGTGGAACACTGTCTAAGGCTAACCCAAAGTCCCGCAGGGTCAAAACCATCCAAAGTACCTGGCTGCAGCAACTGGCAGCAGCAACGTACTCGGCCTCTGCAGTGGACTGTGCAATACCGGACTGCTTCCTCGAAGACCAGGAAACGAGAGAAGTGCCAATGAACTGGCAGGTGCCGGAAGTGCTCTTCCTATCTATCCTACAGCCAGCGAAGTCTGCATCCGAAAAGGCTCTTAGGGAAAGACAGGATGAGGAAGAGTACCAGATACCATAGTCAATGGTAGCTCGAAGGTACCGAAAGATGCGCTTCACCGCCTGACGGTGAGATACGCGAGGAGAAGCCTGAAAACGAGCACACAGACACACGGAGAAGTGTATGTCTGGTCTCGAGGCAGTGAGGTAAAGAAGGGAGCCGATCATACTTCTGAACTCTTTCTGATCAACTGGCTCGCCATCCTCATCTGGGTCAAGATAGGCTGTCGAAGCCATGGGAGCTGACACCGGCTTACCATCACTCATATCGAAGCGCTTCAGGAGGTCACGAGTGTACTTTTCTTGATGAAGAAATGTACCCTCCCAAGTCTGCTTAATTTGGAAGCCAAGGAAGAAGGTCAAGTCACCCATCATACTCATTTCAAACTCGGTGCTCATGACATCCGAGAACTGGGAAACCAGAGTATGGGAAGAGCCGTCAAAGATAATGTCATCGACATAGATCTGGACGAGCAGAAGGTCAGCGCCAAGCCGGCGGATGAACAAGGTCTTATCAACTTTACCCATTTCAAACCCATGACTCAACAAGTAGGACTTAAGCCTCTCATACCAAGCCCTGGGGGCCTGCTTAAGTCCATACAACGCTTTGGAAAGCTTGAAGACATGGTTTGGGTATTTGGGGTTTTCGAAACCGGGAGGCTGTCGGACGTAGACCTCTTCCTCAATAAGGCCATTGAGAAAGGCACTCTTGACGTCCATCTGGTAAAGCTTGAAACCCTTAGAAACTGCAAAGGTAAGCAGGATTCTAATGGCTTCAAGTCTAGCTACAGGGGCAAAGGTCTCCTCGAAATCTAGACCTTCAACCTGGGAGAACCCCTGAGCAACCAGTCTAGCCTTGTTTCGAATAACCACTCCATCCTCGCTCTGCTTGTTCTTGAACACCCACTTAGTCCCAATAATATTGTGACCTCGCGGGGGCTCGACAAGCGACCAGACCTTGTTCCTCTCGAAATTTTCTAGCTCCTCATGCATGGCATTGACCCAAGACTCATCAGATAAAGCATGAGAGACATCTTTGGGCTCAAAGGAGCCAATGAAAGCAGAATGGAGACAGAATTGAGATAAGCCAGATTTTGAGCGGGTAACACGCTCGAAAAGGTCTCCAATGATCTTCTCTGAAGGATGAGCTTTCTGGATATGTCTAGGAGGTCCAGGATGAGATGAAGAAGTGGCCTCTATCTCGTGAGCTGACGAGGTAGGAACAGAGCCACCAGCTCCAGAAGAAGCAGAAGGCATGGGCTGATCACCTCGAGGTGCGGTGGAAGACGGCACCTCAAGGGGTGGATGAGGGACTAGATCAGGTAGACAACCGTCGTCTCCATCATCCTCATCATTCACAAAGATGGTCTCGGACTGCTCTAAAGAACCTGAGATATCGGGCCTAGTCCCCGGACTGGCCTCGTCAAAGGTCACCTCACAGGTCTCTACCATTTTACTAGACTCGCAGTTCCAGACCCTATTAGCCCGCGAAGAAGGCGAGTAACCTAGAAAGATTCCATCACAAGAACGTGACTCGAACTTGTCTAGGTTCCCGGACTTCAAAACAAAGCACTTGCAACCAAACACACGAAAATGAGAGACGCTAGGCTTTCGCCCATATCTCAGCTCATAAGAAGTGCGATGCAAGTGTGCCCGAAGAAAAACTTGATTTGAGACATGGCACGCGGTGGCTATAGCCTCAGCCCAAAACTTCCGCGGTGTAGAGTACTCATCAAGCATCGTCCTGGCCATCTCGACCAAGGTACGGTTCTTCCTCTCCACAACACCATTCTGCTGAGGGACGTATGGAGAAGAGAACTGGTGCTCTACACCTGTCTCACCACAGAAACTCTCAAAGTAGGAATTCTTGAACTCCGTGCCATTGTCACTGCGGATCGCTCGTAAGGCACCAGGGAGCTCTACAGAAAGCCTACTGAAAAGACCTCGGAAATGCGAAAACGTCTCATCCTTCGAGGCTAAGAAAAACACCCAAGAATACCTCGAGAAGTCATCGACCACAACAAGAACATACCACTTCCCTCCTGCTGACTGCACTCGAGCTGGTCCAACTGTGTCCATGTGGAGCAGCTGTCCCGGTGCATCGGTCATAGTAACTGTGACCGGAGGGTGAGAAGCGGCAACCATCTTGCCGTGCCGGCATGGAGAGCAAACAAGGTCTTTGACCATCTTGAGTTTCGGCAGACCACGAATGAGATCGTGGTCGCTAACTCGGGTCAAATGATCAAATCCGATATGACCAAGTCTCCTATGCCAGAAAGAAAGGTCGCGGGACTCAGAAGCAACTAAACACCTGAGAGGATCAGCAGAAGACTCAGAAAAATCAGCACGAAAGATCCTCCCATAACGAGAAATCCCGCAAACCAGACTACCCGAAGAATCAAGAATTTTACAAGGATTTTTCTTAAAGCTTACCTCGAAACCGTCATCGGTAAACTGAGAGACTGAAAGTAAATTGTACTGCAGCTTACTAACCAAGGCTACATCTTTCAGAATGAAAGAATCATTAATGCGCACAGTACCTTTGGCGATGACGCGCCCAGATGAAGCATCTCCGAAGGTGATCGTCTCATCACCTGTAGCACGGGCAAGGGAAGAAAACCAACGGGAATCTCCGGTCATGTGTCGTGAACACCCGGAGTCTACGAGCCAAACCTTTCCCTTCCCTGCCCGGCGAACCTGAGTCAAGCAGAGAGTAAAGTATCAGTACTGGGGTAAATCAAGAGTGATTTTGGCACCCAATACTGAACAACACGTCGAGCAGATGAAGTCGTCAAGCACGACTGACCTCTATCTACCCTACGCTCTCTGTGACTCAAGGAAGCAGAAGGTCTGTGAGCAGACCTGAAGCTGTTGCGGGGTCCGACTGTTACGGGAGAGCGAGTCGGAACACCGGCAACACGCTGATCACGCCGCGGGTAGCTATCTCGATGGAAGAAACGAGATCTATCCTAAGGACGGCGGAAGTCACGAACAGGAGCATCATGAGGACGAAAAACAGAAGACTCAGAAAAACCAAGTCCTCGATGCTGTCCAAACTCATTAACAGCAGTAAACCTAGACCTTGTGCTGGTCCTAGGTGCACTCAGGATCTGGGCTGATCCTGAATACGCCTAAGTGCCTCAGCACGGTCTCTACGCGCAATTTTGGCGCGCCTGAAGCATCGATCGACTGTGTGTCCATCCTTCTGACAGAAGGTGCAGTGGTACCTCACCTTCGAAGAGGTGGAAGTAGCACGCGAGGACTTCGGCTTCTGAGAGGCCGAAGTAGCAGGTGAACTCACCTTGCTGTCAGAGATCCCTTGGACAAAGCCCGCTGATTTGAATTTGACCTCATCAGACCTGGGCTCAACTTCGATCACACCTCCTACTATGGGTCTAAGAATAGGAGGTGGATGCTTCCTCATGTCCTCATAGAAATCATATCCTAGACCCTGATTGAACTTGCAAATCTTGGATTGGTCTAGAATAAGATTGAGCTTCTTCTTGCAGCCTACAAATCTCTCGAGAGTGTTCATAAGATACTGACACTCCCGAAAGAGAGAGGTGCAAGAAGAGCAGGGGGAAGAGGGAACAGCAGGAGATAAGGGAGCAGATGAAGAACCAACAGCAGAGGGAAGAATGGCTTGTGCACGCACAGCCGACTCTGAAAGGACAGTCCTACTGCTAGCCAGTTGGTTCACGTTCCTAGGCGTCTCCACCTTACCCTGGGGCTTCTCCCCCTTCTCAGCAATCACATTACAAGCTGATGGTTGCTTCTCTAGTAGGTCCTTAGTTAGCTTCACACATTTCTCATCCAATGCAATCAAATCAGATTTTAGTTTGTTACAGTTAATGCATGGTGAGCTAACAGGGTCCTTAGAAGCATACTGAGCTATTTTCCTATCATGATCAATCATATCTTGAAACTGTTTGGAGACAGCTTCAAGTTCAGCAGTTAACTTGGGACAGTTTAAGCATGAATCAATCGGCTCAAGTAAAGAAGCTTGTAGTTCAGCAATTTTATGATCTGCCCGTTTTAAGTTCATCTTCAAGTTATTGCAATTTTTACAAGAATCGGGCAGATCAAGGAGCATGGCATAAGGTCCTCTAGCAGCAATGTCCTTATCCTCACATGAGGTGGGAGAAGTAGTCTCATCAGTAGTAAGTAGGGTAACAGCCATCCTACTCAACTCTAACTCAGCAAGCAGACTAACATTCTCCACCTTAACAATATCAAGCTCGGAGGACACACTATCATGGGAGGTCCTTAATTTCTCCATGTCATCAAGCAAGGCACAACATGTATCACAGTCGTCACGGGAGGGAGCAGATGTAAGTGAAGTAAGCTCCCGTGACAGTCTATCTACTTCCTTCTCCAACTCGCTACACCTAGCTCTAGATCTAGCATGAAATCCTCCTAGCTTAAGGAAAGCTTCATTAAGTTGGTCATAGGAGGGACATACCTCGTCGGAGTCAGAGTAGAGCTCGCTGTCGCTGATCTCGCCCTCAAGGGCCATGAAGCACATGCCGGAGAAGTCGTCGCCGCCATCCTTGGGCTCTTGGTCACCCGTCCCGTCGTCGTCGCTCCATCCCTCCACCTCGCTGAGGTCGAGGTCGTCGAAGGCGGTGAGGATGCGGTGGAAGAGCTTCTTGGCCTTCCCGAAGTTGCAGAACTTCTTCTTGCCTTGAGCAGGTGCTGAGGGCTTCGTGTTGCGGTTCTTGTCGGTGTAGTCGTTCTTGCCCGAACCGCCGTAGTCACCTTTACCCTTCCCAAGCTTGGGGCAGTTTGCTCGGATGTGGTTGGGGCCACCACACTCGAAGCAAATCACGGGTCCTCCTCTCTTTCTGTCCCTCCTCCCTTTGTAAGCATGGGAGAATCTTCGAGCAAGGAGGGCAAGCTGCTCATCCGTAAGCTGCTCTAACTGATCATCAGTTATGTCACAGAGAGCAGCAAGGGAGAATCCGCAGGAAGACTCAGAAGAGAGACCAGAAGCTGAACTAGGATCGGTGACCAAGGCCATCGACTGTGACTTCGACCTACGAGAGACAACGTCAATCTCGTGAGTCTTGAGGCGCGAGTACAGTGCGTCAAGAGTCAAGGTCGAGAGGTCTGTCGTGTCTTTGATGGTGGTCACTTTCATCTCCCACACACGCAGATCGAGTGCCGCAAGAGCGTTGTCCGAGTCAGGGTATGTGAGACCGACCGCTCGGAGGTTGCTCAAGATCTTGTGGAAACGTGCGAAACACTCATCTAGGGACTCACCAGCAAGCATCTCGAATTTGTTGTATTCACGCTTGAACTGGTCCTGTCGAACCGTCTTGATCTGGGTGGTGCCCTCATGGTATGCGTCGAGGGTCACCCAGATATCGTAGGCGGACGACAGGTGGGAGATGCGATCGAACTCGCTACGACTCAGGCCCTGGATAATGATGTTCCTTGCCTTAGCGTTTGCCTCAACATCATGCATATTCCCAGCATTGATGTTCTCATCGGCAGGAACAACAAACCGGACCTTGACCTTGCGCCAGATAGCGTACCCCTGAGCCTGGATGTATGTCTCCATTCGGCTCTTCCAGAAGGGGTAATCGATGCCATCGAAAATGGGCGGCTTGGTCGAGTACTTGTCCGTCGCCATGGCTCTTGAGACCGGTTAAGATCTATTGAAAAGAGCTAACCGGCTCTGATACCAATTGTTGGACCGAATTGGCGACAGAGGGGGGGGGGGTGAATGTCGCTTTCTAAAAATCGCCCCTCCTCCACGTATCTTCTTCTCCAATAGCTATGGGAGCTATGAAGGAAGAAGACCAGTGCTCACAAGACACCCCAGCAACAGGAAGAACACAAATACAGAGACCAGCAAGCGAGAAAAATCAAATTGGGAAAATTCTGGCCTCAAGCGGTAGTACCTCTGGGTCGGGCGGTAGTACCGCTGATCCGAGCGGTAGTACCTATGAGCGGTAGTACCTCTCCAGGAGCGGTAGTACCTCTCGAGAAAAACAGCAAACGGGAATTTTAGAAAATTGAGAGATTCGCAACGATTCTTGGATTCTTGGCTTGGGAAACTTTGAGGATAGCTAGGGAACACTCCCAGAAGACTAAGCCAAAAGTCAATAACAAGAAATCCACTCCAAAAATCAAGAATTTCAGATTTGGGTAAAAATCTGAAATCTTGCAAGAACCGAGCCAAAAACCAAATAACTCCCCAACCGTTGATCCTTTGGCTATGAAATTTTGAGGGAAGCTAATTAATAGCCTCTGGACTCTTCATACCAAATTTCAAGCCATCTTAACAAGGGAATCAAAATCTGGACCAAAACCAAGAAACGAAGAACAAGAACAGAGCAAGCCAAAAATGAAATCTGAGAATCAAACTCGGTTTGCTCTTGGGATTAAATAGCCAAATGGCTTTTGAGCAACACCCATGTCATAGCAACCCATTTTGGCACTCTCCAGCAAGCAGGAACTCGAGACAACGAAAATCAAGAAATCTTGCAAAAATGAAAAACGATGAACAAAGGCTACGAACAGAGAAGGCAAACTTCAGTTTTTCATTTCTTGAATCACAGGGAATACAGAGGAGTCCCGATACCCCGACTTGATACAAAAGGAAAGATTACAAGCTCTCAACTCAATCCCTCTCCTCTCAATCCTCAAGAACACCAAGAATCACACATCTTGGGAGGAAGAACACACAAGAGAGGAGTCTCACATAGAAAGCATCGATGAAGCTACAGAGGGAGCACTACTCTGCCTCCACCAACTCACACCAACTAAAGAGCTAAAGGAAACAACCTTCCTAAAGCCTCTTTTGACTCTAAAACCCTAATCCTCACACAAATGCTCAAGGAGGGCATGCAGCCCCTCCTCTCCTTTTATAGCGCCTGGCTAACGGGTCTCCGCCCCGTTACGCCCGCTACGTCCAACGGAGCCCGCTCCCGCTTGTGCAGCCTTGTGAATTTCCCGATTCGCCCCTTCTGCACCTTCCGGGAAGCTTCCGCGCTCCTTGCCTCGCACGCCTCGCAACCACCTCGAGTCCACGTCGTCTTCGACACATCCCGACCGTTCTGACCTTACCGCCACCTGCGCCTAGTCCGGTCCACCGTGTCTCGCCACGACTCCAACTCGACGTCCTGCAGTCACACAAACAAGAAACACGTCAAATAGCACCGCTCGACACATGAAAGCGTAAATACCATTACACTTACCACAGATGAAGTCAAAACCTGTCAAAACATTAGAATATGCATCCTAAACCCAAACGACCAGATTTGACCAAAGTCCGACCGAGCCCGATTGCGCCACGCAACGACTCGACTCCGAACCACTCAAACCAAACTCGACTGACCTAAACCTTTGTCAATTACTCATCACTCTCATGGAGCACGACCACATGGTCTCTCACCAAGCAACCATCTTGAGCACAAGTTCCATGCGCTTGACTTTCGTTAGTCAAAAGAATGCATTATGCAACTCAACACAACCAAACACTACACCCATGCGTTTTTCACACTCAAACTAACTCAATAACCCATTTCATCAACACTCCAGACATGTCTTGGGTACCCCAGATATGCCTGGCCTCTCTAGAAACTCTCTGGATACCCAGACATGTCTAGGAGTGCTTATCTACCCTTGAGACACTTGTCTGACTGATTGCCCATGGTGGTCAAACCGTCGACCACCTTCAGTCAGTCCGCCTTCCCCGTGGTGGTCAGAGCGTCAGGCACAAAACATAATGAATAGGTCAAGGCTAGTCTGATCACCATCTTAGTTCTGGTCAGACCACCTAAAATCTGATAGCAACTCTGAACTTCTAAATTTTCTAAAACATTTGCAAAATTCAATTTTAGCTCAACTAAAGTGCCAATTGTTTATCAAAAACATATTTTCAACCTTCTACGTGGTCTCTTAATCTCCTCTTGATGAACACATTGGCGACTACTCCAAAGATGCAAATTTGAGTTAATTTTAGAAATTAGAAGAGAAGTTTGTAAAAGAGAACTCAACTTCACACAAGAAGCGAATAGAAGTTGAAAATAGCCAAGTGAGCTAGAAAATGAGTGATCAAACTAGAAAGAACAAGTTTTCAACATAAGCACCCTAAAGCCATTTAAACTTGGGAAATTCTCACTCTAGATCCATATGAAAGTATAATTGTTCATTTTGACCTTAGTTATAGTGAGAAAAAGGTAAGCAAATCAATATTTTGCAATAAAGCTCAAAAATCTAAAACTCCCTCATTGTCTCCCCCTTAGCTTAACTCATGCATTTCAGTCACTATCGTCAATATGAGATTAGATAATAAACTTGTAGGCACTCCAGTCAGGGTTGACATCCGCTGAGGATGCAAAACATGATACTCAACAAAATTTACACACCAGGGACTGTACGAATGTATTGCATATGGATGGTGAGTGTTACAAGTGGCATCCCCCTCCCCATTTATAAGGGGTCCTATTATAGAGGGGAGAGGAAAGTCCCCCAAGTTATATTTTTGCCCTCGGATGTTACCTCATGCTGAGGGTACTTTTGTCCATTCAATCAAGTCGGTCCTGCCACGTCTGAGAATCGTGACGTTGTTGACCTTCCTTCTACCGAGGTGCTGACGTGGCCTCAGGATATGTGGCTATATATCTCAGACCTCGTGGGGGGGGGTGGATCCCTTGATGTGTCACACCTCGCTGAGGTTGTTTCCTAGACCTTATCCAGGGTTGGACTGTGGACCTCATCTAGGGTGGATCCCCCCATGTGTGATGCCATACTGATGTTAGTCCCCAGACCTCATCAGAGTTTGGACTCCAGACCTTGTCCGGGGTGGATCCCCTAATGTGTCATGCCACGTTGAGGTTGGTCCTCGGACCTCGTCTAGGGTTGGACTCCAGACCATGTCCAGGGTGGATCCCTTGATATGTGGCACTACACCGAGGTTGGCACCCAGGACCTCGTTCAGGATTGGACTCTAGACCTCATCTGGGGTGGATTCCTCGATGTGTGATGCCCCACCGAGGTTGGCCCCTGGACCTCATTCGGGATTGGACTCTAGACCTCATCCGAGATGGGTCCCCTAATGTGTGACGCCACACCAAGGTTGGCCACTGGATCTCGTCCGGGGTTGGACTCCAAATCTCATCTAGGGTGGATCCTCTGATGTGTGACACCACACCGAGTTTGGTCTGTGGGTGCACCTTGCTGAGGTTATCGTCGGCTCAAGGTAGCATAGGGACCCTTCCCCAACAACCACAATTTCTACCCTTTGACAATGAATTAATCAAGTAGAGAAGGGAAGAAGTTAATGAAGACTAAGAAGTAAACATGACTATTTTTGGTAATTTTCAGATTTTAGTTGGATTGGGAGTTTTGAAAATTATCCAAGTCGATTAAAAGGTATTTCACCGAGTCATACTAATTAGCTTGAAGAATTAAGAACATATATAGCAAAGTAAGCCAAAATTGGGTAGGAGTGATTACATGGATTAAGAACATGTTAGATTGTCTCAAAACCGCAAGTATAGCTAGAGGGATCCTAATCTGAGTCATGACAAGGCAAAGTACAAAATGAGCTAATATTCGAAGGCAAGAAAGATGATAAAGAGCTCCAAATTGACTCACTTAAGCTAAAGAGCCTATTTGACCATTGTAATTGACTAGATAAATGACTTATCTTAGTAGAGGAAGTCCTAGACTAGGAGCCATCTACAACTGCCTCTCAAGCTTCAGTCCAATTTTTAAGTCACATTTATATGATCTATCTTAGTAAAGCAAGTCCAAAACTACAAGCTATATACAAATGTCCCCTGAGCTTCAACCAATTTGAATTAATTTCATAAGTCAATTTGATCGATTTCAAACCATTGAGGGCCATATCAAGCAGAGAGCTTAAGAAAATGATCTTGGTCATACATAACTCCTCCTGATTTCATAATAAGTGTAATAACAGGTAGTCTCATGAAAAAGGAATGCTGAGATACAATTATAAGAACAATTGAGATCATCTAAAGCAATGAAATGGCAAGAGCTACTAAATGCTTTGAAGTGGAAATAAAAATCTATACCCTGGGTAGACTCAAACTTAAAACTCAAATAAGCAATTTGCTATGGTAGGAATCCAAAAGTGATCACTAAAACTATATTATTCAAAAGATCTTACCTAGACAACTTTTTAATTCAAATTGCATAATTTTTAAATGAACTAGTCATGGCACAAGCTAAACTATACATGTAAGCACATGATAAAGAAAGCTCAGCAAAGCAGGCATGACTGGATATAGAGAATGGGCATGGATAATAGACAAAACTCCAGACTATGTTACAATGCAAGATAGAAAAAAAATATGTAGTATATTACACATGCATGCAAATGAAGCGACTCCCCCTCAAATCAATTACATAGGATGAATAACCCCCAACTCTCCCTGTAAGAAGGTAAAATGAGAAGAATCCAAATGTTTTGTGAATATCAACAACCTAGAGTTCAGACTCAATAAAGTATAGGACTACATTCCCCTTCTCCATATGGTCTTTAAGGAAGTGATACTTGATGTCTATGTGCTTAGTCCTAGAATATTGCACTGGATTCTTAGCTATATTAATAGCATTAGAGTTATCATAGAAGAGTGGAATACTATCTAAATCTAACCCAATGTCCCTGTGAGTATATGAGATCCAAAGAATTTGAGAGCAACTACTGGCAGCAGCTATATACTCAGCCTCAGATGTGGACTATGCAACTGAAGACTGCTTCATAGAGGACCAAGAGACAAGAGATGTGCCTAAGACATGACAAGTGCCTAAGGTACTCTTCATGTTTATCCTACAAACCCCAAAATATGTATCTGAGAAAGCACAAACACACACACACAGAGAAAGAGAGAGAGAGAGAGAGAAAGGCAGGAAGAAGAGGAGTACCAAGTCCAAACTCAAGGTAGACTGGAGGTACTTGAAGTTGCGCTTTACCGCTTGGTGGTGAGATGCGCGATGGGAAGCCTAAAATTGAGCGTATAGACAAACTCAGAAGTGTATGTCTAGCCTCGACATTGTGAGATGGAGAGATATAATCTACTACGATGATCCAAGCTCGTCGTAGAAGCCATTGGGTGGAGATTGGCTTGCTACTCCCAATGTAGCATCGAAGCAGGTCCTTAGTGTACTTGGCTTGATTCACAAATATACCTTATTTCATCTACTTGATTTCGAATCTAAGGAAGTCACTACCATGCCTAAGGGTGAACAATATTTCATCTACTCACCCATCATGCTCATCTCGAATTCCCTACTCATGGTGTCTAAAACCTTGGAAACTAAAATATTAGATAAGCCACTGAAAATAATGTCACCTACATAGATTTGAACCAAGAGGATGTCACTACCATGCCTAAGGGTGAACAATATTTGTCTATTTTACCTATTTAAAAATTATTTTTTAAAAAATGGCTCAAGCCTATCATACCAAGATATAGATGCTTGCTTAAGACTATACAAAACTTTAGATAGTTTTATAGACATGATTTGGGAACTTGAGATTTTGGTGCCTTTTTAATTTTGAAAAAAGCTAGGAATACCCAAAAAGGCTTAGAAAATAGCAAATAAAGTCCAAAAAATCCGAAAATATATTTTGGTCTTTTTCATGTTTAGAAAAATACTTTTAAATTTTGAAATTATATTTTAAACTCCAGAAAACCCAAATAAAAGCAAAATAATTTGAAATAATTAATTTAAATTAAGATTTTTACAAAAGAAATCAAATTATCCTTTATTTAATAATTTTTTGTTTTTTCTTAAATTATTTTTAAAAGAGAAGCACTTTTAAAAAAAGAAAAACAGGGCAAATAAACTCATAACTCAGACAACCAAATAACACTTGTTTTTATTTCAAATTAAATTAAATTAATTTTTGTACTGTTTTTAAAATAAATAGCTGGGCTGTGACACTTATCATCCATCTAATATAGTTTAAAGCCCTTCAAGGCTGCAAATGTTAAGAGAATTCTAAAGGCTTTTTATCTATCAACAATTGCAAAGGTCTTATCAAACTCTAAGCCCTCTACCTAGGTGAAACCCTAAGTTACAAGTTTGGTCTTATTCCTAAAAACTACTCCATCCTTACTCTACTTATTTTTAAAAACCCACTTTTATCCTATGACATTGTGACTACGTGGAGGCTCAACTAAGGTCCAGACTTTGTTTCCATCAAAGTCCTCCAACTCCTCATGCATGGCATTGATTCAGGACTTATCACTAAGTGCATGGGTGACATCATAGGGCTCAACAGAAGTAATCAAAGTAGAATAAATATGTGAGCCAGGAGAGATGAACCTAGAGAGATGAAAGTAGAAACTTGTGCTACTTAGCTCACTTGGGAGACCCTTAACCGCTACGTTAGTATGTCCGAGGGTAGAACTTACCATGGAAGATTTTTTATTCTTAGCAGACCTCATGGTGCTACAATCCCAAACACTAGGCATCATCCTTGGGATGGATTGGTTGGCCAGATACCAAGGAATGATAGATTGTGCTAATAGAAAGCTCGTATTTACCAAGTACCCCAGATTAATAATAAAGGTTAATGTGGGTCATCCCTATCTTTTGGGTCGAGCAATCCATTACCTTGAAGATATGCCTCTAGAAGGAATGCTAGTAGTTCAAGACTACCCTAAGGTATTTTCAAAAAAATTACCTGGCATGCCACCAGACAGAGACAATGAGTTTGCCATTAACCTAAAATCAGGAACCACCCAAACTGCCAAAAGACCTTATAGAATGGTTATGGATGAGCTTGAAGAGCTAAAGAAGCAGATTGAGGAATTGCAAAAGAAAGGGTTTATCAGACCTTGCTCATCACCCTAGCTAGGGTCCGCTAGTTCTTTTCGTGAAGAAGGACATCACTGCCAAAATGTGTGTGCACTATAGAGTCCTCTATGATGTGACCATCAAGAACAAGTATCTCTTACCCCCACATTGATGATCTATTTGATTAACTTTCAGAAGCCACAATATTCTCTAAGATAGACCTAAGATCAGGATACCATCAATTCAAGATTAGGGCTAAAGATATTCCAAAATGATATTTACCACCCGGTATAGACTATATGAGTTCACTATCATGTCGTTTGGCTTGACCAATGCGCCAGCCTACTTCATGAACCTCATGAACAAAGTATTTATGGAATACTTGGATAAATTTGTGGTTGTGTTTATTGACGATATTTTGATTTACTCTAAGACCACCGAAGAGGACATAGAACACCTATGGTTGGTTTTAGAGAAGCTTAAAGAGCACCAACTATATGCCAAGTACAACAAGTGTGAGTATTGGCTCCATGAAATCTGTTTCCTCAGGTATATTATATCCACTAGAGGAGTAGCAGTCGACCTGACAAAAGTAGAGGCTATTTTGTAATAGAAGCAACCCACCTCAGTGATTGATGTAGTTTTCTTGAATTGGCCAGATACTATAGATGGTTTATCAAAGGATTTTGTTGGACTCGGATTTGACAATCCAGGATCCTTTGTGATTCCACTCCACTATTCTCTGGATCAGTAGATAGTGCTCACAGATACATTGTTGAATTATTTCATACATCGCTTGAACCATACCAAATATTAATAATACACAATAGGGTTAAAATACACTACGTCGGGTGATAGTTTACGTAAGGGCCAATTAGGCTAAGAGTTTACAATACACAAAAGCAGAAGTGGATGTAATAAGCAAAGTAGGCCCACAAATTATCCACAGACATGTAACTAGGGGTAAATGTGAATGATAGATATTATATAAGCTAGGATAATCTATGTGCACACATTCTCCATCAAAATCTACATAACCGAGACAAGGCATCATGGAAGATCGTCCTAATTTCCTTCATCAGCTCCTCCAACTGGACCGGGTCTGTCATCATAGGCATAAGGATCTTGCTCACCTATTTTAGATTTTATTATGTGAGAGTGAGCACAAATCACCATGCTCCACAAGCCAACATACGATATGCAAATTATATAGATGAATGGCTTATCAAAGGATGGTCTGGGTTGTTTTATTTGCCAATTGTCTTATAAATTTACAGTAACTAGGAATCCCTTAGGCTTAGCAGTTTTAACTAAAACATGTTTTTCTGAAGTGTGTGAGAGATTGAATAGTAATAGTAGTACATGTACCATTCACTGTTACATGGTCTTTGCACCTCATGCTAATTTTCCAACGTTAGGCCTGCTTATCCGCATCATTGGGATTGATATCCCAAGGCAACACAAATCAGTTTTTATTCCACCCACGAAGCTTGTTTTATAAGTAGAACTAACTCCTACAGGTTGCCAATGCTTGCCCATGACAATGGGCATGGCTATTCAAATAGTTTTCACTCTATATAGATTGCACACTTTACCCTCAAGAGACAATCAACTTGTTATATTCCACCTATTTCTCTAAATCAGCAAATTAAGAAGGTCACCACAAGGCTTTTACAATGCATCTTCCTAGCAAGGTCACATCTGCTTTCCACCACTGGGATGCGACCATCCTACCAGAAGCCCCCTCTTGTGCTGTCATGCCAAAGGGATGAGAACATCCTCTTTGCCTGTGTTCACAACTATGGTGCAACTCACACTATGTCGATGCAAATTAGTTAGTTAGGTCATACCCATTATAGACTTATGGTTGCATTATTTTACACTAGAAGGTCATACAAGATTCAGTCCTTATAGTTATTTGGGCGATTCTAACACAATCTAACACTCTCGTGTATCCACTACACCAGCCCCTCATACTATCCGCCTAGATAGTTAAGCACGTTGGGGTTTTTTTGGGAGCATAAATTATCCATGCTGCAACATATCAGCCACTCTTTACCAATGACTACCCAAGACAAGTTTTCTTATTGAAATGATGTCGGGGCAAGTTGATGCCCCCCAAGTTTCTAAGCAACATTAAGCATGGCATCTTAAATATGATGTATAACTAATGTTACCATTATAGTATCTAGGGTGACAAGTGTTAAGTACACAATTAATTCAAGGAATGGGGCATAATAGCATCACAATGTACCATGGGTCGGTATTTAAAATCTTAAGGTGAACATATTTTGCATAATAAATAGCAGCATGCAGTATGATATCTTGAACAGAAATAATTTTCATAAACTGTAGGTTCAACATGATCACAGTATTGACTCACCTTGTTTACAAGTTGGTTAGTCTTATGGATCTTGATTCACCTTAGCTTTTTCTTGTTCTTGGGCCTCATACGCTATTTAAATTTTGCGTGGAAATTTGGATAAAAATTAGCCAAAGTAGAACTAAATTCAAATGAAGTCAAAAATTCATGCTTTTAGCTCCATTGGATATATCTTGACTTTAGATGAATTTAGAAGTTTGTTTCATCAAATTTGGACTTAAAATGAATAAGTTGTGCTCTTTCAAAGCTTAGATTTGAATTAATTCCTGAAAGTAAAATAGGAGATAGAAATTCTCCCACAGACAAGTGGGGTCCTTGGGGCCCACATGTTTTAATTTATTTTCTTTAATTACAAACCATTACCGTGACTAATAGGTGGAGCCAGCTACTGTGCATACAGTGACTTAGTCCCACTTGTTAATGGCTCGGTTGCTTTTAAAGTATTTTAACATTGTTTTAAGTGGTTGGGGGTCAACTTTCCATAGACTCAGTGACTTAATTAAACCTGGGAAGGCCCACTTCCCATTGGGTCATTATTTAAAACAAATGACAATCATTACTGTCTAACCTAATCACGTACTTAGGCTAATGATGGTGCTACAGGGGCTTCTTCCCCTTTAAGGACGCAGCGGTGCTTGCCGCTAGCAAAGGAATAGATGGCCAGACATGAGCATGCTAAAAATGGGTTCTACATGTCCTTGCGCACCTCTGGGGCAACGCTCGCCGTCCAATTGGGCCGGTGCCGTGGCCGGCGGTGAGCCCATCCAGCGGCAAGATAGGGCACATGAAGGTATGGTGACCTACAGCATCGGAGACAAATTTGTTGCTATGGGAGCATCTATGTGCTAAGAGGAAGCTACCTTGGGGGTCGACCGAGCTCGGGGGTGGCTGAGGCGGTCTGGTGATGTGAGCCAGTGGCAGAGTAGAAGGGGTCACAACACCAGAGGTGTGGGGGCTTTGGTGGTCCAAGTTGACGACATGGTCATGTTGGGGAAGCTCCGTTGATGCCCCAGTCATAAGAAATTTGGCGGAGACATTGCCGATTGGACGATCTGTAACACCCTAAAATTTTGAGTTTTGGGAAATGTGTAACCCTTGAATTATTTTGGAATATATTTTCTTGATATTTGAACTCTATTGGATTTCCTTGGATTTTTGGTTAAGGTTCCAGTAATTGAAGAAATTAAGAAAAATAAAACTAATGGAAAGGCCAAGAAAGAAATGTGGAAATGATAGGAATTTAGAAATTGAAATAAAACCTGAATTTCTACTTGGGGTAAATAATAATAATAATAATGGAGTGTGATGAATAAATATGTGTATGTGTAAACACCATAATAATGAATAGATAAGTAAATAAAGATACAAATAAGATATAAAAATAAAAAGATACCAGAATAATAGTAATAAAGAATTAGAGGCAAATAAATATTTTATATAAAAATGTGCATAAGGATAGGACGCTGAAATGGGGTACCATGGTGTCTGGGCACTAAGCCTCTCTGCCTTTATATTGCTTTTAGATGCGTACTAGCACAATAGTATATAATATATCATGCATGTTAAATCAATCATGGATGGAAAGTCTTAATCATAGATGGAAAGTCTCAATTACACTAGCACGCATCTAAAAGCAATCCAAAGGCAGGGATACTTGGTGCCCAGACACCATGGTGTCCCTGTTATTTATACTCTCTCTCTCTCTCTCTCTCTCTATATATATATATATATATATATATATATATATATATATATATATATATATATATATATATATATATATATATATAAGAGGCTATTCGGCCTGGCCGGCCCAGCCCAGCTAGACCGGCCACACCCCCTTCTTCCTCCCATGCCCCTCGCGGCGTTTAGACAAGGCCAAAGGCCCCCCTTTTTGCTTGGACCGCCCGGTGCCGCAGCCTGCCTCCTCCCATGGAGCTCTTCGGACCAGCGGTCTTCGACTCGCCCTGAGCTCGCGTCACCAGGGCCCCACCGCCGTCCCATCGTGATCTCTTCTACATCAATGCCGAGCCATCGTCGCTTCTGTCATCCCTCCCCGTCGCACGGCTGAAAGACGTGCAACCACCGCGCCATGTCACTTGTGGCGGCCATAGGTTGCCTGGACCACGGCCCTGCTACACGCAACGACGCCCCACGCCAGCTCGTGTCACTGTCTGGCCGCCTCGTCTCGTCACCCGCACTGTTGCCATGCCGCCGCCGAGCTCAGCTCCACCTGCTCGCCTGCCGCCACACTTTTTCCCGGCTATAAAAGCCCACCCGTAGCTTCCAACCGCATCGCCAGCCCTTGCTTTAGCTCCTACCCCGGTTAATTAGAAATCCTGAGCCCCTAGCCTCGTCGACGCCATCTTCTTCCCCACGGCCGGCCGAAGAACGCGCCATCGATTGAAGAGGAGCCAGTCCGATTCCCTCTCCCTGGAGCCTCCTAAGAACACGGCGAAACCGTCCCCACCCTCAGCCGAGCTTCCCCTAGCCTGTACATCGCCAGCGTCGAGCTCTCCCCTAGCCCGCCATCGCCGCACATCGCCGGCCCACCTCGGAGCTCCTCGGCCCTCGCCGGCACTTCCCGCATCTCCCACTCGGCGCCGCCGTTCCATTTTGGCCACCCCCGGCGCCTCTCCGGCTGCCCCTCGCCAGCAACCCCACCGTCCGTACGCTGTCCCGAGCTCCTCTGTTTCTGGACACTGCAGCCTCAGCTCATCTGTGTTCTTCTCCCCTGGTTACCAGAGCGTGCGCTCAGCGCAGCCGCCCAAATTCGATTCTGCCCCTGTGCAACGTTAGGGTATTTAGGTTTTTAATTTTTTTTTGTTTTGTTGCTAAACCGATTGCAGCTAGAAAAAAATCAAGAAAAATCTGAAATAATCCCATAAAAGATACTAAAAATTGTTAAGACATAAAAGAGTGTAGTAAACATTTAACCTTGGGTTAATCATCATATATTAGTGGCTAGTGTGCCTTGAATAGTTATTCTAAAAGTTTAATTATTAATTAAAGGCATATTGAGTAAGTAGGTAAAAATTCTTGTTTAGAGATATGCTCTCATGAGATGATAATTTAGTAAATGAAATTTCCTAAACAATAAATCATAAATCCTTGCATGTTGGTAAAGATTGTAGAACTAGCTACTACATGGTTTAAACCATAAATATTAACCCTATGCCCTAGCAATGATGAGAATTCTTTTTCGACTATAATACTCAAATTAAATTAGAGGCTATAATGCATATAATTGACTTATGGTTAAACTTCAAATAATTATAATTAATTCATTCTAACTCCAAATTGAATGTAACACATTTCTAAATTCACCCAAAAATCAAAGTCTATCCAATGGAACTGAAATCATGAATTTTGGAGTTATTTGGATTTTCTTGTGAATGTTTATTTGGTTTACTGATTTTCTTTTTATCCAAATTTTCGCGCATGTAATAATAGTGTACAAGGCTCAAGAGGAGGAAGCTGAAGCAAAAGCCGCTCTAGACAACCAAGACCAAACTCACTGTGACCAAGGCGAGTCAATATTTTGATCATATTGAACCTATATTTTCTGCAATTTACCTTCATTTAAATTATCAATTGCATGCTGTTATTTTATGTGCTAAGTATATGCTTGATTTCAATGACTTAGTTACATACCCATTAATGAGCTTGCTAATAATACACTCCCTTGGGATATTCGAATATGTGAGCTTTGTCACCCTAGTAAAACTATAGTAGTAACCTTTCGAAAATAAGTCCGTATTTATATGCCATGCTTAGTTGTGCTTAGATATTCGGGGGCACCAAAATGCCCAAGCATCACTTTAAATTATGAGAAACTGATTTGGGAAGCCATGGTGCAAATGGCTGGTGTATTTGGACAAGGATATTTATGTTCCCAAAAACCCCAACTTGCTTAAATATTTATGGATCGGGGGTGTGGTGCAGCGGTGCACGAGAGTGTGGTTAGTGGTAGCACCGCCTAGATAACCCTAAGGACCGAATCTTGTGATGACCTCCCAAGGTACAACAATACAACCACAAGCTGGCAAAATTTAGGCAGGGCTAACTAACTTGCATAGCCCTAGTGTGGTTACGTGATGGTGTGAATACGAGCAAAGGGATGGATGGTCTCATCCCCGCCTTTGCCCGTGATGGCTCACGAGGGACCCTTCTCAAGGGATGTATGCATCCTACAGAAGATAGACCTTAGCGGGCATAACCACAAGTAGGACTATGGATTGTAACAGTCTTGTGATAATCTAGCTACTCAACCGCATGGCTAAGGAATCATGTGGGGGCAATAAGCAGATTTATCTCTTGTGGGTAAAGTGTACAAACTCTACAGAGTAGAAAACTATTCGAATAGCCGTGCCCACGGTCAAGGGCGGACATGGGAACTTGCCTAGATATAGTTCTATTTCAAAAACATTGTGGTTGGAATTGGTAAAATGGAGGGCAGAGAAAGGCCCTGATTTGTGTTGCCCTGGGTGTCGCCCCAGTGATAATGTAAGTGGCTATAACGCTGAAGATATAGCATACAGTGCAGAGGCCATGTAATGGTGGATGGTGTCTGGATCAATAATGGTAAAGCATTCTTTTACACACAATATGTTTTAGTTCAAAAAGGCTAGGTCGTAGGCAATTTCTAAGTAGTACATTTCAAGGCAATTTCTGGCAAATAAAATAACCTGAGCCTCCCTTTGTTAAGCCATGCATATTACCTATTGCATCTTGTGTATTGGCTTGCGGAGCACAGTGGATTTGTGCTCACCCTCGCCTTACCAAAAACAGAAACCGGGAACCAGGACCATTACGCACATGAAGATACCCCCTCTTTAGATGGAGGAAACAACGTCGAGAACTAGGATGACTCTTGCGCTTTTGGATCTTAGGCAATTAGACTATGGTGTCGTGTGCCTATAAATATTGCTTAAGCTTAGGTAATATTCATATGACACATATTTACCCCCAGTCGCTTGCCTGTAGATTAAAGGCCTTACTTTTCTTATGCTTCCGCTACTATGCTTTTGTAATGTGAACATTTGACCTGATCGGCCCTCATGTAAAACAGTTCCCCAATGCAGCTTAATTCAAACTCAGTTATGTAATATTATTATGAGTTGATGTGATTCATGCGATGTATGAAATGATGCAGCAATGTACCTGTGAGCACTATCTACTGATCCAGGGAATAGTGCGGTGGTTTCACAGGGGATTCTGGATTGAAAAATTTGTGTCCGATACGATCCAAGCCCGGCCAGAGCTGGGGACGAAGACGGGCTTCAATGGGCCTAGCAGGGGGCAATTACTTGTGGTGGGAGAGGTAGTGGGGTGTGGCGATGTCACCCGAAGCATGCTTAGGCACTTATAGGAGGTGAGGAAGCGGGGCATCGTGAGTAGCCATGGCATGGTATGGCAGTAGTGCTAGTGACATCTCTTGGTGTGGCCACAGGGCAAGGCGTGGCAGCAGGAGCACTACATAGGTGCATGGAAGAGACAGTGAGCAGGGTGTGACATGGTACACCAAGTATGGTGAGGTATGGCGCGAGGTGGGTGTGGACATCGAAGCATGACGCATAGGAGAGAGAAGGGAAATGGGGAAGCTAGTGGGTGGAAGAAGGACATGTGGGCGGTCCAAGGCAGGGGCACAACATAGTTAGGGTGTGTGGGGGCTGTGATGCTAGTGGTGCCGTGGTTCGAGCGGTGTGGGCGCCTGTGGTGTGCGTGCGCACCAAAGTGGGGAGGGGCGGCCTGGGCTAGGCCAATCCAAGGAAGGGGAGCAAGTGGGCTAGCCCCAATGGGCCAGTGGGCTAGACAATAGAATGGATCAAGCCCACTTCTCTTTCTATTAAGTTTTAATTTTCCATGAATTTATGTAGTTTGTGGCTGGACTTCAAATTTCAATTTGAATGATGCCATGGTCAATTTAATTTTTGGGTTTAAGTCACATATGGGGTTACTTCATGTTAATTCATAGAGATTTCCTAAACGCCAATTCATGGTTTTTAAGTAGCAATTTCCTCTTGAAACCGTTAATTTTAAAATGAACTTTTGTACAATTTTTGTTTCATAAATAATTCTAAGTTTTGGGTCTAGTCCTTGCATGAAGTTACTTTACTATATTTCATAGGATTTTCTACTTTCCAAACTTAGGGTCTTTAGCTCATATCTTATTTTGGAATTTAGGTTCAGGATTTATTTTTGGTCTTGCCATTGCCTATATTCCAATTTTGAGCTCTTTCAGCTGGCTTTTCCTTAACAAAACTTTTATTGAAAATTCCCCTGCTTCTTTTTCTGGATCATCTTTTTAGATTCGTATTTTTATTTAAATTAAATTTGTATTAAAATTCCCCTCTTTTTTGTGCTGGTACAGATTTTCAAAGCTTTCCAAGCCATTGGCCCATCTGCTTAAGAAGAAAAACAGGCATGAATGAACAGAAGCTTGTGAGAAGAGTTTCCAAAAGTTGAAGAAGCTAACCACTACTCCTGTGTTAGTCTAGTCAGATATATACATAGTCTAGTCAGATATATACAAGGACTTTTAAGTTTACTATGATGCGTTGTACCAAGGTCTTGGCTCATGGCCTATACATCAAGACAAATCCATCCTCATGAAGACAACTGTTGAGATCCAAATATGCAAATCCGGACTCTCCTGTGTATTCTACACTAGTCTAGAATCACGCTAGTGTACACACTTACAATATTGATAAAATATCAACCATAATAACAAATAACTAAGAAAGACACAATTATTATTAATTATCAGAGTAACGACCTTACGGCCAAGCTTACAATAATAGCCTAAAGGGCTTAGCAACATCTAGCAGCGGAAAATAAAGATAAACACAATGGCCATTTGATAGGCCCACCAGCAATCAATTGAGGAGTAAAGTCCTAATCCACAAAGACATTGAAGTACTTCTCCTCTATTACCTCTGGCTGAAATGATTCTCCTTTAACATCTAAGCAGCAAAGGATATAGCCGTGAGTACATAGAGTATTCAGCAAATTGTTTGTAATAAGATGCAATATATAATGATGCAACGCTTATAAGATGATGGCTGAATGGTTATTTTGCAGAAAGTAATAATTTAGAGTACATACAATAAATGGATCGAAACCAAACTTCAAAAATAAGTAATAAGTAATTAAGTTAAAGGAATTAAATAAACCACAAGTGAGCTAGCCATTCACCCAATGAAATCACCTGTGAACCGACCATTCACCCAATGAACTATCTGTGAACTAACCATTCACGTAATGAACCACCATTGAACTAACCATTCACTCCAAACTTAACCCAACTAAATTTTTATGAAATTCTACCCCTTGTGTGAAATCACCAAGCATTGTCCATAACTGGGAATATGGCTATTTGAATAGTTTTACACTCTATTGATATTGCACAACTTTATCCATATTAGATAATCAAATTCATTATCTGTCGGATCCCGGAGCAACAACTACGAAACCCACTGTGTTAATCGCACTATCCCAGGAAAAGCTAATGCACATAGGGTAACAGGGATACATATCATGCATAATCACCACTTTATTATAAAGCACAGTGTGTGGCCTTATGGCCAAGTTTTACAATGAAAGGGCTCATGGCCAACAACAAAAGTAAACAACGGAAGATAAATAAAAGGAACAACCCATCCTGCCTGCCCACAGGCGAATGACTGTAAGACATGGCCTATTCGTCGCAATCCTCACCGAAGTCGAAGTTGTCATCCTCTGGCAACAGAATTAAGCAAGGTGAGCACATAAAGTACTCCACAAGTTACACCAAGAGATTTAATAGAGTTAATGCATACATAGGTGTTGACAAAGGAAGGCATAATATGGTTATTTGCACGAAAGCAACATTTGGAGTAAATACTGTAAAGTAGGTGTAAAAGCTAAATTTAATACAGTATGTAAAAACAATTCTTGTTAACTGAAATAATATCATTAGTGCAGGCACCAACCTTACTCTAATATATCCACGAGTATCCCACCCGGACCAATTCTCCAAAAGAGTTCACAAACCAAATTTTATGAAAAACCAAAGTCTAATCCATGAAAAACCATACTAAGCATGTCCTTGACCGTGGACATGGCTATCTAGGATAGTTTGTTACTCTACATAGATGTACAACTTTACCCACAAGACATGTCCTCTCATTTTGCCACATGATTAACACACTGCCTTAGGTGTGCAGCTGAGAGTTCATGACAAGGCTGTTACAATGTTCCATTACCAAATTAGTTACGCCGCCACTAATGTTTCACCACAACATGAATCCACATGTTGGAGCCCCCTCTTATGCCATGTGGGACTTCTCATGGCCTACACCACGCTCACATTCAGCCTATAGTGAAACTAAAATGGAACATCACAAATTACTTAGCCAGGTCTGTCCCATACCAGATTGTAGTACGGTGTGACTTTGTAATAGTAGTTCACAGACCGGTCCTTAACTTGACTCAGGCCCAACCACATACCCCTTGTTCCTGGAAATCGACATTGCATCACCAAACAACAACGCATGCCAGCAAGCACCCACCACCATACCAATGCCTAAGTCTAAACCAGGTTTTATAATTTTATTTTATCAAAATTTCATAGACTTTCTTGACTCACCAAAGTCAAGAATAGATTTTATAAATCATCATTTTGTGTGAAACAATTTTTCCCACCTAAATCATTCTAAGCATGGCTAAGCAATTCTATAAAATTCTAGTTAATACTAATGTACTAACTAGGTGTTCATCTATGGTGACAAGGTATGATTGTTCAATATCAAATTTGGCCGTATACAAAGGAATTGGGCATAAGTAGAATTTAAATTAAATTTAAATTAAATTTGAATAAAAGTATACATGACTAATAATTTTAAAAACAATATAAACCGTCTTATTCATACTCCATAGAGTGCACGCGGAGGCTCGCCTCCGCGTGTCTTATTCATACTCCGTAGAGTGCACGCGGAGGCTCGCCTCCATACGTCTTATTTATACTTCGTAGAGTGCACGCGGAGGCTCGCCTCTGCGCATCTTATTTATACTCCGTAGAGTGCACATGGAGGCTAACCTCCGCGCGTCTTATTTATACTCCAAAGAGTACACGCGGAGGCTCGCCTCCGTGCGTCTTATTTATACTCCGTAGAGTGCATGCGGAGGCTTGCTCCCGCGCATCTTTACACAGAGTGAGACTAATTTTGCAAATGGTGGACTTTATTGATCTCCCGTTTGCGCGGGTGAGCGATTACAAGGGTCGGGGTGCCGACCATGCTGTGGGCATCCCTTCGGCCTCATACATAATATCGCTGCAGCTTGTCTGCATTCCATGTGTAGTGGAGAGCCTGTCCTTCCAACGTTGCGAGACGATATGCTCCGCGCTGCAAAGCCGCAGCAATGATGTAAGGGCCCTCCCACTTGGACTCCAGCTTGCCGACCGTCGCCGTGTGAAGCGCCATTTTGAGGACAAGGTCTCCCGTTTGAAATTCGCGTGAGTATACGATGCGGTCGTGCGCGCGTGCCACTTGGCGCGCGTACTTCACAACATGTTGGGTGGCGCTCACCCAATCCCCGTTAAGAAGATCGAGGGATAGCTCACGCTCTTCCGCTGGTGCCTAGACTAGGACCCTCCTTGAGCCGGCCTTAATTTCCTCCGGTGTGACTGCTTTGTCGCCGAAGAGAAGCTTGGTCGGCGTGAACCCCGTCGGACGTGTGACCATCATGCAGAGGGACCAGAGTACACTATGAAGCTCGTCTGGCCACTTGCCCTTCGGTAGGCCGACGAGGCGTTTTTGACTCCGGCAGAAATGGCGCCGTTCGTTCTCTCGGCGGCTCCATTGGACTGCAGGTGCCCAACTGAGGCATACCGAAGTGTGATGCCCATGCTGTCGCAAAACGCCTTAAACGGTGTGGAGTCAAACTGCAGGCCGTTGTCAATAGTGAGCTCTTTGGGAACTCCAAAGCGACATATGATGTTTTACCAGAGGAATCGCTGCAAGGCCGCAGAGGTCACCCTAGCCAATGTGATAGCCTCAGGCCATCTGGAGAAGTACTCCAAGGCAACAATGACGAACCGAAGATCCCCTGGGGCACGCGGGAGTGGCCTAACGACGTCGATGCCCCAACGCGCCAACGGCCACACCGGTGGGATGGGCTGCAAGCTCACCGGTGGTCTACGGATGACTCACCCCATCCACTGGTAGCCTTGGCACCGGTGAACGAGATCTTGCGCGTCTACAATGGCGGTTGGCCAGTAGAAGCCCTATCTGAATGCCTTGCCGACTAGGGACCTCGGCGCAATATGCGAGCCGTAGAGCCACGCATGAATCTCCGCAAGGAGGTGCCTTCCTTCATCACGCAAGAGACATCGTAGAAGTGGGGCACATACTCCCTTTTTGTAGAGGACACCGTCGAGCACCTGGATGGACCTGGCGCGGTGCTGTAGATGCCGGAGCTCGAGGGGGTCGTCCGGCTCTACTATGCCTTGCAAAAGGCCGTAGATGGGCTCCTGCCAGTCACCCTGCTGGGCAATTTGATGGAAGAGGGCCGTGTCGTGGCTGTCTTGAGCGATGGCTGTCATAGGCAAGAACTCGTAGAACACCCCCTTCGGGAGAGGGAGCTGCTGGCTGGTGACCTTGGTGAGGACGTCAACCTGCTCGTTATCCACTCGCGGGATGGCCTTGATCGTGACGCCCAAGAAATGGCGCTCCTTCACCCTCACCACTGCCAGATACTTGGCCAACTCAGGGTCCTTGGCCTGGTAGGATTTGTTGATGTGGCCTGCGACCAAGCTCGAGTCGATGCGGACCAGGACCCTTCGGGCACCCAAGGCTTTAAGCTTCGCGAGGCCGAAGAGCAACGCCCCGTACTCAGCCGAGTTGTTTGTCGCCGGGAACCCGAGACGTGTCGAGTACAGCAGGCGGTGTCCCCCCAGTGTAGTGATCACTGCGCCCGCTCCGGTGCACGGAGCGCCGTAGGCTTCATCAGTGTTGAGCGCCCAGATCGGTTCTTCTAGTTGTTGCGCGTTGTGTTGAGCTGCCGGAGTCCACTCGGCAAGGAAGTCTGCGAAGACTTGAGATTTTATTGCAGTACGCGGAGCATACGTCAACGAGAATAATGCGAGCTCGGCCGTCCACTTGCCGATACGCTTCGTGGACTCCTTATTGTGCAGCATCTTCGCTAGGGGGAACGAGGACAACACTGTGAAGTAGTGCCGAAGCTTCCTCGAGGCTATGACCAATGCGTAGGCCAGCTTCTCGAGTTCGGTGTACCGCATCTTGGCACCCTGAAGGGCATTGGAGACGAAGTGCACGGGCCGCTGAAGGGCGCCTTCTTCAAGGACGAGGACTGCACTGACCGCCGTCACTGTGGCAGCGAGGTAGTGCAAGAGGGGAGCCTCTGGTGCTGGGGCGACTAAGGTAAGAAGGCTTGCGAGCTGCTTCTTCATGTCATCAAAAGCCTTCGCACGGTCATCATCCCAGTGGAACCCATCGCAGCTGTGTAGAGTCTTGAAAAATGGCAAGCCCCATTCAGCCGCCCTGGACAGGAAGCGGCTCAACGTGGCCATGCGTCCAATAATGCTCTAGACCTCCCTCGTCGTCTTGGGCGGCTCCATGGTGATGATCGCATCGACCTTGTCGGGGTTCGCCTGGACGCTGCGGACAGAGACCAAAAAACCCAAGAGCTTGCCAGCTTGCACGCCAAAGACGCACTTATCTGGATTGAGCTTGATGCTCGCTCGCCTGAGGTTGTCAAAGGTCTCTTGAGGATTTTGGTCGTGGGAGGCGAGCTGCCTAGTCTTGATGACAATGTCATCGACATAAGCCTCGACGTTCCTCCTGAGTTGGGAGGCCAGGGCAAGCACGATGAGGCGGGTGAAGGTGGCGCCTGCGTTCTTCAGGCCGAAGGGCATCCTGATAAAACAGTATGTCCCTAAAGGCGTTATGAAGTTGGTCTTGTCTTCATCACCCTTGGCCATGTGGATTTGATGGTAGCCGGAGTATGCGTCGAGGAAGCTCATGAGCTCACACCCTGCCGTGGCATCCACCAACTGATCTATATGCGGGCAAGGGGTAGTTGTCCTTCGGACACGCCTTGTTAAGGGCGGTGAAGTCAATGCACATGCGCTAGGCACGACTAGCCTTTTTTTACCAGCACCGGGTTGGCAAGCCAATCTGGGTGCTGGACTTCGCAGATAACTCTGGCCTGGAAAAGCATCGCTGCCTCTACCTTGGCCGCTTGCTGCTGCTCGATCGACACGCGCCCGAGTCTTTGTCTGACCGGCTTAGCGTCGGGGCGGACTGCTAAGGTGTGCTCGATGAGGGCGCGGTCAACGCCCTTTATGTCACTTGGGGACCACACGAAGACGTCCGCGTTGTCCCGGAGGACCCGGAGTAGACTCTACTCAACTTCCGAGGGAAGGCCCTCGCTAATGGATACACATTGACCTTCGACTTGCTGAGGCACCTTCCTGACTCCGCCATCCGGCCAAGGCTTAGGCGTCCATCCCGGGGCGAAGGGCGTATCTGCCTTTGGATTGTCGGTGAAGACATGCACCTTGCGGTGCGGGCCCCGAGCGCCAAGCTCTATGCACCAGGCGAGGTCCTGGTCACCGAATGTGGTGATGATGGTGTGGGACTGCTCCGAAGGAGTTGAGGGTTGGGCGTCCCAGTATGGCATTGTACGGGTACGGGATGTCGACGACATCGAAGGTGACGTCTTCGCTCCTCGTGTTGCCGCCTTGGCCAAAGGAGACTTGCAGGCATATCTGGCCCATTGCCTTCAGTGGCTGCCCCCGAAGCCCTGAAGTGGGATTCCCGAGGGGCCCAAGCGACTTCGGGGGATCCCCATCTGGTCGAAGACCGCCGTGAACAGAATGTCAACAGAGCTACCTCCATTGACCAGGACACGCTTGACATCGCAACTTGCGATGGTGGGCTGGATAACCAGGGGATCTTGGTGAGGGAATTCCACACCCTCGGCGTCGGTAGGCGTGAAGGTGATGTCGTGTCACACCCACGTTGGCGGTGCTTGCGTGGGGTGCACCGCCACATGGTGTAGCCTCCGCGCATAGGCTTTCTGTTGCCACGCCGAGGAGAACTCCAGCGAAGAGCCCCCAGAGATAACATTTATGATCTGGCGTTGGGCTCCCTCCGGGGCCTGTATTCGCAAGGGGCCCTCTCAGGGCTGCTGCACATGGGCCACCACTGGAGGCCCCGCTTCCAGGGCTCTATCCCTGGCAACGCTCTGATGAAGCACCACAATGGCGGTGCATGTCCGCGTGAAGTGATCGCCGCGTCCATGCACCTCGCACCACATGCCATAGGGTTGGCCTTCCTTCGCGTAGGGTCTATCGTCCCGGCCCCGGCCGCGTCCGCGTCCCCGACCTCTACGACCTTGTCCTTAACTGGCGGGTGCGCTGTCCTCAGAGCCGCCTTCGACGTCGAAGACGTAGTGGGCCCTCTGGGATCTACGCTGGTTGCGCTTGGGAATGTCACTCGATGGGTCCTGCTTACGCTTGGTGTCTTTGGAGGAGTCCTGCTTGTGCTCGGGGGCATCCTTGGAGAATCCCTCCTTCGGCGAGTCTTCCACCTGGTTGGTGTCGGAGTCGTCACCCTTGCGCAGCCGCGCATTCTCCTCCTCCCTCGCGTACTCCTCCATTTTGTCGAAGAGCTTTACCACCGTCTTTATTGGTTTGCGTGCGTTGTATTCGGCCAGCGGTCCCGGGCGAAGGCCATGGATCGCCGCGTTGATGATGGTGGTCTCGTTGACTTCCTTAACCTAGCAGCGAACCTTGGCGAAACACTTGAAGTATTCCCGAAGCTTTTCCGAGGACTTCTGCTTGATGGCGAAGAGCTGATCCGCGTCAACGTGCTCATTGTAGTTTTCTTGGAAGTTGTTGTAGAGGCGGTCACGGATCTGCTCCCACGAGTAGATAGAGTTCGGCTCTATGGTAAAAAAAACCAGGAGAGCGCCACTCCCTGCAACGCGAGGGGTAGCCCCTTTGCCTTGGTGGAGTCATCCCTGCCTGCGGCTTTGACAGCAGTCTCGTACACGCGCACGAACTCCCGGGGGTCCATGTCACCTTTGTACAGCTCGATGGTGGTGGGAAACTTGAAATCTTCTGGCCACGCCGATTGCTGCAGGCCCGCGGAGAGGGGGACTCCGGATCCACGCGCCGAAGCGGGACGCGACTGGATGTAGGGGCGTCACGGCTGTCTACTCGCTCTGGCGTAGGCTTTGCCGCTGCCGTCGGTGGGATTTGCTAGGTCCGAACCTCTTGTATCTCCCGCACGGCTCCGCGGAGGTCCGCCAGCTCCCGTTGCAGTGTACCGAGGGCTGTCAGTAGGGTGTTCTCCACTGTCAACGTGGTTGCACCGGCCTGAGCGCCAGCACGCACCGTCGGGTTGGCGGCGACCACGGCTTGCGCTCCAGAGCTGCTCGGCGCGCCGGTGCGGTGGACTTCGGAGTTGGTGACGAGGCCGACGTTACCGACGTTGCCGCTGGAGCCACCTGTCGCTCCCACGCTGTGTGTGGGGGTAGTGGCCGTGCCAATGCAGGCATCGGTACCACCGCTCACGACAACCCGGTCGGTACTGCCAGTGCCGACCGCCGCGCTAGCGATGGGGTCAACTGTCGTGCCACCAGCATCGACGTCGGCAGTCGTAGCGCTGGCGTTGCCATCCGCCCCAACAGCCGATGCCGAAGCCCTGGCGTTAACGAGCGCCTCCGTTGTGCTCCTCTTCTTCTTTGCTGCCGATAATGAAGCTTTCTTAGGTGCCATCCTTCTTAAGATCTCAGAGCTAGCTCAGTCGTCCCCATGGTCAGCGCCAGCTGTTGTGGTTACAAGCCAAACAGAGAAATGAGAGTATGGTAGTGGAGATGACAGATGAACAATACTTGGGCCTTCCCCATGTTCAGGGCCCTTCACATGGGGAGCATTTTACATGTCCTTGCACTCATGCATCATTCGCAGTGGTACTTATGTCATTACACACATCCCATTTTAGACTTTACAATCCCTTAGCAGGCTGGCTGGGTTTAGGTGGGGGCACCCCTACAACAACAGCATTTCGCTGAATTGTAAATTTTAAATTTGAGTTTGAGAGACTATATAAGAGCAAAAAATCTCAGACAACTACAACTTAGTTAAATCGGAGCCTACCTGAGATCCCGGGCCCATGAGTCAGACACATAGATATTCCTCGGACGCTCGCCACGTTGAAAAAAAAAAGAAACTCTGTTTCACTTACGTGTGGCCCCAAAAATGTCTACGGACGTGGTGAGCGCTTTGGTTTCTTGGCTAGCCGAAACGGACCTCTTTAAGGCCGTCTTAAGGTTTATGGATGAGTTCTTTTAAGTTATGTCAAATAGTTTTTAATAAAAATTTTAAATTCTAACTGATCGTTTGAGAGTATAAAGAGAGATATTTATATGTAATCTTAATCGATATAGATAAAGTTGGTATAGTACCTACTATAATTAATTTATAGATCATATTTTAAAAATATATTATTTAAAATCTAATTAATGTAGATAAATCAAAAGTCATAAGTCAAAAAAGAAGGAAATCTATGACTACGGCTAACTCGTAGGCACAGGATGTTAGATTGGCTCTCTCTATTGTGACGGAGTCGTAGTTTTTTAAGAATTTTTGTTCTTAAATCTGAAATTCAACCTTAAATATGTAATTCTGTGATAGTTGTCACACAAAATTTGTAGTTTTATGAAATTTATTATTTCGAAAAAATTCGCATTAAAATTCAGGGAGAAGACTTCATCCTCTACACATTGCAGCCTGCATTGACGGAGGGGAAACCGGGAAAGACCCTGTCCCCTGTCTCTTGCTACCTCCCCCCGGCCGGCCGGCGTCGAGGAAGGACGCTGGAGGGAGCCGGGGCGCGCCACAACCAGCGCACGGGGCATCGTTAGTGTTCGGCTACTTCCGTTGTTTCATATTCTTGTGATCTCATAATTTCATTGATCTCGGTTCCAAATTGAGTCCTTTTTTCCCTCAAGAACAGGGTTTATGTTTGTGTGCCCGTGATGCTGACCCTGGGCTGTTTAGTAATTGTTCCTTGTGACCTGTGAAGTAGACTTCAATTTTGTTAGGTTTTAGCTTCGTAATTGGTATGATGAATTGACGACTGAATCTTGATTAGTGAGGTATGTTTTCAAATCTGTGCCCTGATGCCAATTGTGTGGGTTTCGTCTGCTGTGTGCATAGTAGTCAATAGAAATTGAGGAAGGGTTTCGAATTTTGCAAATTGCATAGTTGCGGCATGCGAATTGATTTGTTGTTTGGACTTTAGATCGAATGGTGTGTTCAACAGTTTAATGATGCATTTCTAGTTTGCTTCTTGAATCTGCCCCTATTACGAGTAGAACTTTATTGTCAAACTATGCACCATTACTTATTAACAAAAAGTAAGTGGAAAATCAAAGAAGTGTCTCAACGTACTATATGGCTGATCCTACAAAATTTTCATAACAAAAACACATTCTTAGGCATTGCAACGCTGGTTCTTCAATATAGTGTTTGTATCATGTGGCATAATTTGGCATAGCTGAGCTCGACTGAGCCTAACTAGCCTGAGGTCAATAGTATCTTAAATTTTGAAATTTAGGGACCATTTGACCGGGCTCAGCTTCTTCAATTTTGGCTTCGAAGTCTAGCTTCAAGAAAAGTTCCAAAATCTGGTCTTCAAATTTGTAGTGCATTTTGGGCTCGGCTTCAAACTTGTGGTGCATTTTTAGGATTTGAAGCCCATGCGTTTGGCCAGAAAAACGCCTTCGAAGTCCAAAAAACTGAAGCTGAACCTGGCCAAATGGCGCCTTAGTCGGAGTTCATCCATACCTTGAGCATGCATTTAGAACTTGACTAGGCTGGAGTCTGCTTGACAGTGGGGCCAATTTGCAATCCTCCTGAACGCGAAAGTGCTTATTGGTTGTCTAACAAAAATTGAGTGGCCAAGATACTAGGATGCATCATTTTGTATGATAAATCTGGCATAGCATTGGAACCCAGAGGTGTCCTGCTACTTAATTATCTGATGATTATGGAACCCACACAATGTTCTAGAGGGGAAATCCCGCACATTTTTGGGGACACTATGCATAGTAATCTTTCAAGCAAGCATAAGAAGGGGTGAGATCAATACCCTCCCTACATTAAGTGCCATATTCCAGGACATAGTTATCCACTAAGTTATGCTCACCGCCAGTTCACAAGACTTTGATTGACAAAAAGGGCGGTTTTTGGTGGTTTGGTCACATGATGTGCTGTCAGTCAGTGCACGCGCCAACACCCAGTCGAACGGTGGAGTTCGTTCTGATCATCTTGTTGCTCTGCCTAATCATGCTCTTCACTCTCCAAACATATGAGGGCCCGCCAAATTAACCTGCCATCCAACTACGGCTTGCCAGCATCCTCCATATGTAGCTAGCGAGCCAATTACTTTGATTTGACCAGGTTCCAAAAACTAACTGTAACTAGCTAGTTTCATCTGTTAACAGAATTTCTTTTGGGCAGGGGAACACGCAAACCAGCTGGTTTTTGCAGTAGTTGCTGCTTTTTAAAACGAATATAAAGTTAATTAGCTATTCAAGGTTCAGAGAAAAAAAATGTGCAAATCTAATCTAGAAGCAAGTAACCTGGAAAGTTTCCAGAGTTCTTGTGGGAATAAACTTGCGCAATTGGTTGACTTATGAAACACGCTAGGTGGGGCTAGAGGAAAATTATAGGGATTTAGACCCCCCCCCCTCAACTATGTCAGAACTGGTTGCCACTTGTTTGTTTCAGATCTAGATCGCCTTTAAGACAAATAATGCCAGTACCCTGTTCTGCAAGATGGGCGAGTTTACTGGTACTTTGTTGGGGCCAATGGGATTTCATGACCAAACAAAGGGAATTTTAAGTCAAAACATCAACTAATGATTGTTAGGTATGTAAATAGTCTAGGGTCTTATTTGCATATTTTCCTTGTACATTTGTATTGGCCTTTGGCCTCTTTGGAACAACAGAATGCATCATTTTTATATGATATCAGAGCTAGGGTTTGGCCGTCGCCGCCGCCGGCCCGCCTGTCTGCTCTTCCCTCTTCTCTCCCCGCTCGTGCCTAGCTTCGCTACCACCCTGCAGTCGGATCCGCTGCCCCACAGCCGTATTCATCATCTCGTAGCCGGATCAATGCCGCCGTTGCCGCTTTGGCCCACGTCATAGCCGCCCTGGTTGACGCCACCCCAACATGCGACCCAGTCCACCCTAGCCCCGGCCATGCCGCCGACGCTACCGCCCTAGCCTTGGCCAATCTTCATCGACTTTCCCCTGCTCCTAGCTCCAGCAGCGCCCACCCAGCTCCGACGCCTGTTGCCCAGCTCCAACTCCTGGCCCGACAACGTCCTCCCCGAGCTCGGCCCCACGCCGTCCAACTCTGGCTACCCCTCTGCAGCCTGTCGACCCAGCGTGCACCCCTCTCTAGCTGCCGACGCCATTCCCTACTACCGGCTCGGCCATCCTTGGCCGGTGTCGCCGCCCCGACCTTGGCCAACCTCGGTCGACCATGTGGCTGCTCCCGTCGGCTCCTGCCGCCAGACGCCCTAGTCACATCCGGCCACCCCACGTTATCTGGTTGTCTCAGCCCCAGCTTTAGCCTGATATCCAGATGGCTACCGCCGGTGGCTCCTTCACCATCCCACTCCCCCTGGTTCGTTTCAACAGAATGAACTTTCGGGAGTGAGCTGTGCACATGAGGATTCACCTCAACAATCAGCATGTATGGTGTCATCTCATTAGCGAGCACCCCTGTCCTCCTCAGCGGAAGCCACCTATTCCGCCTACTCTTCTTGCTGGTGCGGATCAGGCGGCTCAGGAGAGGCCACTGCTGCACTAGAGGAGGCTCTAAAGCTTTACCAATCTGAGCTACACGCCTACGAGCAATGGTAGGAGGCCGAGGCTTGTGCTATTGCCATCCTGGTGGGTAGCATGCCCGTGGCCATCTCTATGGAAGTGACGGAGCTACTGACGACACAGCTTATGTTGGAGTGCCTCCATGCTCACTGCCAGCTAACGAGTGATACTGTGTATCTCTCAGTTGTGCACTAGGCGCACTCTCTTCTGCAGCTTGATGCCACTGTTAATGAGTTCTACTAGCAGATGTCTGTGGTGAGGCGTCAACTTGATTCTCTAGGGCCGGATGCCTGCCAGGCTTATACCTACTTTGTGCGGCTTCGAGCTCACAAGGAGACTCACCATTTCTACGACTTCCTGATGTGTCTCTGACCTGAGTTTGAGACAATGCGGGCTCAATTCTTGACTCATCACCCACGCCCATGCTTAGTGGAGGCTCTCACAGCTGTGCGTGCTAAGGAGGCTCGTTACTGTGGTGCGGTTCAACTGCAGGCTATCTTGTCCGCTTTAGCACATGCCACTTCTATTTCTTTAGCACCGGCTGTGATCTCTTCGCCAGCTCCCAAAGCACCAGTGGTTGTTGCTTCTACTACCAGCATGAGGTCCACAGGTATTAGAACTGCTACAAGCGAAGGGACTAGCATTATTGGGGTGGACGTCCCCCGAAGAGCTTTGATGGTTCCTCCCACTTAGGAGCTGGCACCTCTTGCCAGGGTTGCTCTGGTGATGTCGCACAACAGCTTCTCTCACTCCTCGAGCGCCTTGGTGTTGGGTTGTCCTTAGACTCATTGGGATCAGCTCGTCCGGCTCTTGCTTCTCAACAATCTTCCACGCCTATGCCTCCTCCCTCATCAGGTTTCCTGTCTCCGCAAATCTTGCACTCTGGTGCTTCCTTTCACATGACACCAAATTCTACCCACCTTACCTCACTACATCCCATAGTTTTCTCTTTCACTGTTCAGACTATAGATGGTACCTCTCTTCCTGTGGCAGGTTGATGCACTCTTTTCACATCCTCTTTTCATGTTCCTCAGTTTACTATGCAACTTATGTCAACTGATTAGATCACTGATCATGACTGTCGTGTTGTTCTTGAGTCTAACTCTTGTTCTGTTTAGGACCGTTGCATGTGGATTCTGCTTGGTACTGACCCTCAACGCTGTGATTTGTAGTGTCTTTATGAGCTCGACTGGTTCCATTTGTCTTCCACTATCTCCACCAGCCAGTCAGCCCCTGCCACTACCTCTGCCTGGCCGCGTCCCCACTACCTTCTTCGCTCGGTGGCACCATCATGACGATCATCTTTGCGGATCGTGCCTATCGTCACTAGTTGATTGTAGTGTTCTTGGGTCTATTTCTGGGGACACGTCTTTACATTATACAGGTTACAAACCTGGTAAACAGCTACAGCCTCCTATCCCTCTAGTGATTCTATTTCTACTCGTCCTTTTGATCTTGTACACTCTGATGTTTGGGGCCCGCTTCCTTTGTTTTGAAAGGGGTCAATGATATTATGTGATCATTATTGATGATTATTCTCACCATACTTGGATCTACTTTATGCCCTCTTGCAGTCAGGCTCTCTTTATTTGCTAGATGTTCGCCACCATGGTTCGCCCTTAGTTCGATTTGCCCATTCGTGTGTTTGTGTCAACTCTACGGGTGAGTATCTTTCTGTTGTTTTGCATCACTTTCTCACTGAGTAGTACACTCTTCCCCAGTACTCTTGCCCTAGTGCTCACTCTCAGAATGATGTCTTTGAGCGTAAACATCATCACTTACTTGAGACCGCTTGTACTCTCATGCTTGCTTCCTTTGTCCCCCTCACTTCTAGGCTAAGACGGTTTTCACTACTGCTTTTCTCACCAACATGCAGCCTTCCACTGCCCTTCAGGATTCCACTCCTGTCGAGCGTCTCTATGGTTAAGCCCAAGAGTACAGTCACCTTCATAGCTTCAGCTTCGGCTATGTCTATTTTGTCCTTCTTCCACCTCGTGAGCGCACCAAGCTGACTGCTCAGTCAGTTGAGTGTATTTTTCTTGGCTATAGTCTTAAGCATAAGGGTTATCGTTGCTACGACCCTGTTGCTTGTAGGATGAGGATTTCTTGGGATGTCCCTTTCAACAAGTCCCAACCTTACTACCCTCGTTCCCCCACAGTCCAGTCATATTCTCTTGTTAAGTCAATCTCTTTTTGGATTTTTCCTAACTCTCTACCTTCCACTCCTGTTTTGCCTCATCCTCCTCCTTTACCTCCAGTTGCACCTCTTCCATCCTCTGCCAGAGTTTGCTTCCTGTTCTATTGTTGAGATGCCACCTTTTCCTCTGCACTACTCTCATCCTCCTCGGCCTACTCCTCTAGTTGAGCCTCCATCTTTGCTGGGTCCTATTCCCAGCTCTTCTTCTCCATCCTTGATGGGTCCTACTCTACCCTCTCCTCCCAGATATGATCTTTGTGATCGCCACACTGTCAGGCCACCTGAGCACTTAGATTTTGCAACTACTGCATCTTCTAAGCCTATGTCCTACCACGAGGCTATTGCTCTCCTTGAGTGGCAGCTTATGATGTCTGAGAAGATTACTGATTTGGAGCATACTAGCACTTAGGATCTTATGACCCAACCTGCGCGTGTCACTCCCATAACATGCAAGTGGGTGTACAGGATCTATACCCACTTGGATGGTTTCCTTGAGTGCTACAAGGCTTGTCTTGTGGCACGTAGTTTTCAGCAGCAGCATGGTCATGACTTTGATAAGACTTTCGCTCCTATTACTCACATGACCATAGTTTGCACTCTACTCGTTTTGGCCTCTATTCAACAGTGGCCCATCTCTTAGTTGGACGTTAATAATGCCTTTCTCAATTATGAGCTACGTGAGGAGGTTTACATGCGGCTGCCCCTAGGTATTTTATCCCTGAGGGTACAGTTTGTTGCCTTCATCAAACTCTCTATGGGCAAGCCCTCGTTCTTGGTTTGACTGCTTCTCTTCTGTTGTCACTATTGCTGGCTTTTTCACTAATGATCACGACACTACCCTCTTTGTTCACACCTCTCCTCGGGGTCTAACACTCCTTCTCTATGTGGATGATATGATCATTACTAGTGATGACTCTCAGTATATTGCCTTTGTGAAGAAGCGTCTCAGTGAGTAGTTTTTGATGTCTGATTTGGGTCCTCTTTGTTACTGCCTTGGAATTGAGATTACTTCTACGCCCAAGGGCTACTATCTCTTTCAAGAGCGTTACATTCAGGGTATCCTTACTCACGCTTGTCTCACTAATTAGCGTGTGGTGGATACTCCTATAGAGCTTGGTGCTCACTTTCGACTTACCAATGGTGAGCCTCTTGAGGACTTTGCTCGCTACCATCATCTTGTCGGGAGCCTTGTCAACCTTGGTATCACTTGCACTGACATCTCTCACCTAGTTCGCATCCTAATTCAGTTCATCTCTACTCCTACTCAGGTCCACTTCAGTCACCCTCTTCGTGTTCTGCAATATCTTCGCTGAACCATCACTCATCACCTTTCTTTCCTCGCTCTAGTTCTTTGTAGCTTCAGGCGACTCTGATGCGACCTGGGCTAGCGATCATTCTGATCGCCGGTCTCTTTCTACCTATTATGTTTTCCTTGGTTCCTACTTGATTGCTTAGAAGACTAAGAAGCAAATTATCATTTCCCGTTTGAGCGCTGGGGCTGAGTTGAGAGCCATGGCATCGCTGACAGCTAAGATCACCCGACTTCGGTGGCTACTTGAAGATTTTGGTGTTTTCACTTCTACACCAACTCCTCTCTTCTCAGACAGTATTGGCGTGATTAGCATTGCTCGAGATCCCGTGAAGCATGAACTCACTAGGCATATTGGGGTGGATGCTTCATACAAGTGATTGCAGGTGCAAGACCAAGTTATTGCTCTTTAGTATGTACCTTGAGAGACCATGTGGAGGTTTCCCCATGTTGGTGATGAGTAATTGACGATTGTATTAGTGAGTTTGAGTTTGTTCTGGGTATTCTAGGGTTGAGTACCTTTTACATATGCTATTGTTGATATGCTGTTTTGTGCGGTGCTATGTGACGGTTTGCTTGTCTGTGTGACTGCAGGACTTTGGAGCTAGATCATGGTGAGGCGAGGAGGACTGGGACTAGGCACAGGAGGTGTTGAGGTCCAGACGGTCAGTGATGCCGAAGATGATCGAGGCTGGTGAGGTGGTTGCGAGTCGGGAGACGAGGAACCGGAGCTGGAGCTACCGGTGATGGACACGACAGGCGACGACGAGAGAACCAGGACTAGGCTCAAGGAGGAGTCAGAGGTCCAGACGGTTGGAGGTCGGTTGCGGTCGTGTGCGACAGAACAGACCAGGACTAGACTCAGGTGGAGTCGGAGGTCTCGGTCGGTGTCGGGTGGACACGACGGGCAGCGGCGAGTGGATCGGGAATAGGCTCAGGGAGGAGTCAGAGGTCCAGAGGTTAGGATGCCGGGTGCGGTCGTGTGCAGCGGAACAGACCTGGACTAGACTCAGGGAGGAGTCGAGGTCCAGACGGACAGGATACCGGTTGCGGGAAGCTTCCGGGAAGGTGCTTGAGGGCAATTTGGTAAATTATCTCAAGATTTGGTTGGAGTGGCTGGTTCCCTCCTTTTGTTGTGAGAGCTTTGACTTTCTTGCCTCATGTGGATGAGAGGTGAGGGAGTGGAGGTAGTATGACATTTCTTGATTTGCTATTAGAGGGAGATGACTCTTCTATATAGCAATGCATCCTAGTGAGTGAGGATAAGCAAGAAATGAGTGGAGTGTGCTTGAGTTGAGCATTCCAGTGTAGAGAGAGTTTAGGCAGTGGAGTGTCTCGTGTGTGTTCATCTCCTTCTCAAGCATGTAATGTGATTCCCTTGTATCAATCGCGTATGGGGACTTAGTGGTTGTATACCTCTTGTAATCATTCATGGGGATGAATCAATTTCTTGCGTCCCTATTTCAGTTCTGCACATTTTGAGTTGTCTGCTATTCTTTGTGCTTTTAGTGTGTGTTGATTCTTTGCTCAAGAATGTGCAAAATGGATTGCTCTGTGATGGGAATGTGTCTCAAGATCATTTGATCAGTTATTTCCCAAGAGCTCAACTAATGAATCAAAGAGTCCTTCTTTTATTCCCTTGCAGCATTGTTCCTCTGTTTTTCACTATTTAGGGTTTGATGTCAGGGGCTTCTGGGTTCTTATGATTTCTCTTCATAAGATGGCCTAAGATTTATCCCTTGTGGTTGTGTGACCATCTCCAGCTGAAAGACAAGATTTCTTAAGCAAAGAATGGAAGGAACATGAGAAATCTGAAAATTAGCTTCACTCCCTACTCTTTTTCAGATTTCAGCAAAAATCTTGATTCTTTGCTCAGATGATGAATTCCTTTTGTTCCCTGAGGCCTTGATGCTATTTAGAACATGTTCTTGCTCTTTTGGTTTGAGGAGAACAGAGGAAAATCACACATTTCATTGATTTGAGCAAATCTCTGCATTTTTCAGTGCTTCAGTCTGCACTGTCCTCGAGAGACCGATCAGACCGCTAACCCTAGCGGTCAGACCGCTCCAACCATGGCGGTCTGACCGGACCCTTGTAGGCGGTTTGACCGGAGGCAACAGGGCGGTCTGACCGGCCCTGGCATTTGTCTCTAGGCTTTTCTCTGCGTCAGCTTCTTTTAATTGTTTTGTCTAGCCGTTTCCTCTCTGGTTTCTTGTGAGCCTTTTTCTTTGTTCTTCATAGCTTCCATAGCTATCGGAGAATAATCTTGTGGATACTTTTGAGGGGCAAATCTTTAAAGAGGCACCATTCACCCCCCCCCCTTGGTTGCCATATCCAATCCTACATAATTTCGGAGTTTCAGTTAGCAGATTTCTTCACCAAGTCACATACTAGAGCTCAGTATAACTTCTGCTTCTCCAAACTCAGTGTTGATAATCTACCATGAGTTTGAGGTGGTATTAGATATGTAAATAATCTAGGGTCTTATTTGCATATTTCAGATAAAATGGTTTTAGCCGCATGCCACCATATGGTTTGTGCTTCAAAAAATACCAAAAAAATCGATGTCTGACAAACATTTGTAACACACATGCAGTGAATCATATTGTCGTATAGCAGAAATTATACGATGGCATGTGGCTAAAAAGATCCATAGATCTCATCCATAACATATAAGTTGAAGAACGTATTGCATCAGAGATTCTTAAACTCTTAGCAAAGTTTCATTTGGGTCTTTGTATTTGAAAATTAATTTGGTAGTTCCGTATTGTATAACTTAAGTCATTTCAGCTTTTTTTTAATTAGCTTAATTAAAAAGGCTGATGTGCCATTGCCCATTGGGACAAAGGTGCAAAACTGATGTGATCATATAGATGAATGGTCTAGGGCTATGCTGCAATTTGGGGGTTATCATTCAACTTTAACATCAATTCTTTCAGCTAATAATAAAGCTAAATGACCACGGAGAGACAGTGTGCAAGTTTGGGGACTTGCTAAGTAAAATCTTGAGTTTTGATACCTAAGTTGCGTATTGCAACAAATTTAGGGACCTTTGGCAGAATTTTTACTACGTGAAATATGGAGATCTATACGTTAGTAAGTGTTACAAAATTTGTCCCCTTAGTCCAAAAAGAATGTCACTTTTCATCAGTGCCTTTTGCGTACTTATTTATGAAACCTTTTGAGCTTTGACAATTAATGGCATCATAAGTATTTTTGTATCAGCGCATGGTATAACTTGGGGTCAAAGTTATATCTTGGATATTGTATCCAGTCGAAGAATGTCACTTTTTAAACTGGAGATATCATGTAAAAAAGTTTCATTCATTCTGTACTTTTTTGTGTAACAACTAAAACATTTTGACGGGCACTTTCTGAAAAATATTCTAACAAAATGCTAATAGATCGGTGCAACTTTAATTCCAAACAAGTGACCATATCCCACAAAGGTTTTAATGAAAAAAATTTTAGCAACCATTTTTAGTGTTGAAATTAGCAGTTAATTAACGGTGTCTAGGTTAAGGGGCTTAGCGCTTTTGCTACCTGGCGAACGTCCGCCGGGGGAGGACACCCACGCGCTGTAAGGGATGGTGGGCCCCACAGTGTCATCCCTCTGCAGCAGACATCTGCGTCGTGGTGCGCTCCTCTTAAAAATGCCTAGTAAGTCTAGTTTTATGTGCAAAACTAGAACAAAAGCTCTTAAAACTTATCTATCAAACCACTATATGACTATAAACACTTTAGGACACAAGTCCATAACAGACACACGCTTAAGCTTAGATATTCCCACATACACATTTGTCCATCGGAAAAGCCGTAATCTGGTGCCTCACGAAACATGAATGAAGTAAAGGCATGAAAGAAAGAAAAAACTGCACAAATTCCTACACTTTTGGGGCGCCCAGAGACCAAAGGATGACTTCCCGCAGTGACCAAAGCAATATATTGTTACCACAAGTGCTCATGGTCGGCAACAATCTATTGTTTCCCAACAACTTTCCCTTCTCCCTTTAAAATTTTCTTCTATTTTCTTGCTGGCTGAGTGGAGATTATTGTACCTCCTAGTAGACTTTGATGCCCTAGTGAGATGAAAAAACTGTAGAAGGACAAAAGTTTAAATTTTTTTAAAAAAAAAGCTCCAAATGTTGTTGACTTGAAGAGCTATGCAATGATGCCAGTTAGCATACCACAGGCAAAGGTAAGAGACCACAATTTGGGTTCATCTTTATCCTATTGTTGCACCAGAGACAACAAATGCATCTCTTTAAGCCTAACATACTTAGGGTCTGTTTGGCAGAGCTCCACCAGCTCCAGATCTACCTAAAACGTGGATCTGGAGCTGGATCCACCGTGGAGCAGCTCCATCGTGGATCTGGGATTCGTCAAAGTGTTTGGTACAGCTCCACCTCCCTCTCTATCTCACTTACACCTGGGCCCCACGCGTCAGTGGCAAAATGAAAAAAAACCCAACGGCGGACGGTGCAGGCGAGGCGGACGGGGGGGGGGGGGGGGGAGAGGCGGAGGCCGGGAGGAGGCGGGGGAGGTGGGCGCGGCCCCGGGCGGCGCAGGCGAGGCGCACGGCGGACGCGGGGGAGGCGGCGCCGGCCCGGGGGGAGGCGAAGGCCGGGAGGAGGCGGGGGAGGCGGGCGCGGCCCCGGGCGGCGCAGGCGAGGCGCACGGCGGACGCGGGGGAGGCGGCAAGGCCCGGGGGGAGGCGGAGGCCGGGAGGAGGCGGGGGGAGGCGGGCGCGGCCCCGGGCGGCGCAGGCGAGGCGCACGGCGGACGCGGGGGAGGCGGCAAGGCCCGGGGGGAGGCGGAGGCCGGGAGGAGGCGGGCGCGGCCCCGGGCGGCGCAGGCGAGGCGCACGGCGGACGCGGGGGAGGCGGCAAGGCCCGGGGGGAGGCGGAGGCCGGGAGGAGGCGGGGGCCGGGAGGAGGCGAGAGGAGGCGGGGGAGGCGGAGGCCGGGAGGAGGCGGTCAGGCGGACGCGGGAGGAGGCGGGGGGAAAAAGAAAAGAACGAACCGTTTTTTGTGTAACCAGTGGCAATGGTGGGTAATTTTTTCCAACTCCACCAATTTGAGTTTGGTGGAGCACCCCTTGAGGTGCTCCATGGATTTGGTGGATCTGGAGCCAGATCCAGGGTTTTGGTGGAGCAGATCCACGGTGGAGCTGCTGGAGCTGGAACTGTTTGGCTTGGAAAAGTGGATCTGGATCTGAATTTGGTGAATCTGGAGCTGGTGGAGCTCTCCCAAACAGGCCCTTAGGGGAAACGCTGTTTAATTGAAGCCTCAGGGGAAATGTTGTTTAATTGAAGCCTCTCTTTCATACCTCTTTTTGCGGATTATTATAGGCGTACATGGTGTTGGTGGGCGTAGCTTGCTTCTTGTATGCATATGTGATGAAATTTAGTTCACCAGGATAAACACTGCCAGAAAGAAGGCCGGACGATGTCGGTTTAGTGGGATGAGAGATTTGACTATAGATAGGGATGATAGAACTTAGGGAAGAGATTGGATTAATTCATATTCTTGCTTTATTGTTTAATAAAATGAGATACACTCCCATCCTTATATATAAGAAACTTATTTATAATATTATGGAAATAGATTATCCTAACTAATATAATCTTATCTCTAAGGAAACCAATCCAACCAAATTGGTTGCTGCCACGTGAATAGTAACCACGTAGCACTGTTCACGTGAGCAGTACCGCTGCCCATATAACTTCTCCCCTTCTCGATGAGCAAAGTTAAGTTTCTTAGGGTTCAAGCCATGCAATCTATATAAGGATGGAAGTATATCTCATTTTATTAAGCAATGAAACAAAGAAGATGAATTAATCTAGTCTCTTCCCTAAGTTCTATTGTCCATGTCTATAGTCAAATCTCTCATCCCACCAAGCTGATGCCATTCGGCCTTTGTCCCAGTGGTATCTACCCTGATGAACTAAGGTTCATCACATTTGGTATTAGAGCAACTCACCATGGCTTCTACTACTGAGTTAACATTTGGCAAGATCATTCCTGACTATGAAGAAATCATTACTGGACTTAAGAATATAGAGAGCTTATTGAAGAAGATAATGACAACGAGGGATAAAAAGAAGGAAGCTCCAAGTGAAATTGCATTAGCAGTGCTGCCTTTGGCAACATGACCAGTGACTCCACCATAAAAAAACATGGTTTCTGCCATCCCCTGGCCAACACCTCCATGCCGCTGGTCGAGTCCATGCCTTCAAAGATGTGTAGTACATCGAGTGCCTTGGGTGGGATTGCGACATCCTTGTATCTCTCCCACCATAGCCACACTTTAATGAGGCAGAAGATACTCAGCTGCCCCAATCCAATCTCCTACACCACAGGCATCTTCCTCTACATCGGTTCATGCTAAAGTGCCCATGCCATTGCCATCCATTATCACCGAGGTCTGGCTCATCTCCTCTCATGCGATGTGGCATCAAGTTCATGCTTTCTCATTGGCATGGGATCTCCTAGGGCTGCAGCCGTAGCCGCCGCCCTGCAACTCGAGGACGAGTTGCTCATCAAGAAGGAGAGAAGTTGTCATGGGGCAGCGGCACTGTTCACATAGCAGCCACCAATTTGGTTGAATTGGTTTTCTTAGAGATAAGTTTAGATTGGTTAAAATAATCTATTTTTATAATATTAGAGATAAGTTCGTTAGGGTTCAAGCCATCCAATCTATATAAGAATGGAAGTGTATCTTATTTTATTAAGCAATGAAGCAAAGAAAATGAATTAATCTAGTTTCTTCCATAAGTTCTATCATTCCAGTCTATAGTCAAATCTTTCATCCCACCAAACCAACCAGCGGTCTTCTTCCCGATGGAGTTTACCTCGGTAAACTAAGATTCGTCACAGCATGTATATATGATGCCACAATAGTCAACCAGTGAACATGTCAATTAGCCTTCGCATTCAATTTGAAGCAAGGTGAACTGTGAATAGTTAGAATAGGAAAACAAGAAATTCAAGAAGTCAAAGTTTCTCCACACACACATACACACATATATATATACTAGTAAGGTGCGTATGTGTTGCAACAGTATCCAAAAAAAGGTAATAGATATAATCAAACACGAGATTGAGGATTTATCTTAGGCCTACGTGAATTTTTTTCAACAGGGTGTTTTGCGAAACTCAAGACGATTTACCTTGTGCTAAGTGATTTAATAAAAAAATTAAAACTAAGGCTTCTTTTAGATTTTATAATTTTTGCAAGAATATTTAAACTATTTCTTACGGCACTCCTATGTTAAAAGCAAACCTTAAAAATTTTCAATGAAAAAGCAGTTAACATGTCTAGCCTACACTATCCGTAATGGGTCACGTTGCATTCTCATGCGAGGGTGAAGAGGAAGAGGTGGTGAATGGACAAACTCTCTTTTTATATTAGTAAAGATATAGGACGCTGAAATGGGGCACAATGGTGTCTGGGCACCAAGCCTCCCTGCCTTTGGATTGCTTTTAGATACGTGCAAGTGCAATGGTATATTATATGTCACATAAACCCATTAACATTCATTAATTCGAAAAGGCATCGATTTGGAAAGGAATTCATTGATTTAGCATGTTGAATCAATCATGGATGGAAAATTTTAATCATGGATAAAAATTCTCGATCATGAAGCCTGGGCACTATGGTACCACTGTTATTTATACTATATAAAACACTGAAATGGGGTATTATGGTGTTTGGGCACCAAGACTCCCTGCCTTTGGATTACTTTTAGATGCATGCAAGTGCAATGATATATTATATATCACATGAACCCGTTAACATTCATTAATTCAAGAAGGCATCGATTTAGAAAGGAATTCATTGATTTAGCATGTTGAATCAATTATGGATGGAAAGTTTTAATCATGGATGGAAATTCTCAATTATGAAGCCTAGGCATTATGGTGCCCCTGTTATTTATACTACGATTTTCCTTTGAAATGTTCTGCTGATCACTTAAAACTCATTTTATCATGACGACATTACTTATCTTCTAAAACAGTTTTCAGCATGCTTATAGGTTTGGTCAGAGAGAGTACAGGCAGGATCAAGCATTTTCATCTAGGGAACAAGGCAAAACATGGACAAGCACAAGCTATCTTGAGCTTGTAGTTGAACAAAGTAACACGCCTAAGTGATGGAGCTAACATTAACATGCTGGTAGTGGGTTTGGTCTTGAGAATATTCCAAGGTGTGATTATGTCTTGAGACTAAGCTACAATTGCTTTTGAAGTGCTTGCTTCTGTTTCCTTTGGACGTTGAGCACATCCATTTCTTTTTCGCTATCAGATCCAAGTGCAGTTTTGCTGTCCTCTCTCTTGCATAGGTAATCTTAGCTAGCATTCATCATGGCAGGCAAGAATTGCAATTTTCTCTCTGATATTGTTATCCACAAAGAGTGGCACATATTAGTCTGTAACTAATTACAAAATAGCTGACTTAATTATGCTTTATTTTGCGTAAAATAGATGCTTATACCCATCTTTTAATAGCATGGTTGCTTTAGTAGAATGATACGATCGGTTGCTATAGTAACTATATTGTAGCAAGCATATTATTAGATTGTAGCAACTGATACGCACGGTACATAGCGCACATACTGAATAACGTGGATAATATTTGGAGAACAATGAATAAGATTGACGTAAAGTAGATATTTCATACGTACAACACTGTGTTTTCAATCAGAAATTACAAGATGTTCATATTATGTGCAAGTGTTCGGAGGCATGGACACAAAACAAGCAAGCTGTTGCAAAATGTGATAACGATTTTGTTCCCTACTTTAATATTTTGGTTTAGCTTGTATTCCCTACTTTTCGAGCAAAACTTATCATGTTAGTACATTGAAGAGACTGACATGGACGATGTGTATCTTATGTCGACAGGCCGCACTTTAAGTGATCAGATTTTCTCTATATTCTAGGGCTTGTTTGCATATCCTCGCATCCATGGTGGAATTGCGTAAATTTCTTTGGAAATTTAGTCCAAGAAGTAAGATTGAAATGCTCCTCATATTGCCCAATTGGACAGAGTAGCTAGCTAGGTTTGATATCTAAAACCTCCCATAATCAGGTTATTTTTGTGATCCTGTTGACTTAGTTGTGCCTTAAGAATGTTAGTTAAGAGGCCAATAGAGAAAATCGTAAAGCCTCTTAAACAAAAAAGGAAATTGTAATGAGGTCTATATATGTTGATGTCATCTGACCAATTAAATTTCTTCGTCATATGCTATTCCCCATAAGGCACCATACAGAATTGGCTCATCCACACATGCATTTATTTTATTCAAGAATGTCCTGTTGAAACTTGCGTAGTTAAGCTTGTCTATAGTGGAGAGGTCCTATTTGCTTACTGTTGACACCACATTTCTTGATACAGTTTGTGACACTTTTACCACTTACAGCTTATGACGCACAGAGAACGGTGAAAGTTCAAAGTTGGACACTACATTTTAGTGGAGAATCTAATTTCTTTTTATTAGAACATTCGAGGGTTGCAAAGTGTCCACTCTGCAATTTGTTTGCTGAGCAAGATGAATTTTTCTCACCCTTTCCCAATTTGCACACATTTCGCCGTCGTTGAAAAGGTTGCATTACATTGCAGTGATTCATTTAACATGGAGATTACGTAATAGTTCATAAAATTATTGACAAAACACCCAAAAATGCATGGCAGAGACACGGCGCACTGCTTTTCAGCTAGTTTCTGATTTTTTTTCTTCCAAATTTTGGATTTTTTAAAAATTTTATTTTCGGTGCATTCATTGTAAACAATAATATACACATTCCACCTAAAATGAGGATCGGGAGTGGTTTAGTATGCTTAAAGCGGATAGTGGGCGGTGAGAAACCAGCCGGTTCTCGCAAGATTCTGAACAAAGTGGGGTGCCCCAAGACACGAAACTGATTGAGATTACAAAAAGCACGCTTCAACAAAACCGAAATACGAAAAGTATTCATAAATAAAACAATAGTATAAAAAAGAGTCATCATTACACATGTAAACTAGAAAAATAGATTAACAAATCTGCCCCAAAAAAAAAAAAGAAACCCTAGCATGTTAATTCGAGCCACTACCGGGCATATCCTAGTGCATGTACCTGCCCTTTTCAAGGACCAATCAAGTCAGGGGGCGGAGGGCCCGATAGGGCGAGCTCTGGCATAGGTCATACCTTAAATTTTTCCAACAGACCCCCATATACCCTTCTATCCAATAGCAATAGCCCAATAACGTAACCCTAGTCTCTCTGTGGCAGTGTGACTCTCTGCACCTCGGCTGGAGCGGCGGGCGCGGCGGCCGGCGGGCGTAGCCGGCGGCGGGCGGGCGGGACTCGAGAGGCGGGCGGGCGGGCGGCCGGCGGGCATAGCGGGCGGCGGGCGGGACTCGGGAGGCGGGCAGGAGGGCGGGCGGCGGGAGGCGGGCGCGGCGGCGGGCGGGACTCAGGAGGCGGGCGGGCGCCGGGCGGGCGGCGGGAGGCGGGCGGGCGGCGGGCGACAGGCCGGCAGCAACCACTCTCTGCTGACTTGTGGATTTGTGGATTTGTGGCGACAGGCCGGCAGCAGCCAGCAGCGACAGGCCGACATATATTGTGGATTTGTGGCATTTGATTTGAGGCTTGAGGCCGGCATATATTGTGGCATTTGATTTGAGGCTTGAGCAATGGATAGAAGGGGAAAGGGAAAATCACAGAGAGGTGAGGCATATATTAGGAGTGTCATTGATATTTGATAATTGATATTTGATATGCAGTTTTCATTTGTCAATTTACATTTTGCAAATTCATAGGTCAATTTATTTGTCTATTTGTTTTTATGTGTTTAGATTTGAAGAGCTATTTTTGTTGAATTATGTGGGCCAAGCCCATACAAAAGAATAATTCCTTTTAAATCTCAAAGGCCCACTCATGCAAAGGAGGCATGCATGTGAACTTTAGTACCATATTGCTAGTTCTAGGAGAGGAAGACCACCTTAAAAGGGATGGTGCACTCCTAGCCACTTGAGGCATGTGTGGGAGAGAACTAGAGGATCACACGCGCGCGCTCGCTCGCCTCGCCGGGCGGGGCGGGCGCACGACACCTGCGTGAATGGTCCGCCAAAATCGGCTCCAGATGCTTGCGCAGACGCGGCTTCCTTTTGCAGTTTTATTTTTGCTGTTTTGGGGTGGCGGTGAATCCGGATCGGTTACGCGTGACTAATCCGTTTCGGTTACGAGTTATGGAGATCGTGCAGGCGTCTTGATCACACGTCCTGATTACTCTGTAAATACTGAGTCGCCGCCTCCATACAGTATATGCGAATCAATCTAGGGTTTTGCCTCCTCCATCGTGCTGCGCCGTCCCACGTAGTCTACTCCGTCCCGTCCGCTGGCGTGCACTGTCGTTCGGGAGAGCAGGTCTCCGGAACCGTCGCCTTCGAAGTCCTGCACCGGGAGAGGGCGAATAAGGTTTTTGGGAAGCGCTCCGCGCGACTGCTTGCTGTAGCTCTGGCTCGTCTTCCTCGTCGTTCGGTTTCGGCGAATCGTCATCGACCTCGTGTCATCCACACCGTGCCTGCAGCGTCAACATCGCCAAACCGGTCAGAACAGAATCATCGGTACGTAACAGTCATGTTCTCCGTATTAGATCTGTTCATGTATAGTTTCCTGGTTTACATGTCTAGATCTTTTATGCCTGTGATGGTTCTGTTATTTTGCGTGCATGATGTCATGATTTATTTATGGAATAAATTGAACCTACATGTGCTTATATTTCCAACAATCCAAAAACCTTATTGTAGGCACTGTGGTTTTACTATGGCTGGATTTGCCGATGCACTGAGGCCGGATAAGTTCTCCAGTGTGCACTTTAAGAGATGGCAGATCAGGGTCACTCTGTGGCTTACTGCTATGAATGTATTCTGGGTTAGTAATGGCAAGCCTGAAGGTGTTCTTGATGCTGAAAAGCAGAAAGAATTCGAGACTGCCACTACTCTCTTTGTTGGATGCATTCTTAGTGTTCTTGCTGACCATCTGTGCGAGGTGTATATGCACATGACAGACGCAAAGGAGTTATGGGATGCACTGAATTCCAAATACGGTGCTACTGATGCCAGCAATGACATGTATGTCATGGAACAATTTCATGACTACAAGATGGTTGATAACTGTTCTGTAGTAGATCAGGCTCATGAGATACAGGCCATTGCCAAGGAACTCGAACTCCTGAAGTGTGCCTTACCCGACAAGTTTGTGGCTGGATGTATTATTGCGAAATTACCTTCTTCATGAAGGAATTTCGGAACAGCACTCAAACACAAGAGACAAGAATACTCTGTTGAGAATCTGATTGGGTCTCTTGAAATTGAGGAGAAAACTCGGGAAAAGGACGCTGTGTCTAAGGGTGATGGAGGGCAGTCTAGTGCCAATGTGGTACAAAAACCCTCAAACAAGAACAAAGGGAAATTTGTCAAAGCCCAACAGACAACCAACTTCAAGAAGAAGAACAACAACAACAATCAGGATGATAGAACTTGCTTTGTGTGCGGTGAGCCTGGTCACATGGCCAAGAAGTGCCCACAACGCAAAGGAAAGAAGGCACATGTAGGACAGACTTCTAAGTCTGTCAACGTGACCATTGGCAAGACTGGAGATGGGACTGGGTATGGTAATTTACCTACTGTTCTTTCAGTTAGTCAATCTACCAATTGGTGGATTGATACAGGAGCTAATGTACATGTGTGTGCTGATATTTCGTTGTTTTCTTCTTATCAGGTCGCCCGGGATTCCTCCGTCCTAATGGGGAATGGGTCACATGCTACTGTTCATGGTGTTGGCACGGTAGATCTGAAGTTTACTTCGGTAAAGATCGTGCAGCTGAAGAACGTGCAGCATGTCCCTTCTATAGACAAGAATCTCGTTAGTGGCTCCCGTTTATGTAGAGACGGGCTTAAGTTGGTATTTGAGTCTAATAAAGTAGTCGTGTCTAAATATGGATTTTTTATTGGTAAAGGCTATGAGTGCGGAGGTTTGTTTCGCTTTTCCCTTTCAGATTTCTGCAATAAGACTGTGAACCATATTTGTGGCAGTGTGGATGATGAGGCTAATGTTTGGCACTCACGTCTATGTCATATTAATTTTGGTTTGATGTCTCGGCTTTCCAGTATGAATTTAATTCCAAACGTTTCCATCACCAAAGGTTCTAAATGCCATAACTGTGTGCAATCAAAGCAACCTCGTAAGCCTAACAAGGCTGCCGAGGAGAGAAACTTGGCACCACTAGAACTCCTGCATTCAGATCTTTCTGAGATGAATGGCATGTTGACGAAGGGTGGAAAACGATATTTCATGACATTGATTGATGATGCAACTAGGTTCTGTTATGTGTATTTACTGAAAACGAAAGATGAGGCTTTAGACTATTTTAAAATCTATAAGGCAGAAGTTGAAAACCAGTTAAATAGAAAGATAAAAAGACTTAGGTCAGATCATGGTGGAGAGTATTTCTCAAACGAATTTGACTTATTTTGTGAGGAACATGGCATTATACATGAGAGGACGCCTCCTTATTCCCCCGAGTCAAATGGGATTGCCGAAAGGAAAAACCGCACGTTGACTGACTTGGTGAATGCCATGTTAGACACTGCGGGCTTACCTAAGGCATGGTGGGGGGAGACTTTGCTAACATCTAATCATGTATTAAATAGAGTTCCTAACAGAAATAAGGACAAAACACCATACGAGGTATGGATTGGGAGAAAACCATCACTTTCTTACTTGCGTACATGGGGGTGCTTGGCGAAAGTTAATGTGCCAATAACTAAGAAACGCAAGCTTGGACCTAAAACCGTGGACTGTGTTTTTCTGGGATATGCTAATCATAGCATTGCCTATAGATTTTTGATAGTTAAAACTGAGGTACCTGACATGCATGTTGGTACAATTATGGAGTCTCGAGATGCAACATTCTTTGAGAATATTTTTCCAATGAAGGATACACATAACACTACTAGTCAACCTTCTGAAATAATTCCTAGTTCAATCACACCACCTGAACCTTTTGAACATACACATGAACTTGTCCATGAGGAGGATGACAGTGGAGCTCCTAAAAGGAGCAAGAGACAAAGGATATCCAAATCCTTTGGTGATGATTTCACTGTGTACCTTGTGGACGACACTCCCAAGTCTATTTCAGAAGCGTATGCATCTACTGATGCAGACTATTGGAAGAAGGTTGTCCGTAGTGAAATGGATTCCATTATCGCTAATGGCACCTGGGAGCTGACAGATAGACCTTATGGGTGCAAACCTGTAGGATGCAAGTGGGTGTTTAAAAAGAAGCTTAGGCCTGATGGTACCATTGAAAAGTACAAGGCTCGGCTTGTTGCCAAGGGCTATACTCAGAAAGAAGGCGAAGATTTCTTTGACACTTACTCACCTGTTGCTAGACTGACCACAATTCGAGTACTACTTGCTTTGGCTGCCTCACATGGTCTTCTCGTTCATCAAATGGACGTTAAGACAGCTTTTCTTAACGGAGAGCTGGATGAGGAAATTTACATGGAACAGCCTGATGGATTTGTAGTAGAAGGTCAAGAAGGCAAGGTGTTAAAACTGTTGAAATCTTTGTATGGTCTGAAACAAGCCCCTAAGCAGTGGCATGAGAAGTTCGATAGAACACTGACATCTGCAGGCTTTGCTGTCAATGAGGCAGATAAATGTGTATACTATCGCTATGGTGGGGGTGAGGGAGTTATTCTATGCTTGTATGTGGATGACATCCTGATTTTTGGGACAAACATCAATATGATAAATGAGGTCAAATCATTCTTGTCTCAAAACTTTGATATGAAAGATCTGGGAGTGGCTGATGTTATTCTAAACATTAAATTGGTTAGAGGTGAGGATGGGATTACACTTTTGCAATCTCATTATGTGGAAAAGGTCTTGAGCCGTTTTGGCTTTTCTGACTGCAAGCATTCTCCAACACCTTATGATCCTAGCGTGTTACTTCGTAAGAATAAGAAAATTGCTAGGAATCAGCTGGAATATTCTCAGATAATTGGCTCACTTATGTACCTAGCTAGTGCAACAAGGCCAGACATCTCCTTTGCTGTGAGCAAGTTGAGCCGGTTTACATCTAACCCAGGAGATGATCGCTGGAAGGCGCTTGAGCGAGTGTTACACTATCTGAAAGGTACTTCGAACTTTGGACTTCACTATACTGGGTACCCGTCGGTGCTGGAGGGCTATAGTGATTCCAACTGGATCTCTGATGCTGATGAGATCAAAGCCACTAGTGATATGTTTTCACTATTGGTGGTGGTGCTGTTTCATGGAGGTCTTGCAAACAGACCATTTTGGCGAGATCAACCATGGAAGCAGAGCTTGCGGCACTAGACACTGCTACTTTTGAGGCAGAATGGCTACGGGATCTATTGATGGATCTACCTACGGTGGAAAAGCCAGTGCCAGCTATCCTTATGAACTGTGATAATCAAACCGTTATCGCTAAAGTGAACAGTTCTAAGGATAATATGAAATCGTCTAGGCATGTCAAGAGACGATTGAAGTCTGTCAGGAAATTGAGAAACTCCGGAGTTATAACCTTGGATTACATCCAAACAGATAAAAACCTGGCAGATCCCTTTACAAAGGGATTATCACGGAATGTGATAGATAGTGCATCGAAGGAGATGGGTATGAGACCCATGTGAGTTATCTATGGTAGTAACCCAACCTATGTGATCGGAGATCCCGTGAATTAGGATCTGGGAAAAACAAGTCATTAGTTAACTGGAGGAGAGTAATTTCAACCCTCTCTATGTGAAGATGCAATACTCTCAGAAACTGCAAGGCAGGTTGGTTAAGGCCTTAATGTGTTCCATTGGCTTTCAGAAGCGAAGACGTTATCCTGCAGAACGTTCTTGAAAGAACACACCTATATGAGCTCGACTGTTAGTCGCAGTCTATGGAGATTTTGAAAAAATCTCCTACTAAGCTCATGAAGAGACCAAGGAGTATGACATATACGCTCCAACCGAGGGGTAGCCTACTGGCGGCCTAGTATCAGTTAAGTCTCTAAGTGAAGCTTGCTTGCACCAAACTTGCAATTCAAGGCGTAGTCCATTGTTCAAGTTGTGAGTAAGTGTAGCTCGGAGTTCTAGGTGGATGTTCAACCTTAATCGGTCTCCATCGAAACACTGATATATAAACAATACATTGGAATTCAGGCAAATCTCTGTGGGACTTTGAGATCTGGTGGGGGATTGTTGAATTATGTGGGCCAAGCCCATACAAAGGAATAATTCCTTTTAAATCTCAAAGGCCCACTCATGCAAAGGAGGCATGCATGTGAACTTTAGTACCATATTGCTAGTTCTAGGAGAGGAAGACCACCTTAAAAGGGATGGTGCACTCCTAGCCACTTGAGGCATGTGTGGGAGAGAACTAGAGGATCACACGCGCGCGCTCGCTCGCCTCACCTCGTCGGGCCGGGCCGGGCCGGGCGGGGCGGGGGGCGCGGGCGCACGGCACCTGTGTGAATGGTCCGCCAAAATCGGCTCCAGATGCTTGCGCAGACGCGGCTTCCTTTTGCAGTTTTATTTTTGCTGTTTTGGGGTGGCGGTGAATCCGGATCGGTTACGCGTGACTAATCCGTTTCGGTTACGAGTTATGGAGATTGTGCAGGCGTCTTGATCACACGTCCTGATTACTCTATAAATACTGAGTCGCCGCCTCCATACAGTATATGCGAATCAATCTAGGGTTTTGCCTCCTCCATCATGTTGCGCCGTCCCACGTAGTCTACTCCGTCCCGTCCGCCGGCGTGCACTGTCGTTCGGGAGAGCAGGTCTCTGGAACCGTCGCCTTCGAAGTCCTGCACCGGGAGAGGGCGAATAAGGTTTTTGCGAAGCTCTCTGCGCGACTGCTTGCTGTAGCTCTGGCTCGTCTTCCTCGTCGTTCGGTTTCGGCGAATCGTCATCGACCTCGTGTCATCCACACCGTGCCTGCAGCGTCAACATCGCCAAACCGGTCAGAACAGAATCATCGGTACGTAACAGTCATGTTCTCCGTATTAGATCTGTTCATGTATAGTTTCCTGGTTTACATGTCTAGATCTTTTATGCCTGTGATGGTTCTGTTATTTTGCGTGCATGATGTCATGATTTATTTATGGAATAAATTGAACCTACATGTGCTTATATTTCCAACAATTTTAATCGGGGTTCAAATGCCACAAACTCAAGCACTCGTGAAAGTGGAATTGGTGATATATTATTGTGATTCTTCAATTTTTAGAGGTACTTTTCAATTTCTTGCATTATTAAATATCTTTGCACTTGGATTATTGTTGATGGGTCTGATTAGTATTATAGCTTGAATGGTATTGCTTTCGATCCGCCCCACCTCATTTTTTCCCGTCCTCCGCCACTGAATCAAGTGGTATTACTTCGTTGATTATTGCGATTACAATAGTTCAAAATTACTTCGTCTAGTCTAATTTTGATATTGTTTCAATAATTTGGTTTTGGTTTATGAATATTTGTCATTTTCTCAGACAGAATTTCCCTCCCAGCACCTTTGTTAATTGCTTATCAATACTACTGTTAGAGAGATCAATATACAACTAATAAGTGCAGTATATGTTAAAAACAAGACATTAATTTATTACTTTTTGTTCTATCTATATAGAGCTAAAACTACGTCAGACTGGAACGAGCACGTCAAAAAGGAATGGTGGAGCTACGTTACACTAGGGAATTGTAATGTATGTACCCATCCAACCACGCTACCTAACTCCATTTCGAACAAAAAGATCGATGGGGATGTATCATCCTCTGATCCGTAAGAATTTGCATCTCCCACAAAGTGCAGGTACAATATATCCCTAACTGATAATTTGACATGCTAGTCAAGATCGCATACTACCTAGCATGGCATATTTCAAGATATATCCAATAGTTTATGTCCTAACATTTCACTGTCTTGCGAAAGGCGTAGACCAACTGCTACATTGCATAACATGTTGATGTGCAGTAACAAAACAGTGACGACAATTAGTGGAAATAATTAATATGTCTATGTTGCACTAGGTCTCTTTCGGGGTCCAGTACATGTGTGGTTATCGAAGAAAATCATCATCTGTTTGTCAGCGTTGCATTATCTGGCTGTGCACATAGCTAGAAATTTTCTATAAAAATGGCCAAACCCTCACCAATTTGATGGGTTAAAATAATCCTTAACTGCCGAGTTACGGTTTCTTGATTGTCCTCCAACTAGTTCTGTACTCACAAGGCCAGTGGTTTCCTTGATCCTTCACTTTTTTCGAATTTTTCTATTAAGAAAATGATCCTTTTTTTGTACATGCATTAACCACACCGAGACCTGTTGGATGAAAATTGAGTGCTCAAGACGATCCTCTAATGAGAAGCTGTCGATTGCTCGTGAGAAACTAAACCATCAACTTCTCAATTTCGCAGTTGCAAAAAAAAAAAAAAAACGATCATGAACATCCATTTTTGGATCCAAAGTCTTTTAATAGTGGTAATGCATTGTACATCAATTATTTTGGTGAGAATTTTGTGTGGGTCCAACACCCAAAGTGAGCTCAAGTATAGCCCTTTGTAGCTTCGTGCAACGGACCCAATGGTCAATGCTGCAATGCAAAGCCTATCCAATCTCTATTGTTGACCAAATGTTGGACCCACCATGCACAGACATTTTAATAAGTGAAAATCTGACTGGAAAGTTGTTCGTGATCTAATTCCCGCATGAGAGCCTTATCTCAGATCCGCCTCTACTTTATCTACACACTAAAAGATGATATCTAATTAATTAATTTGGCATGGGCCTAATCCGGTAATCCTTTCTTTAGTTCTTTGCTATGGTCACATTCTCACATTTATAATATGCATATATTATCCTAACGCATATTATCCTAAAACTTCAACGAAGAGGCTGACTAGTAAAACCACCCTTTCCTACATGCTACTTAATATCTTTTTATATTTCAATGGCATGCAGTTTATGTGAGATCCAGATATTACGAATCTAAAATTTTCTGTGATTTCATCGTACTATTCTTTGATCAATAGATAGTGTTCATAGATACATTGCTAAATTTTCATACATCGCATGAACCATATCACACATTGATATTACATATCAAAGTTTAAATATTCCATATCGGGTATAGTTATATAAAGGGCCACCAGGCCAAATATTCACAATACAAAAGCAGTAGCGGAAGCAGTGAACAAAAAAGAGAGCCATAAATTGCCACATACAAGCGACTGGGGGTAAAATATATACAACATATATTATCCAAGTTAGAATAATATATGTACACACAATCTCCTTTCTAGCCTGTTCGACTGGGACTGGGGTTACTAAAGATCGCCCTAATTTCCTTCGCCTTCATCACCATTGTTTCCAGGAGCTTCAGCATAAGCGTAGTGATCTGGCTCTCCTAGTTCAGATTAATTGAGTGAGCGAGTGTGAGCACAAGCTACCATGCTCTGCGAGCCAACACACAGAATGTATTTATATAGATGCAAGGCTTGACAAAGGATGACTAGAGTTATTTTATTTGCCAAGGCTACAATTGAAAGTTACACTAAATAGAAATTCCTAAGATTTAGCAGTTTTAAATAAATCATGCTTTTAAAGAATATAAGAGTATGCAATATTAAATATAGTGAAGGTCCCATCCACTTATTACATGGTTCCTTCCACCGATGCTAGTTTTTACCATTAGGGTTCTATCCACCCAGGAGAAATCAACAGAAAGTTCCATCCACCCGACAAGTTTTCTTTCCATCCTACCCACAAAGATTTTAGAAATAGATACTAATTCAAATAAATTCCCATGCCCTCCTATGACCATGGACATGGCTATTCAAATAGTTTACACTCCGCAAAGGATATACACTTTATCCACAAGAGACTATCAACTCATTACATTCCACATGTTTCTTTGGACATGCTGATCAGGGAGATCATCATAAGGCCTTTACAATACCTTGCCCTTTTGTCATTTCGACCTATGAAATTACTCCTTCCGCAGAAGGAACAATAGTTATGCAGGAAGTTTAATCCCAACGACTAGCACAACAGGACTATGGCAATTCCCCAATGACTAGCGCAGCGGGCAAACATCACCATCCACTCGGTGTATCATTTAAGTCGTATCATAATCCACATGCACCAACCCCTCTTCTTCACCATACGAGATGACTCTAAGGTCTGATAAATTACTTAGCCAAGTTGTACCTATTATAGACTTGTGGTTGTACTATTTTACATTAAGAAGTCATCACAGAATTTAGCCCTTAGGGTTATTTAGGTAGTTCTACCACAAACTACACTCTCGTGCTCCATCTGTACCAACCCCTCTTACCATCTACCCAAATATGTAAAGTAAGTTTTAGAGTTTTGAGAAGTATAAATTAAGTTATCTCAACATATCAGTCATTTTCTTCCAATGGCTGCCCAAAACTAGTATCATGTTTCTGAATTGATGTCAGGGCAATTTAGTGTCCCCGGGTATCTAAGCAGGGCTAAGCATCATATTTAGTTACAATTTAAAATTATTATGATTACCAGTAAATTTCTAGGGTGAAGGATTACACATTCAATCGATCAAAGCAGTGGGATATAATAGTAACACAACGATTAGACATGTATCTAAAATCTTAAGATGAATATAATTTGCATAATAAATAACAGTAAATAATTTGGTAATTTAAATAGAAATAACTTGCATATAGTGTAGGTTCAAGATGATCAAAGTATTGACTCGCCATGCTCACTAGTTCTTGATCTTGAGGGTCTTGACATACCTTGAATTCTTGTTCTTCTTGAGCTTCATAAGCTATTAAACGATTGCACATAAATTTGAATAAAAACTAGAAAATTAGAATTAAATTCAAATGAACTCCAAAATTCATGATCTTGGTCCTATTAGAAAAATATTGAATTTAGATTAATTTAGAAATAAATTTCACTAAATTTGGACTTAAGATGAATGAGAATGGTCCATTTGATGTTTGAGTCTGAATTAAACCCTAGAAAATAATGAAAGGGAGAGAATTTCTCTCACTGACAGGTGGGACCTAGGGCTTTTTGTTTTGTTTTCTATTTATTTTCCTTTGGAAAAGGCCACAGTGTATGACAGGTGGGGTCCAGAGGTTTTAATTTCTTTTTAGAATTATTTTTTAATTTGAAAAGGTTATTGTGACTGATAGTGAGTCCATGCACTATTCAGCATAGTAAATCGGACCCACATGAGTGGCTCCTATTTATTTAATCAAGTTTAAAAGAGTTTTTAAACAATATGGGGCCCACATGTCATATAGTCTAAGCTTTAATTAAACCAGGAGGGCCTGCGTGCTAGTGAGTGTTTAACTAAGGAAACACAATCATTAAGTTTAATCTAATCACTCATTTAAACAAACTACGCGGCTACAATGTCCTTCTTCCTCTCACTGAAGAGAGCGTTGCTCACCACTAGTGAACAGAGGCATGACAACCAAAGGGATGACCAAAAATGAGGCCCTCACCAGCGCGCGTACCTCTACGCTAAGCCTCATGGACCAATTTGGCTACACGGTGGCCAGCGATGAGCTCGGGCGGTAACAGTGATAGGGGGCATGGCAATATGGTGAATGGCATCGACTTAAGCCAATTTGGCTAGCAAGAGCATCTACGAACTATGGAGGAGCTACCTGAGGGGTCGACGTAGCTCAGAGACAGTTGAGGAAGCTTGGAGCCAAGAGCCAGAGGTGGCGTAGGTTGGAGCACGACACTAGCGAGCTATGGCTACTGGCAGCTAGAATTGATGATAGGGATCAACTGAGGGGTCCACGACAAGGCTCCCGATGGAAAGAATCAACCATAGGTGCCTCCTATCAGCCAGTTGCTGTGGTCGCCGAAGTTGGAGATGATGTAGGATCGTATGGCACAATCAGAGGGGGTGAATGATTGCCTTCACTTTTTGATATATGAAAACAAATCTCAAACTAGAAGAAAAATAATCTAAATTACCAGATGTAGATTTCAGCTGCAAGTTGTTCGACCACTCGCTTGACCTCCTTTTCACGTAGTCAAACTCTTTCTCCACTCAAAAGCTTCGACCGCTTCGACTGCTTCGTCTGGTTGATCGCTTTGACCACTTGAATGCTTTGTACTCTCGATCTCTTTGACCATTCGAATGAGAACAAGTGGAAGACAATGTTGTGCTCTGATCAGTTGGATTGACTCGATGACCGAAGACATCGTGCTCGTAGATTGCAAGATCATGATGCGATAACACACCGATGAGGACACAGAAAAGCGATGCTCAGAAAAACTCGCCGTGCTTCGATTGAGAAATGGGACAACATCAGCAATGATATCTTTCTTTGGGAACAGATATGATATTTTACTTCTATATCATGTTTGTGACTACAAAGCTTCCTTACAACACCCCTAAAAACCTAGCACAAAAGGCCTTCTCAAAGCTCTCTCTATAGCCCTGGCTAAAATTCTTAGCCTCTCTGCTTTTATATGTTCGAGTCCTAAACCGTGTTCACCTCAAACACGGACACAAAATCCTATCTCTTCCAAAAACCAAGGGACCCGAAACTCTTCTAAACACGGGTTTTATTTAAACTCTCAATCTTCTCAGTTATGGACTCTATTCACAACTTCTAACTCAACACGTGATGAAGCTTCCAAGACAGCACCTCCCGTAGCCTTATTAGCTTCCGTGTCAAAGCCTCCAAGACCACACCGCCCGTAGCTTCTCCACGCATCACCACCTTTGATTTTCATGTGCTCTAGTGTGATCTCGACCACCTCGAATGCTTGGACCTCAGAATTCCCCATCCTAGTCCTAGTCCTCCTCCTCACTGACCATGATTGTCTTCACGCTCACCTGCACATGCAAAGATCAAAGAAACGTTTTCCCAGAATAAGTTCTTCCCAACATGGCTGACATTAGTCTGCACACTCATATCACACCCTTATCCATCCATCAACACCAACCAGATCAGCCACGACCACAAATTCCATCGCTTTAGAAATTAGCCTAAAATCACTTTTACAATCGCTAGTCGATCGAGTACTCGGGAATTACCATCGCTTAGCTCAAAACACTCAGGAATCACAAGTACCACTATCGATCATCAAACAACACAGAATCATCAAGTACCGATTACCGAGTGCCGATCCTGTACTGTCTCATTGACAATCCCTATGACCACTGAGTAGCTACCTGGTACTGTAGCAAAGACCACTAATCACGACTGCTATGCATAGATTAGTCAACCATTGACCCAACACGAGTTCTCGAGGTACTCGAAGATCACAAGATTTAAAGCACTCATACCGACCATGAAGTTTATGAGTACAGACCGTGAAGCCTACGATAACTGATTGCAAAGCCTTTGACTACTGATCACGAAGTCTACGACTATCGAGTACCGACCAATAATGTCTATGAGTATCGAGTATCGACCAGTAAAGTCTATGACTATCGAGTACTAACCAGTAGGTATGACCATACATAAAGCATTGTAGCTACGACCATCGACAAAAAACTATAGATACGACTATCAAAAAGTATTGTAGCTATGACCATCAAAAAGTAATATATCTGCGACCATCAAAAAGTAATGTAGCTACGACCAATTCACTGTAACTTACCATCTTTGATCAGGTATGGTCATTCTGCCTAGTCGATGTGTCGGGTTGATTTACCATGGTCGACTTGACATGATTGTCGAAATGCCATGATCAAAATACTGTGGTCGAAATGTCGTGATTGAAGCCTGACATGGTCGATATACCATGGTCGAAATGCTATGGTTGAGGCTTGACATGGTCTAAATACCATGGTCCCAGCTAGTCATGGTCGAAATGCTGTCCTAAAACTCTAGCAACAATTTGACAAATGAAAATTTCAATACAACCAAATATTAATTATTCATTACCACTAAATTTATGATCAAACCATATGGTTTAACAATTTCCCCCTTGATGAATACATTGATAGCATCTTAAAAGTTCTTGAATGAGAAAATTTACGAAAGGAAGAAAACCAAAGCTGCTGGAAACACGCCACAGTAGAAAGAGCACAGAGAACACTGACCATAGTAGAAAGCTTAGAACCCCCCCTCAACTCCAGAGAACAAATTTTCAATTTTCCTCAATTTTTTCCTCCAAACTCTCAGAAAAGTCTCCCCCATTCTTATAATTTCTTCCCATTTGGCAATGAAATCGCCAAGAGCTCCAAATAAAATAATTCTAAAAAGGAGCAATGAGGGTAGACATCCAGCAGCTTTGTAGATTATCCAAGTCACTTTGTATTGATTTAAGAATCCCTAGATCATATGAAGTCATATGCCATATAGCAGGTCAAAAACAAGTCTTTAGCATGATTAAGCAAATTAGATTAATGACAGGCATCACGACCATGACCAAACCGATTTATAAGGAGCACAAAGAGATATCACACCTAAAAGAGTAAGCCTAAAAGTGAAGCAAGCATTAAATCTAGTTGAACTAGCAGTCTTATGTAACAACTATAGCTCCACACTCCTTTTTAAGCATGTTGCATGCTTGAAGCATACTTCTTTTCATAATACCATCTTTGTAACAAACTTCCTATGAATGGTGGTATACTTAAAGCATACTTCTTTTTGATCAAGCACGTTTTGTACTTTTTCTTTTGTTTAACCATGGCATGCTTGAAGCGTATATCTTTTCAATCTTCTCTTTCTCATTTTTTTTATTTTTATCATAACATGCCAACTCGAGTGAGCAAAAAGAGATTGCAATATGAAACATGCAAAACTCATGACCAAGATTTAAAAGAGGACTCACAATCAACCTAATCCTTTGTGATGAACATCACAAGGTACTATCTACAATTAATGTAGTTAAAGTCTTCAGCCATGTCATGTTAGCAAATTGATTACAACCTGTTACGATTACGGTTACAAAGTAAATGAATAAATATGATAAAACAGCTCTACTACACATCATTTGATTTTAAAAACTTAGACTTGATGTATTATTTGATAAGTATAATAAATAAACCTTCCAAAATTTTTGACCAACAAGCTCCCCCTTAGAATAACCCCAAAGAAAGCAACACACCAAGCTCACTTCTTAACCGAGCACAAAAAGAAGAATTAAGTAGTTAAGAGTGAAAACGAGCAATCTAAAAAAAAGGAACTCAAAGACCATAGATCTTGTAGGACAACATCACCTTTTCCAAATGCTCTAACCAAAAGGTTAAATTCTTAAAAGCCATCAAGAGGAGTGAAGAACCATCAAGTATTCCAGTCAAATAATAATGTAAAAGACAAGATCCCACTCAAGTGCATGTTCTCTACCCCATGTTAGCTGGCCTTACATCAAAGGAAATGTAGGTCTCATAGTACTGGGGTCAGTGAAATAAGACTTAGGAATCCAGTACTGAGCTGCTCGATGAACAGGAGTAATAGCAGGCAATGATAAAGATTTGAGTGAAGAGTTTGCCTCTGTCAAATTCTGATCAGACCATCGTTGAAAAGCTGGTCCGACCATGAAGCGGCCTGATCTCCTTAGTTTAAGCGAGCAAAGAACACTAGCTGAAAGTCTCTTAAGGAGGTAGTCTGATCACGGGAAATAGCTGGTCTGACTGTTCTGACCATAGACTGGTCTGGTTGAGTAGAAACCACTGGTTGAATCACTGGTCATTGAAGCGCTAGTCGAAGCGATGATCCGACCACACTGTTCTGACAACAGGAAAAGTTGATCTAACCAATTCTATTGCAAAAACTCCTGACCCAATAGAAGGATAATTAAAGAGAGTAGAGTGACAACCTACAGATGATTGGTTAGAAGGAGTGAAACAACAATAAGAGGTTTGCACAGACTCCACTCGAGTACTCTTCTTTGAAAACACTGGCTGAGCGTCTGGTCCGACCATGCTGATCTGACCATGGGAAACAGCTCGTCGAAACTGCTTCCTGACCCTGTCTTTCTTCTCTTTCTTTGCTCTTCTAAAGTAGAATTGAACCAAATGACCATCTTTACCACAATGAGTGCATTGATACTTGACTTGATAAGTGGCCATATCAGCTGATTTTACAGCACTCAGTTTGGTAGAAAACTCTTTTGTGAAACCAGTAGATCTAAAGACAACTTATTTTGGTTTAGACTCTACTTCAAATTTTCCTGGTTCGAGTACCTTGACAACTTTAGGAGAATTATTTTTAGTATACTCAAAAAAATTAAATCCTAGACCATGATTTTTCGCACTAGTTTTTGACTTAACTAGGATCATATTCAAATTCTTCTTGCCAAAAGAAACCCCTCTAAAATATTCTTAAGGTACTCGTTTTCTTTAGACAGTGTGAAACACGATGAGCACTTAACAGATTCATTTGCAAATCTCCTTAGAAGCATTAGACTGAACCAATTTCTCCTTTTTAGCAAAATCGTTAAGTTATCTAGTCAACGATTCTATTTCAGTGTTAAGCTTAGGATAGTTAGAGCAAGAAATAATCTCATGATAAAGCATATGTTGAGCTTTTCAATTTCACCATTTGCAAGTTTTACCTTTTCATCACAAGGGTCGTGTGCCAATTTTAATTCATCAAGTATAACAGTTATATCACCAAATTGAACCAAGTTGGATGCATTAATTTTTCTAGCAGACTCAAACTCAGAATGTAAAACTTGACAAGACTTACAAGATTTATCATTAGGAATAGAAGCTTTATGTCTATGAATTTTTGAATTTGAGCTCTCAATAACAAAGTTAGGATTTTTTATTTTCTTTTTATGCTTCTTGAGCTCCTCTGTTAATCTAAGCACAACACGAGATAAATCTGTATAAGAAGATTTTACCTCATCAAGATCACTGTAGAGATCATCATTGTTGAGCTCCTCACTGTTTCCATAAAGCATATCCCTATGAAATCTACCTCCTTTGTCTTCTTACCATTGCCTTCATCATCGCTTCTAGAATCATCATCACTCAAAATCAATCTCATCAAGTACTAAAATTATTTTGTTGGCCTCCCTGCGATAATTGCGCTTCTTGTTTAGGTCAATTTTGACTTGAGAGTGACGAGTTAGAGCCTTGTCCTCCTTGTTCTTTAGTTTGGGGCAATTTATTTTGATGTGGTTTTTCTCACCACATTCATAGCATCTGATTAGATCTCCTCTCTACCTTGATTTGATGTTATTAATTGCCTTGGTCACCCTGTTGGAGAGAAATACAAATTGCTCTGCTAGAATCTCCTCTAGTTGTTCATCCGAAATAGAGCACAATGCAGACAAAGACACACTAGAAGAATTTGATGAACTATTAGCTTGGTTAGTCACTAAGCCCAATGAATTAGTCTTGTTTATCCTAGCCAAAATATTAATATCATGTGTTTTCATCTCAGAATAAAGATCATTCAAGGTGAGTATTTCCATGCTAACCGAATGATTTATAGTAGTGACTAGCACATTCCAAATAGACATATCCAAAGAATCTAGAATTTGTTGAGCATTGTCAAAATCACAGTATGTGATATCAACAGATTGCAAATCACTAACAATTTTATTGAAGCGATCAAAAAGTGCATCTACTGATTCTCCTGGTTTCATCTCAAATTTGGAATACTCCTTTTTGAATTGATTCTGACAAACACCTTTAACAGATTTAGAACCTTCATGATAATCAGCTAAAGTAGTCCAGATTTTATTTGTAGATTTAATGTGAGCAATTCTGACAAACTCATTTATACATAAACCTTATAATAAAATATTTCTAGCCTTAGCATTAGCTTGAACATCAACAGTATTTTCAATACTAACAACAGAAAGTACTATATATGAATTTTTAACTTTTTGTCAAATAGCATTACCTTGTGCCTATAGAAAAACCTTCATGCAAAGTTTCCAATAGAGATAACCTGATCCGTTAAAAAATGGCGGTTACCTAAAAACTGATCCTGATCTAATGCCATTGCAACCCGCTCTGGTATCACTTGTAGGATTGTATGGCATAATTAGAGGGGGTAAACAATTGCCTCCACTTTTTCATACTAGAAAACAAATCTCAAATCATAAGAAAAATAATCTCAATTACCGGATGTAGATTTTGATCGCAAGTCGTTCGACCACTCACATGACCTCCTTCGCACGTAGTCGAAATCTTCCTCCACTCGAAAGCTTTGACCGCTTCAAACGCTTCATCTGCTTGGTCACTTCGACCACTTCAATGCTTCGTCCTCTCGATCGCTTTGACTGTTCGAATATGAACAAGCCAAAAACAATGTTGTGCTCTGATCAGTTGGATTGACCTGACGACCAAAGACACCGTGCTCATAGATCGCAAGATGGTGATGCGATAGCATCGACGAGGACACTGGAAAGAGATGCTCAGAAAAACTCGCCGTGCTTCAATTGAGACAACCGGACAACATCTGCAACGATTTCTTTTTCTGAGAACAGATCTAATATTTTACTTCTGTATCATGTTTGTGCCTACAGAGCACCCTCATGGCATCCCTAAAACCCTAGCACAAAAAGCCTTCACAACGCTCTCTACAGCCCTAGGTAAAATCCTTAGCCTCTCCCTGCTTTTATATACTAGAGCCCTAAACCGTGTTTACCGCAAACACGGATATAGAATCCTATCTCTTCCAAAAACCAAGGGACCAAAACCATTCCGAATATGGGTTTTATTCAAACTCTCAATCTTGTCAGTTATGGACTCCATTCATAACTCCTAACTCAACATGTGATGAAGCCTCTAGGACAGCACGTCCCGTAGCCTCATTAACTTCTGTGTCGAAGCTTCTAGGACTGCACTGCCCGTAGCTTCTCCACGCATCACCACCTTTGATCTTCATGTGCTCCAGCATGAGCGCGACCACCTCGCATGACATCCTCGACCGCTTGGACCTCAGATCTCCCCATCATAGTCCCAGTCCTCTTCATCACCGACCATGATCATCTCCACGCCCACCTGCACATGGAAATAACAAAGAAACATTTTCCCAACATAAGTTCTTCCCAACATGACTAACATTAGTCCACACACTCGTATCAAACCCTTATCCATCCATCAATACCAACCAGATTAGCCATGACCACAAATTCCATCACTTTCTAGAAATTAACCTGACACCACTTATTATGACCGCTAGTCCATCGAGTACTCAAAAATAAGAAGTACTTGTGAATTACTATTGCTTCACTAAAAACACTCGAGAATCACAAGTACCTCTATTGACCATCAAACAACAAAGAATCATTGAGTACCAATTATCGAGTACCAATCCTGTATTGTCTCATCAATAATTGCTATGACCACCGAGTACCTACCTAGTACCATAGCAAAGACCACTAATCATGACCGCCATGAACAGATCAGTCAACCACTGACCCAACACGAGTACTTGAGGTACTCAAAGATCACAAGAATTAATGCACTCATATCGACCATGAAGTTTATGAGTACCGACCATGAAGCCTACAACAACCGAATGCAAAGCCTTTGACTACCGATCACAAAGTCTACAACTATCGAGTACCGACCAGTAATGTCTACGACTATTGAATACCGACCAGTAAAGTCTACAACTATTGAGCACTGACCAATAAAGTCTACGACTATCGAGTACCGACCAGTAAAGTCTACGACTATCGAGTACTGATCAGTACAATCTATGATTATCGACCAGTTACTGTAGCTACAACCATAGACAAAGCACTGTAGCTACGACCATCGAAAAGTACTGTAGCTATGACCAGTTTACTGTAACTTACCATCTTCGACCTTGACGTGCCGTGGTTGATTTGCCATGGTCATCCTGACGTGATCGTCGAAATGCTATAATCGAAATGACGTGGTCGAAATGTCATGATTGAAGCCTAACGTCGCCGAAATACCATGGTCGAAATGTCTTGGTCAAAGTTTGACATGGTCAGAATGCCATGGTTGAAACCAGCTATGGTCAAAATGCTATCATGAAAACTCTAGGAACAATAGTGTATCGACTAGATCTTTCACAAATGCAAATTTCAATACAACCCAAATATTAATTATTCATCACCACTAAATTTACGACCAAACTACATGGTCTAATAGATGAAAATCGCTCCAATGAGTTACGGGTTACAAGAAGATGATTCCATACAGGGGAGACGGAGTGAGATGCAGCATAGCTTGGAGGGGCATGGCAGGGTTCTTATAGGCAGCTACTCAACTTGGTGATGTTGGTTGGGTATGGCCGTGGTAGTAAGGTGGTGTGGCGACTCCAATTCACCGGTGTCATCTCGAGGATGGCCACAGATGTGTGGAGTGGACGTTGTGCGAGTGACGAGGTGATCGGATGAAGCATGGCAGCTCAATTTGTGGAGTTGCTCTCACGACGATTATCGGGGCATCGTACGCTGATGCAACAACAAGTTAGGGGGAGGCCCGCACAGTGGCCGTTGTCTGGGTGCTAATCAATGCATGTGAGGACTCAGGTACGGCGGTCTAAATGCAAATGAAATAGGGCAAGCTCTGGTCAAGAGTTGCAGTGGTCTCTGGCGTATATAGCCAACGAGGGTGCTCGCACGAGGCGGCGCATGAGAAGAGCTGTGCTAGCTTAGGCGTGCATGGTAGGAGATCGGCGTAGGGTAGGCAATGCACGGGCGTGCACTGGTGCGGGTTAGGCATGAGGCTCCAGACAATGGCGTGGCACGGGAGCATCCAGAGCACGATCTAGGTGCGTTCTGGCACCTAGTGGGCCGGGCCAATGCAACAGGGTAGGGGTGGTGGGCTAAGACTAAATGGGCTGAGCGCCTGAGCCCATTACTACTTTTCTAATTTTTTCTAGGTTTTTCCATTAATTTTGGGTTTTAAATTTCAAATCTAAATTTCTAAATGAAGTGAAAGTCAACTTGTACTATTTTTTAATTTGAACCTGAATTTTGTTTAGCATCAAGATTTCAATTTTCCAAAGCACCAATTATTGCTTTTATGAGGCAATTAAAATCTTATGTTTTAAATTTTGAATTGAACTCCGACTTGAGTTTTGGTTAGGTTTGAAACGGTCCAAAGTTTAGAATTTAAATTACTTGATTTTTTATTTCAATTCTACTTCTCTTTCCAATTTGGTTTATGTTAACTCATGACTTAATTCAATGAAATGCACTTTGCATTTAAATTCCAATTTATAGCCTGGTATTCTTTTAACCATATTTTCATTATAAAATTCCCTGCTTATATTTTGGATTATCTTTTCAGATTCGGAATTCCAATTTAATTTAGTTTCCTCAATTGCACCTTTTCTTCTAAACTTTATTTTTATGGATTTTGTTTTCTTAGGAACCTCAATCAAATGCTAGAAAACTCCAATACCAATAAGATGCAGAATAAAAAGTTTAAAATTTTACACAATTTTTGAAAACCCAGACTTTGAGGATGTTACAATTTATAAATCCTTTTTTCCATTTGTTGCTGTCAATTTTGTATTGTGCATGCATTTGTGTGGACTATTGTTTGAGTTATGGAGATTTTGCAACACTGGTGGTTGTTACAATAAGTTGATGCTGCATGGCAATAACTTATCACCATGGCTTTTATTGCAACATTTGTCAACAAATTTCGTTTCATTCCAACATGTGACTTATCGCAAGAATTTTTAACCTGATAGAATGATTTTGAGAGACCATGTGGAGGTATCCCCATGTTGGTGATGAGTAATTGACGGTTGGTTTAGTAAGTTTGAGTTTGTTTTGGGTATTCTAGGGTTGAGTACCTTTACTTGTGCTAATACTGTTTATACTGTTTCATGCGGTGCTATGTGACGGTTTGCTTGTCTGTGTGACTGCAGGACTTCGGAGCTAGGTCATGGTGATGCGAGGAGGACCGGGACTAGGCACAGGAGGTGTTGAGGTCCAGACGGTCGGTGATACCGAAGATGATCGAGGCTGGTGAGGTGGTTGCGAGTCGGGAGACGAGGAACCGGAGCTGGAGATACCGGTGACGGACACGACGGGCGACGACAAGAGAACCGGGACTAGGCTCAGGGAGGAGTCGAGGTCCAGACGGTTTGGAGGTCGGTTGCGGTCGTGCACGACGGAACAGACCAAGACTAGACTCAGGTGGAGTCGGAGGTCTCGGTCGGTGTCGGGTGGACACGACGGGCATCGGCGAGTGGATCGGGACTAGGCTCAGGGAGGAGTCGGAGGTCCCGACGATCAGGATGCCGGGTGCGGTCGTGTGCAGCGAAGCGGACCGGACTAGACTCAGGGAGGAGTCGAGGTCCAGTCGAACAGGATACCGGTTGCGGGAAGCTTCCGGGAAGGTGCTTGAGGGCAAATTGGAGATTTGACTTAAGTTTGGATGGAGGTGGCTGGTTTCCCTCCAAAATGGATTGAGTTTGACCTTTTCCCCATGTGGTTGAGTGGCATGGAGTGGGAGAGGTATGACAATTCTTGATTTGCTAGTTTGGGGTGAGCCCTTGGCCTTCAAATGGAGAGGAGGAGGCAGTAGCAAAGCAAGCATTCAGGTTAGAGAGCTCAAGCTTGAGCAGTAGGAGAGGGAGTGAGCTCCTGTGTATTCTGTGTGTATGCTTTCAGTGAGCTCAAGTGTGAGAATCCATTCCTGGTGAGCTCATTTCTGTGTATTCAGTGGTAGAGAGAAATGAGAGTGAGCAGGAGGAGTCCCTGTGTGTGTACGTGAGTGTGAATCCCTTCTCAAGCATGTAGTGAGAGGGATGTGACCAAATTCTTTGTAATCATTCATCTCTCTGCCTCTAAATCAATATGAGAATGATTTGTGTTGGCTATTTCCATTTCGTGCTCCTTCTGTGATGGATTTCATTTTTGAGTTTACTTTTTGTTCTTCTCTATTGAAGATGAATTTGAGTTGAACCTTTGCTAGAACAGTTGTTTCTTGATTGCTCTGTGATGGGAATATAATCAAGGCCATATGACCAATCCATTTCCTAGAGAAAATAAAGGATTCAATGTCTCTTGTGATTTCTGAATCCTTCGATGAACTTCCTCTGTTTTATGGAATCTAGGGTTTCCTTGACAAGGGATGTTGGGATCTTTTATTTCCTTTCATAAGATGGCTCAAGATTTGTGTCTTTATGTCCACTTGTCATGGCTTAGCTGATTGCAGGAGCTTGTAAGCAATGGACAAGAGAATCTTGAGAAATCTGAGATTTGGACTCCCTCCATTTCTTTTCAGATATTAGCCCAAATCTTTGAATTCTTGCTCTCTTTATGAGTTCTCTTGGTTCTTGGAGCCCTGCAGCTATCTAAATCAATTTCCTGCTCTGTTGGCCTGAAAAGATCAGAGAAATTCCTCAAATTCCTTTTGATTTCAGTGGATAGCAGTTTCAGCTGTTGATTTTCAGTCTGCTGAACCCGAGGGCCGGTCTGACCGGAAAATATATGGTGGTCAGACCGCTCGGCCAAGGGCGGTCAAACCGGTGTACCTTGGGCGGTCAGACCGGCCCTTGACCGGCAGTCTGATCGGGGGTAACAGACCGGTTCAACCGGTGGTAAGATGGCGGTCTGACCGGCCACTGTCTACTGTTCCCTTTTGCTGATGATTCTCTGGTTCTTTGTTTTGGCCTTCTTTTCCTTTTTAGGGTTTGTGATTCTCCTGTTACCAGAGAGCATGAACTTTCCTCTTCGTTGCTTTTCGTAGTTATTGGAGAGGAGTTCATTGTGGATACTTTTGAGGGGCGATTTTTTTAAGAGGCACCATTCACTCCCCTCTGTTGCCATTTCCGATCCTACAGATTTAAATGTTACTAATGGTGTATTTTCCTTGAAGTAGGATAGTTTTTTTTATACTTTGTGAAATAAAAATGCACAACTATGATAAAGTCAATCGTTCATTTTGTGTCAACCCTAAGTAAATATATGTTATTTGGGAGCTACACTTGTAGTTCTGTTTTTTTAGCACGGAAGCTGCACTCTTGAAACATGAGCAGTTCAAATTGATTATCTTTCAATTATGCCATCCTTATCTATTATATTGTTGCGTATGTGAAGGGAAATTCGCATGCATTGTCCTCAAACTCAAACATATGCCTTGAACAATCAAGTTTGATCAGACAGTCAAACACCATGTCTCGATTAGATGATTATGGTGCACAGGGTTGTTGTGGTGGATGGATTCAGTGAATTTTCCCCCACTCTTCTGGGGGACCCCCCACATGTCCCCAATTTTCACCCTCAAGTGTAACACTGTACAAGAGTTGAATCCATATACACACACATATATATAAAGTAAGTTTCACAAAACCCTATGTTTTGCAAAATTTTTCAAGGAACCACAGATTCTTGGGTTAAAGGTTTCAAGAAACCCGAGGATTACTCTATTCCATCCCATCTAATAAAATATAACAACTAGGACCCATATAAATATCAGACATACAAGTAGGGCCTACCTGTCAGTCCCACTCCACCCTTCTTTTTGGGCCCATGTACATTTTTGTTGATCGTCACTCTCAAAAAGAGTGAATCCCACCTATTATATCCCGTCGGATGGAAATAATGGAACGTGATAGATTAAACCTAGGTTTTTTTCGAAACCTTTAACTTAAGAACATGTGGTTTCTTGAAATTTTTTTGCAAAACATGGGGTATTTTGTTACCTTTACCCAAAACCTGAGATTCTGTGAGATTTACTCTAAAAAAATAACAGCGTGTAACATGCAAAGCAGTAAAAGCACCAGCGACAATGGTGGTGGTGAAAAAGGAGTCCAATCCAAGGAGACATATATAAAAATAATAATAGCGTGCAACATGCAAAGCAGTAAAAGCACCAGTGACAATGCTGGTGGTGAACAAAGGGAAACAAAAAAGAAGAGAAAAAAATCGACAACCCCTTGCAAAGAAAAGAGGAAAATTTGACAACCAACCAACTAACAAACCAAAGAAAAGGTTACAGAAGCAGCTCTAGCTGGTGGTAAAAAGTAAAACCAATGCCATTATATTGTAGTGGAGAGGTTGTAGTGGCGGATGGTGCCATGGTGCTCATGGCATTTCGTCTCATCGGCAGCCAATAGGAGACAAGTATGAGGGGCATGCACTCTCAGTTATATAGGCTATCGGTACTCTCCAACAGAAACAATTCCTAAAATACTGAGCAACCACACCCACTACCGTTGCTATTTTTAGCCACACCATGCATGATGACCGGTACACACAAGCTCATGAAAGCGTGCGTGTGTACGTGCACTCGTGCGTACGTGAAAAAGATGAATTTTGGGCACTTTTGGACCCCTGTGCACTCAAAATTCCCGGTTTGGCCCCCGAACGAAAAAATTTCCGGTTTTGGACCCCTTCTGAGCGCGGGATTACGAGCTGCCGCCACGTCGCCCGGTCCACCGCGCGACCCCGCCGTCCACCGCGCGAACGCCCGCCGACCGCACGACCCGGCGCCGACCGCGCGTTCCCGTCACCGACCGCGCGTCCCCCGGCCGACCGCGCGTTTCGTTCGCTCGAGCGCATGATCGATCGCCCGACCGCGTGTCCCCCCGCGCAAGCGCTTGCCCGAGCGCGCGAGCGCATGCCCGAGCGCGTGTTTCGTCCGCGGAGCACGGGACTGGGCCTCCGACCGCGCGAGCGTGCTCCGACCGTTTATTTATTTGCCGACCGATTCATCCAAGGGGGTCGCGCGGGCGATGGCGCGCTCGGGCGGCCGATCGCGCGGTGGACGGCGGGGTCGCGCGGTGGACCGGGTGACGTGGCGGCAGCTCGTAATCCCGCGCTCAGAAGGGGTCCAAAACCGGAAATTTTTTCGTTCGGGGGCCAAATCGGGAATTTTGAGTGCACAGGGGTCTAACAGTGTCCAAACGTCGAAAAAGATGATACTATCATGCAGCCTTTAGACTAATAGATAAGATTTTTCTGACTTTCCGTCTCCTTGTGTACGTGTTCTTCATGGTTGTTGAGTTTTGTGCGTGTTTACAGCTCGAAAAGGCATCGTTTTGGATGTCATGGTTTGGTGGCTTGTTTGTTGTCCATGCCTGCCGGCCAGTTGCACCTCGTACATGTGTGCCTATGGTCCTGTATGTTCTTGTGTGATGCCGTGGCTAGGGTGTCAATCGAATCCGAATTATCTGTTTTATCCATCATCTGAATTCCATGGGAAGGCCTCCGATCGGATTGTGTCCTCTTCCTCCATCCTTCATTGTGGGATTTTACCCGCATACCCAGCGGTGCCGAGTCTGTGAGAGTGAGTGTTTTGTGCCTGGAGATCCTTGTGCGCCACACTTTCCTGTTGAAATTCGGTCGTCATTTTCATCCGCACAAAGGCCTCCCATATTTTCAATGATACGAAAAGATACCTCATAAAGGGCGTGCGATCCTTGCTGCATGTACTGCGCGACAAGCGTGCTTTTGAAGGTCTTCCACGATTTTTCCATCGCGAGGAGCGTATGCCGTCGCATGAGTTCCTGGACTTTTACTGGGATCTCGAACAAGTATTTCTCAATAACTACAAGACAAACATTAAAGCACCGTACACTTGTGCTTCAAAAGGTACGAAGTAACTATTTGAAGCACAGGTGTGTAGTGTTGTAATGTTCTTCTTGTACAACTACAAATCCAACTCACAGTGTTTCATATCCTTTTTTTTACTAAATCAACAGCCCACCCATAAAAGTAAGAAGAGGAAAGCCGGAGGAGGGTACATGTATTTCTCAACAACTACAATATGAACATTAAAGCACCGTACACTTGAGCATGAAAAGAGCTGAAACAAATTAATTTGCTTCAATCCATTTGAAGCTCAAGTATATAGTGATGTAATGTTCCTATTATATAATTACTACTCCGACTCACATTGTTTCATACCCTTTTTCGTACTTGAACTAGTCGCCCACCCATAGAAGTAAGGATAGGAGAGTCGGAGGAGAGGACATGCACTACAAGAAATCCTTCTTTTTATGACAAAATACCTTATGACCGTGCTTGTTTTCGTCATATAATGTATCATAATATGACGAAATATTTTGCGTCGTCATAATCTTATGAGCCAGAAACAAATTTATGACGACATAATTTATTGTGTCACCGAAAGCTACAAAATGTCGTCACAAATTTTCTGGCGACAGGATCCGGTTGACGCCTTGGGTTTTATGACGCTTTGAGCTGTCTTTATGTGATGGTTTGTCGGCGTCACTTTATGTTATTTCAAAAAATGACCGACCGCAACGTCAATATACCCCTGCAGGTGGACCCCGTCTCCTTCTGTTGACCAAATTCATTTTCCCCGTCTCCCCGACCCAACAGAAGACGGCGGCGAGCGGTTGGCGGCCTCTGGCGGTGCGGCAGGCGGCGAGCGGTGGGCGAACTCTGGGCGAGCGTCGGTCGGGGCGGAGCACGGCCGCCGTCGTGCTACCTCTGGGCGGAGCTAGCTCACCCTCTCCCCAGCTGACGCCGCGGCACAGTGGGCGGCGGCTGCGCGAGATCTGCCGCCAGGCCAGCTGGCGAGCGCGGATCACCGGTGACCGCAACTGCATCAGGTTGGTAGGCGGTGGCGCATGGTGGGCAGTGGCGCCGTCAATCCCCTCCCCGTCCCCCTCCATTTGGTCGGCAGTGGCGCCCTCATCCCCCTCCCTGTTCCTTTTTATTGGCATGGCAATTCGTAATCAATCCAATGTGCATCAATCAGGGCTCATCGGCGGGCGGGCTCAGCGCGGCGGCGGGCGTCGTCTCGGCGGTGGCAGCTCCCCATCGCCCTAGGTGTGCCATTTTTGCAGTGCCCCGTCCCTGTTCCTCCTCTGTTGCCATTTCTGCTCACCTTCCCTCTCCAGTTCTCATGTCGCAGGCGTCGTCCTCAACTTCTCTGACTCGGCGGTCAAGCACAGCTAGGGTTGCCCCGCAACCCCGAGCCCTTGCTGTCGTTGCTGCAGAGCCTGCGCCCACTGATGTCGATCTGCAGGACCCGATCGATGATGTGACCGGGTTGCCATTGATCATGTGCCCGGATTGCAAGGACGTGAGGGTGTTTGCTGCCACTACCACGAAGTCTGAGTATAACTTTGGAAAGAGGTTTTTCAAGTGCCCCCGGAAGACCTATCGAAATGTCAGTGCAGTGGTTCAGTTTCTGTTGCACAAATTTCAGTCATGTTTGAATAGGTCTCCCTGAGAATATGGTAGTGTTTGTAGCATTCAGTGCCTGCACTATTGGTGTTAAATTGCATGTGGTTGTCATTTGGATGCAGGGGAAATGTTCCAGGTATTGGTTCGAGGAAGAATATGTGGTGTACCTTGAAGATCATGGTTTTCTACTTCCAGCAAGCTCGACCGTTGCAGCAGCTTCGACAATAGAAATTCCTGAGCTTGTGGGAAAAATTGATACCTTAGAGCAAAATCTGAACAAGGTGAAGGAAATGGTTGGCAAGAAGAGGGAAGGCATGGGAAGCTGCATTTGTCTTGTGTGTGGATGTGTGAATGTAGCAATGTTCCTGGTGTTGGCCATCTTGTTGGTTGTAGCTGTAGTGTTCAAGAAGTAGGCAATGCTTTTGTCTTTTATGATGAAGTAGTCTGGGACATGTTCAAGAAGTAGGCAATGCTTTTGGCTTTTATCATGAAGTAGTCTGGGACATGTTGTATTGAACCTGTTGTGCTGGTATGAAATATGGGCCTTTGTGCTACTGGACATATGTTGTGTCTATGGAAATGTAACATGTGCATTTCTAATGTATGTTGGAAATAAATATCACTTGTGCTTTGATGTGGAACCTGTGTGGGATATTTTGGCAGGATGTATGTTACTTCAGCATATACATATTATGACGGATTTTGTACTTTTCATGACATTGTCATGTGGTCATAAAAACCCCCAAAATATATTTAGGACAGATTCTGGGCATTCCATGACATTGTCATGTGGTCATAAAAACCTGCAGACAATAGCATAATTCAAATACAACAGAATCACTAATAGAAGTTCATGGTTCACAAATAGCTCTAGAAATGCAAAGGTTAGTCATCATCATTGTCTTCCTCTGATGTGTTGCCTTCATCTGGACTATGGTACTCAAGGAAGGTTTCATCTTCATCTTCGTATTCAGCATCTATTTCATCACCTTGAGCTGTATGTTGATGTCGACGGATGCTCTCGACAAGGTCTCTACTAACAGGGCTGCCTGGTTCATTCTCTATGTGCATGAAATCCATATTAGGATAAATGTCTCCCACTGTACCATCTATGGTCGAAGTACTCTCATCTTGGTAAGCCTCCTGACATCTCATCTGTACTTGTTCATGGATTGGTTGGTTTGTGTCGGACTCTTCAACATCAAATATATGTCGGTGGCCAAATTCTTGTACCACTCGCCAACATGGACCTAACTTTGTATCTTCCAAGAAAAATACTTGTGAAGCTTCCGTGGCTAGAATGAAAGGATCATTCTTATACCATCGTCCTTGGATGTTAATGCTCTTGAAGTAACCATCATCTTTCATTTCGTATGTCCTTCCCTCAAGATTGTACCATTCACACCGCAATAAGATAACAGTTCTATCTCCTTTGCTGTTCTTTGCGTAAGTCAACTCAATAATGTCTGTGATTGTCCCATAGAAGTCAATAGTGTTATCATTGTGAGTACCTATAGTTTTGATGGTGGAGTTTTGTGTCTTCCTGTCTACCTCACGAGCCACAGTGTGGTACCGTACCCCATTGACTATACAGGCTGTGTATGAACGCACACGCCTAATCGGCCGACATGCGAGTGAGTATAGGTCTTCATCAACATCTGTTGAGCCTTCGCATTTCAATCTGGTAATCTGCAGGTTGGAAAGAAAGAGAGTTAGTAAGTTTGAAAATGTATTGAATCATAAATTATGCAGTCATGTTGTTGAAGTTGCACACACATGATTCTCGAACCATGCAGCGAAGTGTGTTGGCATCATTTTTTCAATATCGTTCACCCCTTGTTGTTCTAATTCTTCCCTATACTTTCTGCAATAAAGGAAGAAGTTAATCAGTTTATTGTGACACTAATACTAAATATAGTTGTTTGAAATGACATGAGAACAAATACTCACTCTTTGTATTCATCAACCTCTTCGCAGTTGTTTAGAACAAACCAAACCATGGAGTCATAGTCTTTATCTTCATAATGAAGTTTGGAAGCACCCAGCAGGTTAATACCATGACCAAAAATACAGTAACCATTGGGGGAGATGTTTTGTTCACCATCTAAGTTTCTTTCAGGCCTAGTGAACCTAGTAATAATGTCACTGAAATATGTTGAGCACTGGGTCATACACTCATAGGCAGTGTATGCCTCGGCAACAGAGCCTTCAGGTCTTGCTTTATTGCGGATGAAACGCTTAAAGGTGCCCAATCTTCTCTCAATGGGATACATCCATCCATATTGAACCGGTCCCCTAAGGAGTGCCTCATCAGGCAAGTGTACTGCTAGGTGGACCATAACATCAAAGAATGCAGGAGGATAAATTATCTCCAGCTTGCAAAGGATAAGTACAATATCTTTCTTCATTTGGTGTAGTGCATCAACCTTTAGAGTTTTTGAGCAAAGTTGTCTAAAAAACGTACCCAATTCACAAATTACTTCATATACGTCTTTGCGCACCAAACCACGAAGGGCAGCTGGTAAAATACGCTACAGCAGTATATGACAGTCATGTGTTTTCAGCCCATGCATTGATCCTGCTCCCTCCATATTGACACATCTTGATATATTGGAGGCATAGCCATCTGGAAACTTAACATTGCTCACAAACTGCAAAAACTTCTTCTTTGCTTCTGGTGTTAGAACGTAACAAGCTCTTGGCTTTGAGGAGGAATTACCACTGTCATCTAGCAAATGAAGCTCTTTTTTTATACCTCTGTCTTCCAAATCTAGCCTAGCAGCGATGGTGTCCTTTGTCTTGTTCGGAATATTAAGTAGAGTTGACAAAATGTTTTCACATATGTTTTTCTCTATGTGCATAACATCAAGGTTGTACTGTAGCTTCAATTTTGACCAGTATGGCAAATCGTAGAAGCTAACCTTTAGATGCCATACTGGTTCTCCATTACGGCGTCGTTTTCTTGATTTCTGCTTATCTGGATTCTTCCCTGGAACATAGCAAACTTCATCCAACCTTGCCATAATCTCATCTGCACTAAATTTCCTTGGCGGCTCTCTGTTTTCATGGTGGCCATCGAAAGATCTGTTTTTCCTCCATGGATGGTCGCTTGGGAGGAAACGTCTGTGGCCTATGAAACCAATTTTGTTTCTCAGACATTCGGAGCATGGATTCTCATCACAGTGCACACATGCGAAGTAACCATGAGTGGTTCTGCCTGACATGGTGCCTAATGCAGGGTAGTCATTGATTCCCCACAGAATCGCTGCATGCAGACTGAATTCTTTGCCTTCATATGCATCATAAGTAGAGACACCGTTCCATAGTTTAAGCATGTCTTCTATCAAAGGCTGCATGAACACATGGAAATCTTTGCCTGGTGATTTTTTTTCCTGGAATTAGTAAAGCAAGCATGTAATTAGATTGGTCCATACACATCCATGGTGGAAAATTATATGGAACCACTACCACTGGCCAGATGCTATATGAATTGGTCATCTGACCAAATGGGTTAAATCCATCTGTAGCAATGGCTAGCCTCAAACTGCGGGGATCATCTGCAAAAGACTCGAAAGTCTCATCAAATTCTTTCCAAGCTTCCCCATCAGCAGGATGTCTCATTTCATTCTCAATTGGTACCCTCTTTTCCTTGTGCCATCTTGCATACTGTGCCCGTTGCTTTGACATAAAAAGCCTTTGAAGGCGTGGAATTATTGGAAAGTAACGGAGGACCTTGTGAGGAACTTTCTTTCTGCCCTCCTTGTTCACTTTCCATCTTGTGAAGCCACAAACTGGGCAATGATCATCGTGTTCATGGCCGTTCCAAAATAAGGCACAATCATACTTGCACACATCAATACAAACATAACCAAAACCAAGCTTCCGAAGCAGAGCTTTCATTTCCTTATAGGACTTAGGAAGGCCGGGCACATTCTTCAGAGATGACGAAAACAACTCAAGGAAAGCATCGAACCCAGATGTTGTTATCGGATTGTACACTTTGATATGCAGCAGTTTAATAACGAAAGTTAGCCTAGTCTCCTCGGTGCAACTTGGATAAAGTTCACGCTTTGCCTCTTCCATGATTTCTTTATATAGGTTGCCACCAAAGCCATGGCTTGCTGCGGCGTGCAAATCTTGAATCAACCCCTGTATTCCCCGTGCACTGTCATCTATGACATCTTCAGCTTGTCCTTCCTCATCAAGTGGTGCCTGGTCATTTCCATCCCATGACATATCTCCATCATCATCTTGTCCAACATCATCCTGTCCAACATCATTTTCTTCCTCTCCATGGTGAATCCACCTAGTATAGCACCTCGACATACCATTGAGTTCGATATCCTCGTGTACATCATCTTGGCTTTTCTCTTTCTGGTTAAGGCATTTTCGGCAGGGGCACTTGATCTTCTCATCTGCACCAAATGTACTTCGAACATGTTCCATGAATTGTGCAACACCAGACATAAAGGCCGGCGTAAATGGGGCACTGTTATGAACCCAGCTTCTATCCATCTCCACCTGCATAAATTTAGGTGCCAAAAAATTAACAATCGGCATGGAGAAGCAGTTGGCCGGCGAGGCAGGTGTTGCCAGGTGGGTTGGCCGGCGATGCAGCAGCTCCGGCAACCAGCCACCGGCGAGGCTGCAGCAGCTAGTCTGGCCGGCTAGCCTCCATCTGAATGGCCATCGAGGGAGCACCTGCTGGATCTAGCCACATGCAGGGGAGGAGCACGGCGAGGTTGCTGCTGGAGGTGGGGGGAGGCCGGCGAGGGAGCAGGTTGAGAGGGAGGAGGTGGCGAGGGAGCAGGTCGCCAGCGGCCTCGTTGCTCGAGCTGGAGGGGGTCGCCGTGACCCAAGGAGCAGCTAGCGAGGTTCCTGGTGGAGGTCGGGGGGGGGGAGGCGGGGTGGCGAGGGAGCAGGTGGAGAGGAGCAGGTCGCCGGTGTGGAGAGGAGCAGGTGGGGTGGCTAGCGAGCTGCTGGAGTCGTTGTTTGAGCTGGATGGGGGTGGCCGCGAGCCAAGGACCAGCTGGCCACAGCGTTCATTTCTCTTATAAATCTATGGCAAAATATTGTAACTAGTTTATCTCCCACATACTTACTCCAAATTTGATCATTTTTTTCCTAAAATTTTCTTAAATCATGATCTATGAATATATTGCATTGATTTTGGTCATGTGTTCATGAGACAAATTTTGAAGAACTCAAAATTTAATTTTTAAAAATATGGCAAATTCACACCACAATTTCAAACTCAAAATGAATTCAGGCAAAAATGGGGCATTGTGCAGACCCATATCTGTATATTTACTCATGAGGCGCGTAAATTCTTTTGGGATGACCCATATCTGTATAGGCATTGTGCAGATGGGGTTATTCGACGTTGTCTTCCTCATGAGGAGGTTCAAAGTGTTATTTTTCACTGTCATTCTGCTCCCTGTGGTGGTCATGCAAGCACTGCAAAGACTCAAGCTAAGGTTCTCCAAGCTGGATTCTATTGGGCTACCATGTTTAAGGATATTCATGCTTTCATTCAGTCTTGTGACCCTTGTCAGCGTGCAGGGAACATGTCAAGACGACATGAGATGCCTCAGCATGGTATCCTTGAAGTGGAAATCTTTGATGTTTGGGGAATAGATTACATAGGACCTTTACCCTCTTCTCAAGGGCACAAGCACATTCTCGTAGCAGTGGATAGTCAGTGGGTCAGACCCTTTCATAAACTATAAGAGAGATAAGTAAAATTTGAGAACAAAGTTTCCATCACTTTCTCGGATGACAAAATGACCTAAATAAGAAATGTAGATATCAATGAGTTGTGCAACTTTGGTATTCATGATTTTTCCATTTGAAATTACTTAGTACCCCAAATTTTGGTTTCAAGTTTACGACTTTGAAAATTCAAAATTTCAACTCTCCAAACAAACTCAATTGAAAAAATGACTAAAATATAGATGATAGATCTCGATGTGTTGAACAACTTTGTTTCTTACCTTTTTTCCATTTGAATTCATTTAGTCCCCCAAATTTGTATTTCAATTAGTAATAAGACTAATTCTCTCAATGACATAGGGCCCCAACGCGCCAGACCAAAATTGGGCACGCATTTCTCCCGCTCTCCCGCGCAAGCTCTACCACCGACACATGGGCCCCACACAGCTCCCGCCCATGTAGAGGCAAAAAAATCCCCCTCCTTGCTTATCCTCTTGTCTGAGTCGCGCCCACCACTCCCGTTTCCTCCTTCCCCCAAGGCCCTAACCCTAGCGCCGCCCTGCCTCCGCCGCCCCTCCGCCACTCGCGCCCACACAGCTCCCGCCCATGTAGAGGCAAAAAAATCCCCCTCCTGCCTTATCCTCTTGTCTGAGTCGCGCCCACCACTCCCGTTTCCTCCTTCCCCCAAGGTCCTAACCCTAGCGCCGCCCTGCCTCCGCCGCCCCGCCGCCACTCGCGCCCACCACGCCGCCGTCACTCATCTCCACCACGCCGCCCCGAACTCCCTCAGCGCCGCCCCGACGGAGGAGGCCGGAGCCGGAGCTCCGAACGCCGGCATCCCGGACTCCCTTAGCGCCGCCCCGACGACTTCCACTTCGAACCCCGACGCAGGAGGCCGGAGCCGCCCCGTCGGAGGAGGTCGGCTGCCCACTGACACTTGGTGAGCAGCCAGCCCCGACCTCACCGCCGGATTTGGTGAACCGGCGATAGGGCGCCCGTCCAACACAGGGCGCCGGCTTACCGCTGCGGCTCCGCGCCACATCGTCTGCCTCACCGGCTACCCGCTGACACTTGGTGAGCCCGCTACGTACCTTCCATCTTGGCTAACATCTTCACACAACTTTGTAGCATCATTGGTTTCATTAGAAATAGCAAAAGAGAGAATCCAGTTATTCAGTATTGGCTACGTACCTTCCATCTTGTACTGACTAATAAATAGCTATGCAATATAGTTATTCAGTATTCTTGTTCTCTGTCAATCTTGTTCATTATTAGCCTTGTTCCCTAGTAGTTCTTTCTTGTACAATTTTGATGTTATTTTGCCTTCTGTCTACCATTTAACAGAATACTGATTTGTTAGTTTTTTTCAACTCCTTTACAGAAACTGAATCCAGTTTCTACTCTTTCTGCGTTTGACCGTTTAAGTAATAGAAGAAATGACAAAAACCCAGTACGAGCAGGACAGGGATGACAATGTAAGGACAATTCAGGAACATTTTAGCTCTCTGGGTATTCCACTATTAGCTCAGGAAGTTAGAGAAGTTCTTTCAAAAAAGGAAAAGGGCAAAGGAAAGACAGTAGTGTCTGACAAAACAGTTTCTGACAATGATTATGATCCATCCTCTGACATTGATAACCACTCTGATAGTGATGATGACTACGATGATGACCTCAATAATGAGGTCAATACTGAGGTGAGATGCATTACTTGACCAATTAACTGGTTTCTTGTCTCCCTGTGACAAACATGTACTTCAGTTTAGTCATTTAATCTACTTGACACTTCTTTCTTATTTAATAATATGCATGTTTCTCTTATCAGGTAGAAGGGATGGTTCCAGGAACTCGCCCTCGGCAGAAGAAGCAAAAGGCGGCAACAATGGCACCTGCCAACCAGCAGCCACCGCGCACGCCTATAAGATTCACTAGGCAAAGTGCAGCCATGCCTTCGCCTGGAGGCCGTCCACCACCTAGGCAAAGATTGCCCTTGCCTCCTAAGAACAATTCCAAAGCCAAACCTAAACCTAATGCCATTTCTAGTGCCAGCCAACAGCAAGGCCACCTCAATACAAGCGGCAGCCAGACCACACAAACTACGAACACAGTGCCTACTACTCCAATAATCACCATGACCAGTCCAGCCATATCAGCGCCTGTTCCAATCACCATGTTGATGCCTGGTGCAAACACTGCGCGTAGTACTCCTAGACCCACTCTTGGCCTGTCTCAGCAACCTACTCCCACAAGTAGTGTTAATAAAACTGTTGGTGTGGACACCTCGCCAGGTGGACAGAGCTCTAGGCAAAGCAATGACATCAGTGACTCAGGTGGGCAATCTGAAGCTGCTATTTCAGAGGGTCATACAGATGAAGGAGAACCAGATGGCGACTTAGTTCCAGGTAAACAATACGTGTTCACAAGCATTATTTTCTCCATGCAGTATATAGATTTGTTAATCCTATAATAACACATTTTGATTATTATTTGCCAATGCAGTGCCCCCAAAGAATGTCCGCAAGAAAACCATGGGTCATGGCTTAGAGAAGATTAACAATAGAGGAAAGAAGCTGGCTATCCATGTGGCTGAAGGGAAGAAAAGACCTGAGGTCCCACTACAGGCAGCGAAGCTGGCATCAGAAACTGGTGTCGCCGTTAGAGACAACCTATCTATCTACACCTCTTGGAAGCTTTATGAAAAAGATGCGGGGCCGACAGAAGTTGCAAAAGTGCTTGACAAAGTGGCGGTAAGACAGCTATTTCACTCCAAATAGTTTCTTGCATTACTCTAGTCCCATGTACAAATTGTGTTTTGTGTCTGATAAATCATATGTGTGGCTGCAGTCAAGGTTGGATGTGGATGTTAAGAATGAGGGACCAAGCAAAGCTGCATGCACTGATATCATTAAGAAGGGAGTAAGGCAGAAGAGGTATCACCTAAAAAGGAAGTACTTCGACGAGTCCCTGACAAGAGAACAGATGATGGCCAAAGAACCTCCACCAAAAATGAAGAAAGAGGAATGGATGAAACTTGTAGACTACTGGTGTGACCCGAAGAATCAGGTCCATGCCTGAATTGCCTTCTTTTGTTAATATGCAATGCAACCTGTGCATGTGAATGAAAACTCTATTGCATTTGTGGTGCAGGAAACGAGTTCTAAGAATAAAGTGAACCGTGGCCAAGTGCAGCTTCACCAAAGGACTGGATCTAGGTCCTACGTTGCCCATCGATACAGCCTGGTATGGATACTATGTATTTTGTGTAATTAGATTGAAATATGGGACATTAGTAGCGTATAGTCATTACCATGTTCCTTTGAACTGTCAAGTCAGCACGTGATCCAATTATTTCTGAGATGACCTCTGATTTTTAAGCTAATTCTGAGTTTGGCCCTCTGATTTCCGAGATGAGCTCCCATGTTGCTATGTCATCAGAGATTTCAATGTGCTATGTCATCAGAGATGCTCATCAACAGTAGTAGGTGTTGTTTAGGCAAAGTTGTTATTATTGATCTGGTGTCCAGGTTGCATAGATGCATGTTCCTGTGTTGTTTTTCTTAAACTCAGTAATTAATTGAGTATGCCAGTGATTGCATTTGTTGTTTGCATAAAAAATCTGGAGGCAAATACTTGTATGATCTGTAGTGCATACATATTTTGGCATCTTGCTGTTGGCAAATACAAAAAATCCCATGTTTGTCTTCCCCTCTCTTTACCTTCATTGATGTCATTGTAAATAATTTTTTTACATGCTGCAGAGGCCTAAGTACAACAACATGGATCCTGATCCTGTTGATTTCTTTGGGGAATGTATGACTAGTCCGCAAAATGGTCGAACTCCTCTTGCAGATGACATATATGTAAGTTATATAAATATTGCAGACTGATTTACTGTACTCAACTACATGCCTAATTGAACATTGTTGTATGGCCTTGTTATTAATTAGATTCATTCTATGTAGGAACAAATGGTGGCAGAGAAGGAAAGAGAGCCAGAAGAAGGACAAGAACAAAAGTCTCCCACCAAGATTGTTGCTGACAGTCTGAGCCAGATAAGCCGTTCGTCCACCTTCCTACCAAACATTGGTGTCCCTAGAGCATCGAATACTGCTCGGTCCACGACAGTCGCAGAAGCACGCCTGCAAGGTCAGTTTGAGGCAACACTTCAAGCAGAAAGAGAGGAAGCAAGAGTTGCAAGCACAAATTCAAGCTCAGCAGGCATCACTTGAAGAAAACAAAAATTTATTGCGCCAGACTCAAGAAGACATGAAGGGGATGCATAACAAGTTTGAAGAGACTAATGCGCTGCTGCGAGCTGTGTTGAAACTTCAGAGAGATTGAGGTAGGTCCAAATGCGCTCTATGTTGGCACAACACCAAACTTTCTCTGTTGGAACTTTGTACACTTTGTTGTTAGAACTATGTGGTATGTTTGAACCTGTGTGGTGGAACAGTTTGAACTTGTTTGTTGGAACCTGGACCTCTTTATGATGTTTGAACTTTGAGCTGTGATGAGAATGTTGTGGATGATGGCTTCTGATATATATTTGCATGCTTGTATGTGCCGTCATGAAAGAACTGTGTGACATTCATCATTGAACATGGCTACCACGTTCGTCATGTATTCGCAAGCAAGGTTTGTGACGGTGTACAAGATGTCTCAAACAACCATATAAAACAAGACACAACTGAAATGTCACAAAGTCCTGTATGACGATAAAGGTTGTCACAATAAGTTATCTCAGTCAGGTCTCCCAAATCTCAATTTGTGACGGCTCATGTATTAGGTGACGCGTTGACCCACCAATATGTGACAGCAGAAGTCGTCATTAAATGTTGACAATATGTGACAAGGAAAGGAAACCGTCACAAAAGGTTGCCACCTTTTGTGACGGTTGTACATAGTATCGTCACGAGGTACATTATGTGACGGTCATTATATGACGACCGGCGTGACGCCGCTTTTTCGTCATAAGATACTTTTTATGACAACTTCTTTACTTTACATGACATTTTCGCTTTGTCATACAAGCCCAGATTTTTTGTAGTGATGTTTTTCTCAACAACTACAAGACAAACATTAAAACACCGTACACTTGAGCTTAAAAAGGACTGAAGCAAAAGCTCAAGTGTATAGCCCACCCACTACTTGTTTAGATCAAAGTTGTGATAATGTGTAACTACTGTATAATGTCTTCTTGTTCTACCAATTCAATGCTGAATTTTTTGTAACAACTTCCATTCTAGACTTGAAGCATCATTTATTTTTTTTGTTTGACTTATCTTTGTTCCTTTTTAAATTTTGATGGACCTTAAAAAAACAGTGCCTATAAGGGGTTGAGATTATAGCACTTCATGCCAACCCTTATTTTCATCTAATCTTTACTTCAAGATTTATGCTCATATTATATAGCATCAAAACACTACCATGTTTTCTTCTCCTTTGCTTGTAACCACAGTGAACATATGGATTTCTACAAGGATTGCTAGTGCGATAGAAAAGATGATGAAGCAAGAAGACGAAACAAATCCATACCTTTGGCTAGAGCTAGAGGCGATAGTGAGGAGAGGCAGAGTCAGGAGGAGAGGCGATGGAACCGGCTAAGGGCAATGGTGAATCCAGCTGGGGGCGACGGCAGATCCGGTTGGGGGCGACGGCAGATTCGGTTGGGGGCGACAGTGGATCCGGCTAGGGGCAAGGGCGAATCCAGCCAGGGCGACGACAGATCCGGCTATGAGCGACAACGAGGTTGTTGATCTGGCTGGGGGCAACGGTGGGAAGCTGGATTCGGCTATGCGTCACGAGGTGAGGAGGTGAAAGGATGTGGCCGAGTAAGTAAATGAAGGCAAAACCCTAGTGGGGCACTACTTATACGATGAACTATAATAGACAATTCTTTAAAAGAACCGTGTGTCATATACTTATCATAGACAGTTCCATAATAAAACCATCTATGGTATAAACCACATCACAAATAGTTCCATAATAGAATTGCCTGTGATATAAATAGCGTCACAGACGGTTCCATAATAGAATCGTCTGTGATACAAGCAACATCACAGATAGTTCCATAATAGAATCGTTTGTGATATTTGCCACATCACAGATAGTTCTTTTGAAAGAACCATCTCTTATAGTACAACAAATTCTATTTTTCGGCTAGACTTAGGAAGTGCTAGCCATGCCCTATGAAAAAAGCAAGCATATACAATCACAAATGTAATAATTTCTTAATTACTAAATCAATTGCAATGGAATAATTCCTTAATCAATACGCATATAGATTGCTTCATCGCTTGATACTTCCTCGAGCCTAATGCTGTCTCTGAATGGAGGCAACTTGTCAAATTGATTGTACTCTTCCTCATTCACGATATTCTCAACTCTAACAATCCTTCTTTTTCCATGAAGAACTACATGACGCTTCTTATTTATTGGGTTGGTTACATAAAAAACTTGAACAACTTACCTTATGAGTACGAATGGTTCATCTTTGTATCCTACGCATTAGAGGTCTACAGTAGTGACACCGTACTTGTCGACCTTTATACTCTACGGGAGTTGGACCCAACGGCATCGAAATAGAGGGATCTTAAAAATTATGTAGTCGAGCTCCCAAAACTCCTCTACAAGACTGTAGTACAAGCTTGGGCCAGCGGTGCTGAACTGTTCATCATGAGATGCATCTATGCGGACACCTGAGTTTTGGACTGTGCTCTTTCTATCTTGATCTGTTGTATAAAATGTGTACCCATTAATGTCGTATCCTTGCCATGTCACAATTGTAAATTTTAGCCCTTTTTCTAACCATTGTAGCATTTATCTTGATGACCTCCCAATGAATCGCACTATCAACCATTCGTTGAATCGACGGTTGTGTTGTTTCGTGATCCAACCTTTGACTGGCCTGGATTCTTTTGGTGTAGCATGTCCTCATGCTCTTCAATATATAGGGACACTTCAGTCATGTGTTGCAAGACTGTGAAATGGGTTTGAGTGTACATATCCAAATTGAAAGTTATTGCTTTCCTTCCGATGGTCCCAATACTCTCTAGCCTCCCCTCGTAACGAGATACATGCACACCTATCAGTTCGACCTGAGCCATGTAATCGACACATAACTCAATGACCTCTTTGGTCGCATAACCTTCAATGATGCTGCCCTCTGGCCGAGATCGATTGCGTACATAGGACTTGAGAATTCCCATGTACCTCTCAAATGGGTACATATGACGTAGAAACACGGGGCCTCATATCTTTATCTCTTTCACAAGGTGGGCAATGAGATGAACCATGATATCAAAAAATGATGAAGGGAAATACATCTCAAGATGACATAGAGTTATCACCACCTCGGTTTGTAGAGCATCTAGTCCATCGGGATCAATGAATTTCTGAGCAATTGACCTTGTTTGTCAAAACACTTCTAATTGCAATAGGAATCAATTATTTTATTAGCACATGATAGTCATGAGACTTCATGCCAATTAATTTCAAATCTTGCATGGAAACAAGTTTCTTCATGCTAGCGATGTAACCAGACGGAACTTTCACACTATGTAGCACTAACACAGTTCAGTTCTCTCAGACTTAGACAGAGTGTAGCAAGTTGGGGGAAGGTACGTCCAGCCTTTATTGGTCTCTATCGGTGCTAACTCGGTCCTAATGTTCATAGCGACCAAGTCACATGTGCATTGACCTATCCTTTGTTTTATCACGAATATTCAGTAAGAGACCAATCAAGCTATCATATACATTCTTTTCTATGTGCATGACATCAATGCAATTGCGAACTTCTAAGTGCTCCCAGCAAGGCATATCCTAAAATACTGACCTCTTCTTCCACATGTTCTTTTGACAGGTCCTCAACTTATGTCACTTTCCAAGCACAACATTGATATGCTTGACCATATCGTAGACCTCCTTCCCATTAAAAGGCCTTGATACTGAGTCATCCTCTTTTTTTTGCATCAAATTGTTTCTTCATCTTGCGGTATGGGTGATACCTTGGAAGGAACCTATGGTGACACATGCACACAGTTCTGTATGAGTTGTTCAACCACACACTCTCGGTATAATCTAAGAAATGAGGACAAACTTTGTCTCCTTTCATACTCAACCCCAATAGGTTACTAAGGGCAGAAAAATTATTGATGTTGTAGAACAACATGGCGCGGAGTGAAGTTCTCTCGTTTATCCGCATCCCATACCTGCACCCTCCGTTCCATAGTGTCACAAGATCTTCCACCAATGGTGCTAGATACACATCAATATCGTTCCTAGGTTACTTCAGCCCTTGGATAAGTAGTGACATCAAAATGTACTTCTGCTTTATACATAACCAAGCAAGAAGGTTGTGCATGCGTACATTCACGAGCCAGGTGCTATGTCAGCTGCTCATGTTACCGAAAGGATTCATTTTATCTGTACTCAACTTAAACTTTATATTTCTCGGTTCCATACTGAAGTCTACAATTATCCTATCAATATTCCTCCACTAGGCAGAATCAGCAATGTGTCTTATCATTCCATCTTTCTTACGCTCATCCGAGTGTTAATATAGCAATCTTGCATCCTTTCAGTTCGCAAATAAACACTTTAAATGGGGAATTATAGGAAGATATCACAACATCTTAGTAGGATGTCCTTGTTTAACCTCGATGTCCTCGCCACCATCGGAGTCATTCTTACGCTTGTATCGGGATGCTTTGCACACCGGACAAACATGTAATTTTGCATACTCTTTACAATAGAGGATACAATCATTCGGATATGCATGTATTTTTTTCTACTTCTATTCCCAATGGATAAAGAACCTTCTTGGCTTGGTATGTGGTTCTCAGTAACACATTTCCCTCTGAAAGGATGTTCACTAGGAGACTTAACAACGCCATAAAACTCTTGTTAGACCAACTATTGCTTGCCTTCAATTTCAGTGGTTCAAGAATAGATGACAACCTTTTGTATTATGGCTTGCAACCTGGGAACTAAGGTTTCTCCCGGTCCTCCAGCAAGCCCTCAAATTTACCAAACTCTCTCTTACTATAGTTTCATTCTACATCGCATAACATCTGATCCAAATTATCATCATACAACCTATCCTCATCGAAAGCATATTCAATAACTAGCATATCATTGTCTCCCTCGACGATATTATAATTACCTTAATGTATAATCTTGTCTTCACTGTGATTGGTCCAACATATATACCCCTTTTTCAAACCTCTTCGAATCAAGTGAGCTTTGATATATGCTAAGTAGATGAACATCTTTAGATTATCACAATCAATGCATACATAATACATGTATTCCAACCCCTTCAACATATCCTACTTGGCCACTTTTCTAAAACCAGACACACCATTATTGTACTCTTCACTCACACGGTTCTAAACGTACATCCAGTTTCGGTCCATCTATACTACACATGTAACAAATTAGTGTCTAATTTGATTATTAATGTTACTATAGCTAGTTATAGCCTAATACATACTTACACATAATTATCATTCACCTTATAATAAATTGTTCATATGTAACTTAAGTAGCTATGTACTATTCCTAAAGTACTATATATCAACAAAGAATATATTGAAGTAAACTAGGAGTAATGATTCATTCTTAAATTGGAGCAAACTACCAAATATACAAGCTAAATCTAAATCTAGCTATCATCTCTCTTTATTACAAGGTATATAATTAGAAGCAAATACTAAGCTCTAATCACCAAGAACAAATCAATCTATAAGTAGCTAGGTAGATCTACTAGCGGAATGCTTTCACCAAACTCCCCAAAGCCGGCCGCTTCCTTCAATGTAGCATAATGAAGATAGATCTGTCAGGACCAGTCTGGTTAGGTATTAATTAATAACGCGGCGTATCCCAGACATGTCCAACCATGAACCATCTTTAATATGTAATTATCAGAGATGATTCATATTAATAACCATTTATGAACTATCATAGACGGTTAGTATTAATAAACATCTATGATATCTGCAATTATCATAGATAGTTCATATTAATTACCGTCTGTGAACAATCACAAATGGTTATTAACATGAACCGTCTGTGATGTGTGCAACTATCACAAACAGTTCATGTTAATAACCGTATGTGAACTATCACAAACGGTTATTAACACAAACCGTCTGTGATAGTTGCGTATCACAGACGGTAAATGATCATGCTTGTAAAATCATCTGTGATAATAACAGTACAGACGGTTCCCGATGAACTGTCTGTGATGAGACATCTAGTATAACTTGTTTTGTAGTAGTGGCAGTTCATGAAAAGAAGTACTCGGGTTGTTTTAGGATTTGCATAGTTTTGTTTTTGAAGGTAAATGCAGGATGATTAATCTACTCAAATAAGACCACAGTGGACACCATAATTGCATGCAGTGAGTTTCTAATAACCTAATCCTGGTTGTGCTTGGCTAGAGGGCAATAGAAAACAAACTTTCTGCATATTAAGTTTCTTCTCATTAGTAGTCTGTTGCATAATCATACTTGTCTAAAGGCTTCTTGCTTTATTGTGGACAAAACTAGACAGTCGTGTTTCTTGGTAGATACATATGCAAGCTAAGCTTAGCTTGTGATTCTTGTTATTCATCATTGAAGTTGACTTGCATGAGATTGCAGGATAGATCGCAGTGGAAGCGTGTGGATGGATGGAATCCATACGTGAACTTTTGGAAAAGATGGTCTGGGTGGGATGCCCGTGGATATGTTGGTGTTTGGTCGGAGCCTACACTGATGGTATTATTTTCGATTACATTTAATGTTTTTACTTACTGTATTAAATTCAGCATTTTTAATCTATTTATTGTATTTCTTTAAATGTTGTTTTATGCAAACTAACCCTATAAGCCTTCCTTTGTTGCCTTTATCATTATGTTGCATTTCTCCGTGTGACTTGCGGAGTACAAGTTTGTACTCACCTTGCTATCTCCACACAGAGGAAGACGACGTCGACTACGGAGAAGACCAGAACGAGTAGGCCACGTCTTGCAGTTGTTTGCCTGTGGGCAGGCTTGGGCTTCGCCTTTTCAGCTTCGCTTCCGCAGTTTCTTTCGCAGTTATTTTTGCCAATGTGCGATGATGTAAACACTGGCCATAAGGCCGTACTCTTTAAATTAAATAAATGTCAGTATGCTTGGTATTTATTTTTGTTGTCCACTGTGTGCACTAGCTGATCCTGGACTAGTGCGATTTACACAGAGGATCCTGGAGTTGCTGCTCCGGGTTCCGACAGAGATGGTATCAGAGCCTTAATGACTCCAAGACGTGACCGTAGGTAGAATAGATTGGTCAGACCATAAGGACTTACTTTTAAATACCAATAGTTTCAAAAAGTTTTGCTTAAACCTTACCTTTCAAGTCTTTGCTCATCCTTATCTCTCAATTTCTCCGCACCTTTGTATTATCATTCCAAAAACTTATTCCTAACTTACCTCTCATTCAAACAATTATAGATGAACACTTTCGATGTTGCACCAACTGATGGGTGGAGTAGAGGCCTTCATCACCTGCTTCACCGTTTGGGTTTTCAACGTCGAGCTATCTACATACACCGAGAAGAAAACCATGGAGATCAAACGATGGGACATCACTTCACCTTACTCATCACTAAGCAAACTGGATATGGAGGTCTTCGCTACCGCTTCACAGGAAATGGTTACTCGTTTGAAAGAGCCAGATAAGAAGCCGCTCGTAAAGCAGTTCTTCGCCTCTGCCGCCATTTCAGTCTTCGCATTGAAGGATCGTGCTTTGTACCTCGACAGCCGCGAAGGGTGACACCAAGGCAACCCTTAGCCCTTTAGGATAAGTTGTTAGGCTAGTTAATAAAATGTTGTTATGAGCTGTCAAGCTTTCTCTTTTGTCGGCAGCCATAACTATTACTTATTAAGAGATTATTAAAAATTTTAATAAAGTTGAAGTTGAAATTTTTGGGTTGTACAAAATATCCCCTATTCCCCCTTTTGCCTAGAGTCTCCTCTCTCCTAATTCTTAAAGCACCCAACAGATGGTTAACACAAGGAGCAACAACAACGATAATGGCCACGACAACAACAACACTACTGGCAACCAGGCTGCACATATCCCTCCACCACCTCCTGCTAATGGACCGGATTGGGCTCAGATGATGGCCAATCAGAATTAGCTTATTCGGCTACTAGTGCAGACCATCAACAATCCTACACAACCTGCTCCACTAGTGCCAGCACAAGCTCCCCAACCAAGACTGCCTGAATTCATGAGGTTGCGTCCTCCGACCTTCTCCAGCAGCGCTGACCCCATGGATGCAGATGACTGGCTTAGAGTCATAGGCAAGAAGCTAGACATCATCCAATACAGTGACCGGGAAAGAGTTTTATTCACCTCTCATCAGTTGAACGGACCAGTGTCAGAATGGTGGGACACTTACACCGCTGCTCATGCCAACGCACAAGCCATAACATGGGATGAGTTTGTGCGGAGTTTCCGCAAAGCTCATATCCCAACCGGCACCATCACTCTCAAGAAAAGGGAATTCCGAACTCTGCGCCAAGGAAGCTGCACCGTGAATGAGTATCTACGGAAGTTCAACCAACTGGCACGCTATGCACCGGAAGATGTTGCTACCGATGAAGCTAAGCAGGAGAGGTTCCTCGAAGGACTCAATGATGACCTGTCGGTTCAACTACTCTCCAACGACTACGCTGACTTCCACCAGCTTGTCAGTAAGGCGATTCGCCAAGAGTCCAAACACCAAGAAATGGAGAATCGGAAGAGACGAATGAACACCCAGCACCTGAACACCAGAAGCTTGCCCAGGATTAGAAGGACTCCACCACAGGCCAATAGATTTCAGTCTTCATCTTCAGCCGAAGAACAAGTCCAGACCAACACTTTCCCCAACAACGAAGACAACAAAGCTTTGGCAATTGACTTCCCAAAGGACTCAAACCCTGCAGCAGGAGTCACCTGTTTCAACTGCCATGAGACTGGGCATTACGCCAACAGCTGCTCCAAGAAGCAATAGGTAGTGAAAAATGGAACACCGGGAGCACCAACTGCCAACCACCTTCAAGCAGGAAGAAAAAGGCCCCAGAAGTTCGTGAAAGGACGACTGAATCAGATCTCGGCAGAAACCATGCAGAGTAAGATCCAAACCCATTTCTTTGCTAGCCCGTGCGAATCTCGGGGACGAGATTCTTTTTAAGGGGGGTAGATTGTAATAGCCCAGGTTTTTATGAAAATAAATATTAATTAATTAATTAATTAAAATTTAATTTAAAATAATTATTTTTGTTGCCTAAATTTTAAATTTGGTTTTGCCCTGAATTTTTGTTTTTGAAAAAGCTGGATTTAATATCTCCTCCCGCACCATCCACGCCACCATCCCCGCCGCCCCTCGCCCCGCTCGGTTTCTTTCCTTTTCTGCTGCCCATGCGACCCGCGCCTTTTCCTTCTTCCCCGCGCCCGAATTCCCCCCGTTTCCGCACCGCTTTCCCCCTAATCCCCCGCAATCGCCGCCGCCCCGCGCCATCTACGGCGAGAAATCCCTGCCGGCTCAGCCCTCCCCGACACCTATAAAAGCCCCCACCGGCCTCCCCTCTCTCCGCACTACCTCCCCCTCCACTTCTCTCTCCCTCCCGGCCACTCCACCGCCACCGCGCCGAAGCGCCCGAGCACCGCCGCCGCCCTCCTCGCCGCCGGCCTCTTCCTGGCCGCCTCCGGTAAGGTCGCGCCCACCCCCGGCTTCCCCTCGACCCCCTCTTCCCTTTGCCGCCCTCGTCATTCGCCGCCAGCCACCGGAGCTCCGGCGGGTGTGCCGTCCCCGAGCCCCTCCCTCACCGGCCGGCCACGTCAGCATGGCCGTGCCTGCGTGGTAGCTGGCGTGGTGCCACGGCTCGGCCACCTCAGCGCCACCTCACCCCGCCCGTGCCCCGTCAGCGCCACACCCCACCCCGCCACCTCAGCGTCTCCCCTCGGCCGTGGACCCTGTCTATCGGGCCCACATGTCAGTCCCTTGTCCGAAAATCCCTCAGGGCTAATGTCATTGCTGCCGTCATAACCCGGGATTCTCAGTTGAAAAATAATTCAGCAGAAATTAAATTCCGTGCTGACGCAATAATTCAGATTTTCCTTTAGGAAAATAATTCCAAAAATCCTGATTTTTCATTTTCTCTCTTTTCATACTTCCCGGAGTCTGTTCTCCTTCGTCCTAACTCCGATTGAGCCCATTCAAATTTCTAAATTCATCAAAAATTCCCCTCTATCCATTTCTGGCCTCAATTCAAATATTTTAAGTCAATTTGAATTTATTTTGAATTTATTTGAATTTGGTGTGTTATTTTCACGTGTAGACTTCGACGATTCGGGAGATTTCTTCGACGAAGATTCAAACCAAATTGAAGAGCAAGGCAAGTCACACTCCTTGATCATGTTGATCCCAGCTTTCAAAATAAAATTATGTTGTTTTAAATTATTCTGCATGCATATTTTTGTTCAACGTATTTCAATTCAGTTTTAAATATAGTTAATACCTACTTGTTAAATTCCTCCATTGATATTGAATTCCTCGATACCTTGTCACCCTAGAATCAAACTCTAGTTAATACATTAGTGTTGGCTAGAGAGTTTTAATCAAATGCTTAGACCTGCTTAGTTATAATATTTGTTTTGGGATACATTTTCACATGAAATGACGAACCTCTTTACATGAAATGTTAAGCTTTTCAAAGCTACTCTTGACTTTGGTGAGTCAAGGAGGTTTATGAAATATTTTGAAAACAAAATATAAAAACTGGTTTAGACTTGGGCAATTGGTTGCGTGGTGGGTGCAGGCATGCCCTGCTGGTCGGAGCCGCAGTGGTTGACTGTCGTGCATAGGGGTATGTGGTTGAGCCTAAGTCAATTAAGGACCGGTCTGTGAGCTACTGTTGCAAAGCCCTAACGTACTACCACATGGCTGGTATGGGACAACCCTGGCTGAATAATTTGCGAAGTCCCAATCTGAGTCAAGTCGTAGGTTGAAAGTGAGCGTGGTTGGTGCCATGTGAAGTCTTACTTGAGCGAGCATCGTTAAGCCATGAGAAGTCTCGCCTAGGCTCAAGAGGGGGTCCCGGTCTGGTGGATTCCTTACTGGCGTGAAACCTTAGTGTTGGCTTGGCCAGGTTGAAGGCTTTGCATTGTAAAGGCCTTGTCACGACTCCTTGCCGCACACCTAAGGAAGTGTGTAACTCGCGTGGCACAAAAGGATGATCGTGTCTTGTGGGTAAAGCTGTACAACCTCTGCAGAGTGTATAATCTATCCTGGATAGCCGTACCCACGATCATGGGCATGCTGAGTAAAAGTTTTTCATGGATTAGACTTTGTTTTTCAAAAATATTTTCGAAAACCTTGTGGATGGATGGAATCCACGAGAGATGAAAACCTTGCGGATGGATGGAATCCGTGAGAGATTGAAACCTGGTGGATGGATGGAATCCATCAGAGTTGCGTAGTGGAAGCGTGTGGATGGATGCAATCCATACGTGAACTTTTAGAAAAGATGGTCCGGGTGGGATGCCCGTGGATAGGTTGGTGTTTGGTCGGAGCCTACACTGACGGTATTATTTTCGATTATAGTTACTATTTTTACTTACTGTATTAAATTCAGCATTTTTAATCTATTTATTGTATTTCTTTAAATGTTGTTTTATGCAAACTAACCCTATAAGCCTTCCTTTGTTGCCTTTATCATTATGTTGCATTTCTCCGTGTGACTTGTGGAGTACAAGTTTGTACTCACCTTGCTATCTCCACACAGAGGAAGACGACGTCGACTACGGAGAAGATCAGAACGAGTAGGCCACGTCTTGCAGTTGTTTGCCTGTGGGCAGGCTTGGGCTTCGCCTTTTCAGCTTCGCTTCCGCAGTTTCTTTCACAGTTATTTTTGCCAATGTGCTATGATGTAAACACTGGCCATAAGGTCGTACTCTTTAAATTAAATAAATGTCATTATGCTTGGTATTTATCTTTGTTGTCCGCTATGTGCACTAGCTGATCCTGGACTAGTGTGATTTACACAGAGGATCCTGGAGTTGCTACTCCGGGTTCCGACAAACATAATGCTTCACAATTCACAATGCTACGATATTATACATGTAGAGGGAATCACTACCAAAAGGATTGTCCACAAAAGAATATTACCTGCCATCATTGTGACCAACCTGGTCATTATAAGAACTACTACCCAAGATGAAGCTTGCCTTCTGAAGTGGCAAAATCCCAAGCAAAAGCCCAGGCATCAGTCCCTCGTTAGATTATCACTATGCCAAAGCAAGAAGGGAATAATCAAGTGTGACAGTTTGTGGTAAGACCGTCAGGAGTACAAGTCGGAGCATTAGCAACAACACTATTAGCAGAAAAGGGAAAGGTATGTTGAGACCAGTCCAAGGAAGAGCGAATCATATTTCAGCCGAAGAGGCAGCAAGAGCCAACGACGCCATCGTTGGTGCGTTTCTAATCCACTCCAAACTTTCATTGGTTTTATTTGACCCTAGAGCTACACATTCATTTGTTTCATTGGCTTTTGTTGTGAAAAATCAATTGCCATTTACTACTTTACAAAAATCGTATGCTTTTCAAACACCTGAAAGTAGGATGGAATCTCGCTTTGGGTGTAATGACTTGGATCTGGAAATCCAAGGGGTGAAGTTCAAGACTAGCTTATTGCTACTAGAGATGAAAGGATTAGATGTCATATTGAGAATGCATTGGTTAACCAGACACAAAACCAAGGTGGATTATGAGAATAAGTTAGTCACTTTGATAGGACCAGAAGGACAAGAAGTGACAGTGAGGACAAATCCAGCCTTAATAAAAAAGATGAAAACAAGTGTTCATAATATCATAGTAGACGAAGGAGTTTCTCAAGTCCTGATAGTTCAAAAATATCCAGATGTTTTTCCAAAAGATTTGCCTGGAAAGCCACCAGACAGACATATAGAGCTTGCTATTGAATTAATACTAGGAACTAAGCCCATAACAAAACGTCAATACCAGATGTCAACACATGAATTGAAGGAGCTTAAGAAACAAATGGATGAGTTAATGGAAAAAGAATTCATACGTCCCAGTGTCTCCCCATGGTTAGCCCCAGTACTGTTTGCCAAAAAGAAAGATGGAAGTCAAAGGATGTGTGTAGATTACCGAGGATTAAATGCGATGACTATTAAGAATAAGTATCCTTTACCACGAATAGGTGACTTGTTTGATCAACTAAAATGAGCCAAAGTATTTTCTAAGATCGATTTACGATCTGGATATCATCAGCTCAATATCTGAGAATAGGATCGAGAAAAGACAGCTTTTACCACAAGATATTGTTTGTTTGAGTTCATGGTTGTACCATTTACATGGAACAACTTGATCATTTTGTGATAGTTTTCATTGATGATATATTGATATACTCCAAGACAGAAGAAGAGCATCAACAACATTTACATGTTGCCTTACGTAAACTGAGAGAACATCAGCTATACATTAAGTTCCCTAAATGTGAGTTTTGGATGAAAGAAGTAGCATTCCTTGGGTGTATTATTACAGAAGAAGGAGTAAAATTAGATCCAAAAAAGTAAAAGCCGTAATGGAATAGAAACAGCCAACCACTGTAACAGAAGTTGAAAGTTTTATGGGATTAGCAGGTTATTACCGCTGATTTATAGAAGGATTTTTGAAGATATCAATACCCCTCATCCAGATTCCCAAAAAGGATAATCCATATAAATGTGAAGAAAGTTTCCAAGAGTTAAATACTAAGTTAACCTCAACCCTAGTCCTTATACTTTCCAATCCTGGGAAAGATTTTCAAATCTACTGTGATGCCTCAAAACAAGGACTAGCATGTGTGTTAATGCAAGATGGAAGAGTAGTAGCTTATGCTTCAAGACAGTTACGACCTCACGAAGTAAATTACCCAACTCATGATTTGGAATTAGCAGCCATAGTGCATGCATTAAAAATGTAGAGACACGATTTGGTGGGTAATCATTGTGAGATCTTCTCTGACCACAAGAGTTTGAAGTACATATTTACTCAACCAGATCTAAATCTACGACAGCGAAGGTGGTTAGAGTTGATTATGGACTATGATTTAGATCTTCAATATCATCCTGGAAAAGCAAATATTGTAGCAGATGCATTGAGCTGGAAGACATATCATGGTATAACTTCTATTGTGGAATGTTCATCTCAATTACAAGAAGAAATTCAATGATTAAATTTACATATCGTTGAACAAGGTTGTATAGAAGCATTGGAAATACAGCAGACTTTGACAGATCAAATTAAGACAGCTCAAGAAAGTGATGAGGCAATACAGCAACTTAAAAAGAGAAGTCAAGAAGAGAATTCAACTGAATTCATTAAAGATGAACAAGGAATTTTGAAATTCTTAGGTCGCTATTGTATACTCAATAATAAGGAGTTGAAAGATTTGATCTTACAAGAAGCTCATTCGTCACAATTCGCTATACACCCAGTAGGAACAAAAATGTATCAAGATTTAAAGAAAAGATATTGGTGAAGTAAAATGAGAAGAGAAATAGCAGAGTATATCGCACATTGTGACGTATGTCAGAAGATCAAAATAGATCATCAAAAGCCATCAGGATTGTTAAACCCTCTACCAGTTCCTGAAAGGAAATGGAAAGATATTAGCATGAATTTTATCACGGGATTCCCCAGGACTTGTGATGGTTACGATGCTATTTTGGTAATTGTAGATCGATTGATGAAAGTGGCATATTTTATACCAATTAAACAAACTTGTGACAAGAACAAGTTGGCAGAACTGTATCTGACCAAGATTATGGTATTACATGGGGTTCCAAAAATAATAGTTTCAAATAGAGGAGCACAATTCACATCTACATTTTGGAAGAAATTGCATGTGGCAATGGGGACAGATTTAGTGTTTTGTACTACCTATCATCCACAAACCAGAGGACAAACTGAGCGAGTAAATCAGATATTATAAAACATGTTGAGAGCATGTGCACTAGTTTATGGAGCAGCTTGGGATATGTGTTTACCATTTGCAAAATTTTCTTATAATAATAGCTATCAAACGAGCATTAAGATGGGGCCATTTGAGGCTATGTATGGAAGAGAATGTAGAACACCATTGAATTGGACAGAAACCAGAGAACGATAATACCTTGGCCCACAAATTGTTTAGGATGCGGAAGCACATGTTAGAATCATTCGAAATAAAGTGAAGATAGCTCAAAACTGACAAAAGGACTATGCAGATAACCGTCAAAAGGACTTAAGCTTCGAAGTTGGATATTACGTTTACCTTAAGGTCACACCTTTCAAATTCATAAAGAGATTTCAAATAAAAGGAAAACTAGCCCCAAGGTATATTGGTCCGTACAAGATCATTGAAAGGGTAGGGGAAGTAGCTTATAAATTACAACTGACACCAAACTTAGCTAGAGTGCACAATGTATTTCATATGTCACAATTACAGAAGTGCCTTTGCCAACCTGCAAAACAAGTACCAATTGAAGATATAGATTTACAAGATGATCTGACTTACTATGAAGAACCGATACAAGTTCTGGAAACCACGGAAAGACAGTTAAGGAGTAGAAATATCAGATTTCATAAAATTCAGTGGCAGAACCATACAGTGGATGAAGCAACATGGGAAAAAGAGTTAGATTTGCAGTGAGAATTTCCTAACCTATTCCTTGAATCATGTTAATCTCGAGGACGAGATTCTTTTAAGGAGGGTAGTTGAAACAAAATCGAAATTGTAGAATTAATTTGAATTCTTGTCTAGATTTTATTTCTTTGAATCTTGGCCAAATTCTACATCTATCCCAGCCATTCAAGCCTCAATCTCCCAACCACATCGCTTCCTTGAACTATTTTTGTGCAGGCACTATTCACCGACTGAAAATATCACCGCCGCCTAATCTTTTCATCGCCACCCCTTCCTGTTACTTCATACCACTACCACACCCCTGCCAACTGGTCAGAGCCCATACCACCTCGTCTCTCCCGCTTCTGATACCCTCTTAACTACACTGGCAATGCGTCAACCAACTAGCAAGGCTCACCGCCGCCATAGCTCTTCCCTCGCCCTCTGTTTTCTCTCGGCCGATTGCCTCATGCCACAAACTGCTCCTTGTTTTCCACTCGGCCAACTGCTTCGCACCATAAACTACCTTGCTGCCTTGCTAGCTACTGCCAAGTTAGTGTACAACAACCCTGACACCCGACATACTTATTGACGGCCGAAGCTCTCACCTAGTCGAGCTGTCATGGCAAATTCACCGCTTCCATCCAAATTCACTCTCTTTGCCCTCATCCTCTCACTACCGACCTGACTCATCTCTGACTGCTTTTGACTGCTGCAATATTGTGCTCGAGACAACCCGTACCTCCCCTCTGCTAGTAGCGTTGTGCCTTCTTGTGCCTTCCTGACTTCTGCCATGCGTCGCCACCACCTTAGCCCCGCCCCTATGCCGAACCACCATGGGATGGCTATAAAAGCTGGAGACCCCCTCCAGATATCGCATAAGAGTCCAGTGAGCCACCACCACACCCCAATTGAGCTTTTGAGGTCAGAACGGTCAGATGTGTCGAAGACGGCGGAGATTCGATGTGATTGCGAGTCGTGAACAACAAGGAACGCGGAAGCTTCCTGGAAGGTGCAGGAGGGGCGAAATGGTCATTTCGCGAGGCTGCACAAGCGGGAGCGGGTTCCGTTGGATTTAGCGGGCGTAACGGGGTGGAGACCCGTTAGCCAAGGGCTATAAATAGATGTGAGGGGCTGCATGCCTCCTTATGGACTTGAGAGTGCATTAGGGTTTTGTGAGTCAAAAGAGGCTTTGGAGGTGGTTTTACCATTGAGCTTTAGTGGTTGGAGGGTTGGTATATACAGCAGGGTATGTCCCCTTCGTAGTACACTTCTCCCTCTCTGTGTGTTCCACCAGGAAAGAATGTAAAGAGAGCTTGTGTTCTTGAGTTGGGAGAGGTTGGAGATGGATTGAGAGTCTTGTAATCATTCCTCTTGTATCAATCATGTATCTCCTTTCCTCTCTATCAATATGAGATGGAGTTTGATTCAGTTCTTGTCTCACTGTTGTTTTTGCCCTACGATGCTCTCTAGGCTTGATTTCTTGATTTCGTGTTTTTGAATTGCTTCTTGTTGGGAAGGTCCAAAATGGATTGCTATGACATGGGAGATGCTCAAAAGCCATTTGGCTAGTTGATCCTAAGAGCAAATTTTGTTTAATTTCAGTTTTTGTCTTTTGGGCTCCTCTGTTCATCTCTTTCCTATTCTAGGGTTTTGATGAACCTCATGATTCCCTTGAGGAAATGGTCTAAGATTCTTGCTGGGATGCTCATAGATTATTGCTAACTCAATTGCAAAATCTCATGTGCAAAGCTCTTGTGAATCTTGAGAAATTTGAGTTTTTGTGTTGTCCCTGTTCAGTTCTTGTTCATCTCTAGGGTTTGAGATAAATTTTGATTTGCTTCACAAGATGGCCTGAGTTTTGGTCTGGAGGGTCCTGAAGCTATTGCTAATATCTCCACAAAGTTTCGTGGCCAAAGGATCAAGGGTCAGGAAGTAATTTGGTTTTTGGGCCACTTCTTGCAGGATTTCAGATTTTTGGTCATAATCTGAAATTCATGCTTTCAAGGTTGTTTTCTTTATTTCCTAGAGCCCCTCTGCTATTTAGTTTGTTGCTGTGTACCTTTGGGCTAAAGAGTGTGGAAGCAAAACCCTAATTGCCTCATAATCTGAAGATCTAGAACTTTGCCCAAAATTCAGTTGTCTGAATTTGCTCTCGGGTCCCCTGGGAACAGGAAGGCAGTCAGACCGCTTGGTGTATTGCGGTCAGACCACTTAAGCAAAGCCGGTCTGACCGGTGGCCTGTGAGCGGTCCAACCGGCATTAGGGGAGCGGTCTGACCGCCTTACCCATTGCGGTCAGACCGCCCAGGGTTTCTTGCTGCTGTTGGTTCTTGATCCTTGGCTTTTCTTGTTCCCTTTTTAGGTTTTCATTAGCCTTGTCTTCTTTCTCAGTATTCTTAAGTTTCCTCTGGCTTTTGAAATCTTTTTCATAGCTATCATAGCTATTGGAGAAGATCTTTCCATAAGCGCTTTCTGGGGGATGTTTTAAAAGTCGACATTCACCCCCCTCTGTCGCCATTTCGGTCCATCAAACCCTCCCATGGTCGTCAATTGTTGTTTTGACCATGGGTTCTCAAACCACTTCCCTGCCTGAAATCTTTGACCGCTCCCCTATTTGAACTCTCGACCACTCCTCTATTTGAACCCTCCGACCGCTCCACCGCTTGAAGTCTCCGACCACCCTGTAGTTGAGAGAAACTTCGACCGCGCTGCTTCGTGTCCTAAGCAACACCACTCGGACACCGTCCGATGCTTCTAAGCCACTCGTACACCGTCCGATGACCTTAAGCCACCTAGACGCCATCCAAAACCCACAACTACTCGGACATCGTTTGATCTCATTAGCAACTCATACACCATCCGATCTCTATCGACTTCGCACTCGACTTTGCTGGTAGAATTTCAAAAGTGATTCTGGGATAAGGAGATATCATAGGAAGCCACGAGATGGTTGGGTCCCATGACTTTTTCCTAGGATGGAGGCTTGGACTGAAAGGTGGTGGTGCGGATGGGCACCGAAACAGTGCGGATGGGCACCGAAACAGTGTGGATGGGCACCGAAACAGTGCAGATGGGCACTGAAACAAGGGTTTGTGGATGGAAGTTATCTCAGTGAAAATATGAAGACTAGAACCTTATGCCAAGTAAACAACATAGTGATCGCTCAATCACAAGCGTTGATTTGTCAAACCTAGTTTAGTAGTTGTACAAGTTCGATTGAATATCTACAAAGGGTGAAGGGAGACGAGGGAGTTTTTGTGGTATGGAAGGGGATATAACCATATTTCACAACAATAGGATCACTTCAAATTAGGCGAGGCCATAAGCCACCTGAGTTTATTCGAAAACAGTCCCCACTGGATAGAGGCTATATAAAGAATTGTGCAGCGAAAAGCCTTGTTTTCTTAACTCAATCGTGGGAGTTAAGAGATCTTGTGGGTATAGTTGGGCAGCTCTGTAGAGTCACAATTTAATGTTATTTGAATACGTCGTGCTTCCGGTAAATCAAACTGTGTTTAATGGGTAAATCCAACAGCAAAGCATAAGTAGTTTTGGAAATTTGTTAAAATTGTTAATCAAGTTGTTAAATCCCCCCAAATTCTTTAAGAAGGTTTTGATTTTGTGTTTAAATTTTTTTTAACTAAAATTGCATCCACAAATTATTAAAACCACTATACTTCAATCCCTTGGAAGATCCTGTGTGTAATTGAATAGTACTTTCCCATATGACTTATTGAGTACGGTGGTTTGTACTCATACATACTAAAAACATTTACAGAAAGTGTATGGCAAGAAAATGAGGAAGTCTACGAGGATGACGTGATGAAAAACTGCAAATTAGAAGATGTTTGGAATTAGGGTTATTCTCTGCTCAGGTACGCCTGTGGTGTTCTTTTGTCTTGTAATGTATCCAAGGGCTGCACGCCCTGCTATAAAACTTGATTGATAAGCCGTTATCTTATAATAAAGTTGGCTTTTGTATTCAAGTATGTGTTGGCAATGGTGTACACTCGACTGTAATATCTCGCAGCTGAACAGTCTTAGACAGTTGCGAGAGATTTACGACGTCCCTAAAAATTGGGTCATGACAGTTAAGGCAAGCTCACAGCACGCAGATCAATGCTGAGTTGACTACAGGATATTATAATGGGGCCAATCATTCCCCTCACTCTAATAGTAGTTAGCCTTAATATATAGTCAAGTGACTAGCATATATACAATGCAAGATGTTTCACTTTAGAGAGAGAGCTAATGGTTGTGATTCTCATGAGAGCTGGGAGCAATTGCAAGACCTAATGTCAAACCACTTCTAATGCTTTTAACTATGAATATTGCAGAAAATATTTCGCACCGACAAGTGGCTGCTACGCTAATATTGTTTTCGCGAGCAATGGTGAATGCTGATCATGTCATCCACATGGATCCAGATGCAGGCTGCCAGTTGCTTTGTGGTGTCCAAATCAAGATCTATTGTTTGGATCCTGATCAATCTGGAGATTGCATGCATCATCACATAATCGCGAAGTAATCAGCAAACTGGAACAACATGCTGTAGGTTAAGCAAGTGTGTTTGTGAATTGTGACCATCTAATATTTATCATTACTTTGCTAATGTATGTCATCGTACTAACATTGGCTGTGCAATATGCCAATATGTCAACTCCAACAAATCTACAGAAGTTCACGCGTTAGTGCTTTTTTCGACCCAATTAGTGAAATTTTTTCTGAATATTGTATATCAACATCTGTTTACACAAATAGATTTTCATTTGCAAATTAGTATTACTGGTTACTCCGCAATCGATTTAAGAAAATAGTTCCAAAAGGATTTACTATTGGATTTATATTGAAGCAATTCATGATCTGATTTGTGATAAATACTTTCAAACTTTGTTTACCTTAGTTTTCGACAAAACCCAAAAGCACTTTCCTAAACAACAAACATTGATCATGAACAGAAGCCCTTCAACACTAGATCTAGTCAACATCATGGTGGATACCAAATCTTCAAATTCTCCAAACAATGAGCAGAAGCAGAGATCTTGCGTACTTCCGGCTGCAACGTTAGCCCAATTTAGACACATTCCGAATATGAATTTTTTACAAATAATCTTTTTTATTCAAAATAACAGAAATATACCCGCGCCCATTTTTTTTTACAGAAATAGGCTCCAGTCGCCTAACCGTTGGGCGACTGGAGCCTATCGCCTAACGGCCAAGCAACACGCAAGCAATCCGCCAGCCGTTGGGTGAATTATTGCAGTCGCTGAACGGTCGGTGACTGCAATTGCTGTCGTCCAACCCTTGGGCGACTGGGCTTCCGCACGCACCAGCTTTGCACAATGATATGACCGCATGGGCCAGCTTTCCACAGTGAGAAGGCCAGACGAGACACCTTTGTGCAATGACAAGACCTGACGGCCCAGCTTTGCACAGCAAGAAGACTAAAGGGTGAGCTTTCACAGTCTGAAGACCTGACTAGGCAGTTTCGCATGCCCACATACCACACTTGGTAGTTTTGCGCAGTGACACGAACACACGGGCATCTTAAAGTTCCGACAAGGCCACAAGGGGCCCTATAAAAGGAGGTCGAAGAGATTTTTGAGAGAACACGCACAAGCAAACCCCACACTACACCGGCGCTTGCTTCACCACACCGGGATGGACAAGAGGCAGAAGAAGCAATGGGATAAGATGATGACGCAATGGGAGGAGAGCCACGACCTAGCATAGTTAGATGCTGCTCGCAATGAGAAAGCAAGGCTACTGCAGCCCGGGCAGAACAAGCCCAGCGTGCTACGAGATCAGCTCCCCGCAATGACACACCCTGTAGTAACAACCCCATCCCGAACGTTCCTACCGATCGTTCGCCGCAACACCCACCAAAGGGGGAGACGCCCCCCTTTGTTGGTGCCGGGACCCGTGCAAGTTTTTCAAGTCTAAGCACCGCCTCAGCCTAGGTATGCGTTACAAGCGTTGCGCAAACTACTCCAGTGACTATCCCAACCGCCGTCTAGACACCGTGACCCATCGGCAGCCAGTAAGGGCCAGGTGCACCGTTTTCCCCTACTTTTTCTCCTTGAATGTACACACTAACACCTCTCCCCTGTATTCATAGTTCCTAGAACCCCTATGTGGCTACTGCAAATGGATCGATCTTGAGATCCACCCAGAGGACTAGTGGGTCCTCAACTACGAGGAGTGGAATGTCACAAGGTCCTTCGAGATCTGGGAGGAGCACCGCAAGGACGAGCAAACCCTGCGTATACAACGCTAGACGAAAGCTCATCTCGAGGCGTGCACGTGTAGGCAGCGGGAGGCTCGCAAGAGGGAGCACGAGAAAAAGAGGGAAATGGTGACCAACACAAAAGAGGCCGCCAAGAAGTTCAACGTCGAGCTGGCACGGAAGGAAAAATGGCCCCCGTCCACACAGTAGGTCGTACGAGTAGTTGTGTTGGTTAGTCGCACATGATGCTCTATGTTATGCATGTAATCAAAACGTACGTGGCATATTACTCCCAACTGTATTATGAAGTCTATTTAAATTTAGAAAAGTTTATTTTCTCGTCTTTTCACATTCAATTATTCTCATAGCAAGTCATCCAACAATATTAACTTACAAGTTTTCCTCCGTGTACGAATTCCCGGTAATATCACAATATCACTTACCATTGTACTTACCGATCGTTCTAAATTTAATCGTTCTTAAAAAATCACAAATTTTTTACGCTCCAACAACATACAACGATCATAAACTTTTATTACAAATCCACCAGATTATCTTCCAATTGTAATCTACAAAATTTACAAAAATCTACAAAATTCACGAGGTGGAGTAGCATCTTGTTTGCAGTCGCCCTAAGGCTGGGCGACTGTCGATGATGTCGTCCTGTGGCTAGGCGATAGGTTCCAGTCGCCCAACGGTCGGGCGACTAGAACCTGTCGCCCAACGGCTTGCAGACAACGTTGTTGTTACTTGGCCGTTGGGCGATAGGCTCCAGACGCCCTATGGCGACTAGAGCCTATTTCTGTAAAGATGTTACCGTGGGTATATTTCTATTATTTTGAATAAAAAATAGAATATTCGTAAAAAAAATTCTTCCGAATATCCTATCCGTATGTCAAGAACAATTAAACATTTCATCGTATCTTCGAGATAAAAAGTAAACTATGGGATTAACTACTGATGCTGTGGTACCAAGCTAAGCTAACTCAAGCTTTGTGCCTCCCAAGCCTTGTACAACTTGCATCAGCACATATGCCATTAGATTAACTTCTGTTTAATGAGAATATACGTGTGCATTTTTGTGTCCAGCATCTGTGGGAAAGCAGCGTGCTTGGCAATGCTAGATAGGAATATATTTTAAATAGAGGTGTCCACTTCCCATTGGAAAGTTGCGTGTATGGCCAGTGTTGGTTCCAGGCCCATACATTCTGCAACTGCACCCCCACATTGCACTCCCCAAAGCAGAACAAACTTGAGCCTTTAACAGAGACCTCCAATGGACATTGTTATAAAAACGCCCGGCAAAATATGAAACAATAAAGAATAATCACTATATGAAATAAATATGAGACAAAGATTTAATGTAAAAAATCCTTATGGGAAAAAACCACGACGCACAATCAGCGAAATCACTATATAAAGAAGAAGTTGCAGGACGCTATTGGCGTATTACATGTGTAGATAACTCATAGCGTGCCGTCCAAACAATAATGAGGCTTACAAGAGTATAAATAGCCATGTGAACAAGAGTTCCCCACGAGGAAGAAATAGAGTCCTAGTCAGTAAAAAAACCAGAGACCTACTAAAAACTAGAATATTAACCTACTAAGAGATGAGAACATCCTGCTTGGTGACGAAACAGAATCTCAGAAGCTAGCAGTGAAGAGTTGTAGTCGGAAGTGCCTCGAGTAGCCACTTCTGACTTTAGTCGGCGCAAACACCTTTGGACAATATGATAGTGTAAGTCAGTGCAGAGTTCATCATAAACACGAAGATGATCTGATCATAACTTCTGACCAGTTTATATTACTGAACAGTCGTACTGATTGAAATATATCTTTTAGAGCAAAACCTAATCAGATTCTTAGTCGGACTAGACCATATTCAGATCAAAAAATATAACAATCTCCACTTTGACCTGAAGTCCTCTTATAGCAAAAAAAGAACATATGAACTTCTCAAATAACTTGTAAAGTACTTCTTATGCGTCAAACGTCCAAAAGGACTAATGAATAATACTGACCAAATCTGACCAGAGCTCACATTTAGCGATAGGAACTGGCTTTGTCATCACATCAACTATATTATCATGAATACTGATCTTGCAAACTTTAACATCACCATGAGAAATAACTCCTTAGATGAAGTGCTATTTGATATCAATGCGCTTTGTTCTCTCATGGAACATTTGGTATTTAGTGAGACATAGTACTCTAACTATCACAATAGAGTTGGTGCAAGATGTACTTCTACAAAGCTCAGTATATAGACCTCTTAGCCAAATTTGTGACGTTGACGAAGGGGAGGCTAACCACGATCCGATCGTGACCAGCAACCTCGCAATCGCTACACCGCTTCTCGATTGGTTACCAACCATGTCAAACACAATTGGCCTATTCACAAAGAATGGCTCTAGCAAATCGAAGAGAAGACGCAAGAGCAACAGTGGAAGAATTTCACTTGAAGATGGAATATTGATGACACCCAATTGTTTGACAGTAGCTAGTAGCCATCATGCAAACAAGAATTAAGTCTCCCATAGTAGAAACATCAGGGGGTTTTATACTAGGAACAACCCTCCTAGGTAGGTGTGAACGTTTTTGAGAAAAGATTTGAAGATAAGCCAGCCCAAAGACCATCCAAAAGCCTGTTCGCACGTCCTTTTGTTTTATGCGCAGTTCTTACTAAAACAGTCATAACTCCTTATTGGAAAGTCCAAACGATGAGCCGTTTGTTGGAGGTGACAGTAGACTTAATTATATTTCCATCCATATATATTATGCATGCTGAAACATTACAGGTTGGCCTTCATGATACTAGGAATTCTAATAGCCTGTTCGCGCATCCTTTTGTCTTCTACGCAGTCCCTACTAAAATAATCATAACTCCTTATTGGGAAATCTAAATGATGAGTTGTTTGTTGGAGATGATAGTAGACTTAATTATCTTTCCATCCATATGTATTATGCATGCTGAAACATTACAGGTTGGCTTTCATGATCCTAGGAATTGGAGGTTTTTATCAGCAATCGATGAACTCAGCCACTCACAATCGGAGCCAGGCCTTAGTCGAATCTTGATCAACAACTTCTCCGAAAATTCCTTCACAAGTAAACAATATTTATTAGGCAATATAATTTGTTCTATAATTAAATAATTAATTTGCCCAAGAAACGAATTCACCTGTTGTCCAAGGTGACGTGCACGCGCTCGTGTTATTGGACCTTGTATACTAGTCGACTCTTGAATTTTAGTAGACTCAACTACAGGTGTGTGTGCCACTGGAAGTGTATATGTGTCAGTGATGTCCTCATCATACTACCCTTCTTGAGAAGGAGTCGACATCGACTCTGGCTCTTCTTCGTCTCCCAAATATGGAGATAAATCAGCAATGTTGAATGTATTACTCACTCCATATTCCTCGAACAGCTCCAACTTACAGGCATTGTCATTGATCTTTGTAAGAACTTTAAATGGTCCATCACCTCGTAGCATTGTTTTGGACTTGTGCCGTTCTGAAAAATAATCCTTGCGCAAATGCAACCAAACTAGGCCGCCTTCTTCGAGAACCATCTCCTTCTTGCCCTTATCAAAATCAAGAAGTTGTAAAAGTGGTGCTTTAGTTAACTTATCTTTTAGCATGTTGAGGGCATCCTCTTGTGCTTTCCCCCACTTGATAGCACATTCTTTTTGGTTAACTCATTGAGTGGGGCAGCGAGTGTGCCGAAATCTTTCACGAACAAGTGATAGAAACCAGCGAGTCCACGGAAACTCCGCACTTGTGTGACCGTTGTAGGTGTAGGCCATGCTCGTATAGCTTCCACCTTCTGTTCATCCACTTCAATTCCTTGTGCGGTCACAACAAAACCAAGAAACACAACTCGACCTGTGCAAAATGTGCACTTATCAAGGTTACCAACAAGTGCGCCTCTCTCAAAGCAATATAAACTTGGCGTAAATGTTCCAAATATTCATCCAAATACTTGCTATAAATCAATATATCATCAAAGTAAACCACCACAATTTTTTCTGATAAAAGCTCTTAACACTTCATTCATTAAGCGCATAAACGCACTAGGTGCATTAGTAAGGCCAAATGGCATAACCAACCACTCATACAATCCAAATTTAGTCTTAAATGCAATTTTCCATTCATCACTCAGTTTCATTCTAATTTGGTGGTAACCACTACACAGGTCAACCTTAGAAAAAATAGTAGAGCTACTCAATTCATCAAACATATCATCTAACCTACGAATAGGATGACGATATTGAAAAATAATATTGTTAATAGCTCTACAATCTATACACATCGTCCATGATCCATCTTTCTTTGGCACAAGTAACACAGGAACAACACATGGACTTAAGCTCTCATGCACGTACCCTTTTTCAAGAAGCTCTTGCACTTGCTACTGAATTTCTTTTGTCTCCTTATGGTTGGTGCAGTATGGAGGACGGTTAGGCAAGGATGCCCCTGGGATAAAGTCAATTTGGTACTCTATTCCTCGCTTGGGCGGTAACCCCGCTGGGATCTCCTTTAAAAAAACATCCGCGAAATCCTACAACAAAGAAACAATCAAAACGGGCAAAAGTGGAGGGTACAACATTAGTGGAAAAGATAACATTCTTGCACACAAGTGCATAACACTTTGGGATTGTGTTTCTAACTCTCGCATCTCACTCTTTGTGGCTAACAGAACATGTCCCTTTAGTTGTATGTCTCTTTTCTTATCACTCTTTTCTTTCTTGTCTCTCAATTTGGGCTTGTGACTCTTGTTCTTCTTGTTGTGGGTGTCACTCATCCTCTTTCTTTTTTCTCACGCTTAGCCTTATCTAAATCATCCTTGAGTACTTCTTTTGGTGTCATTGGAACTAATGAAACCTTCTTCTCCTTGTGCATAAATAAGTACTTGCTGGAACGCCCATAGTGAACTGTATCTTTGTCATACTGCCATGGCCTCCCAAGAAGTAATGCACACGCTTGCATCGGTACCACATCACAATCCACAAAGTTAGAATAGCTACCAATAGCAACAGGCACTCTCACCATAGCAGTGACCTTCAGTTTCTCACATGAGTTGAGCCATTGGATGTAGTATGGCTGTGGGTGAGCACGTGTAGTCAAGCCAAGATTCTCAACCATCTCTGAACTTGCAATGTTGTTACAACTTTCGCCATTAATTATCACCTTGCATGAGTGCTCTTTGATCACAAATTTTGATTGGAATAAACTGTGACACTATCCTCTCTCTGCCTTTTCCATCTGTGAGCTAAGAACACGAAAAACGACGATGTTTGCATGGTTTGTATCATAGGTGATCTCCTCTGAATCAGACCCTGAAATGTTTTGTTGCTCCTCATGGTCAGATTCTTCTTCCTCTACGTCGCTTGCCGATGTGTACTCTCCATCTTCCTGAATAATAAGAGCGCATTGATTTGGGCAATCACGCATGTAATGCCCCTTCCCCTTGCATTTGAAGCATTCTATCTCCTTAGTTCTTCTTGTAGAAGCTATGAATGGTAAACTTGTGGCTAGGACAGCAGCGGTCTTCTTTGAACCAATAGGCCTATGTGTTGAAGAATCGGGATGCCTTGCTGATTGCTCCTGGCTAGGTGACATTGTGCTATGTCCTAAACTATTTACGGGCTTCTTGATCTGTGTATTGAAAGGTTTCCATGGTATGGAGGACCTGGAATAGTTATGGTTCATCCTGGTGTAGCTTTGCCTCTGATCATGCACCTGCTTTTTAGCCTTAGAAGCAAAATGGAACAGTTCATTCAAAGAATTGTAATGATAAAATCATGTATATTTTGAATCTCCTTATTCAGCCCACCAAGAAACCTGGCCATCTTCACATTTTCTTGCTCCTCTATATTAGCACGGATCATGCCAATTTGTAGTTCTTGACAGTATTCCTCGATAGACTTACTACCTTGATTCAATCATTGTAACTTATTAATCACATCACGCTCAAAATAAGATGGAACAATCTAGATCTCATTACCCTTTTCAACTCATCCCAAGTGCGAGGTGCATCATCCCTTCTTTTAAATTGACTCCACCAAATAGAAGCATAATTTGTAAACTCACTAGTAGCAGCACATACTTTTCTATTTTTAGGAAAGTCATGACAACTGAACTTTTGTTCTACTAGTAGTTCCCAATCAATATATGCTTCAGGATTATATTTACCATCAAAAGAAGGAACAGTAAATTTAATCTTACCCAAGCCATCATCTCTTCTCTCCTCATGACGATGAGGTGCATGTCCTCCATTACCGCCCATTCCTCCACGATTATGCCCAAGACGCTGCCGATCATGGTCAAAATCTAGGTCTTCTCCATTGTCAGCAATATAGTTGCCATTCACCTCCTCATGGGCAGCATACTGAAATGCGGCGTTCAAATTTGTTCGTGATTGGAGGAGGGCAGCAACAGCAATGTGATTTGCTCCAACTCGATCTCGAGGGCCTCACGGTGGTGGGTGCTGTCTTGGGGGAGTATGCTCAACTCGCTCAAGTCGTACTTCAATTCCTAAAATACGATTCTCCATACCATCCAGCCGAACAAGTACTTGATCGAAAAGCATCTACGCAAAGTGCCAGCAAATGCATCCATCAAAGCTTGAGATCGAGGTGATAGTGGCACTGCTTGGGGTTTCTCCACACCATCACCTTCATCTACACCATGAAATGAACCATCACGAGATCCATCTCGAGAACTTCTTGTCCCTGCCATGGTTAGAAGAAAACAAAAAGAATTCCTAACAAACTAAATACTTATGTGGACTACTCTCAACTTTCACAAATCTTACCAACAGAAGCTCTTACCCTTCTCGAAGATTGCTCATGTGCTGCTGGTTCATGGTAACTTTCAAACGGAAGTTAGTAAAGCGGTTACAAAGTACTAGAACACGTGATCAATGGCAAATTTGTGAAGTTCTAGGAAGGAATAAAAATTTATATCAAAGGAGTAAGCAATCAGTAATTTCAGAAAGTGCACAAATTGAATAACAGTTCGTAACTAGCTTTTATCCTAAGTTGCTGGTTAAACAAGGATGATATAGGCTATGGTCAAGTGCATATGAGTGTACGCAAACAATATAATCAATATATGCAACTCTAGAACATGAAGGATCAAATATAGCTAGCTGAATTCATATCAACACCCAACTGGACAGCAAACCGGTAATTGGCCTACAATTTTTTTATGGCCCTTTTTTTTGTCTAACCACAATCTCTTTTTTTTACTTTTGCCTTTTTGCACCAATACCAGATTGCAACTCAGCCAAGTATGGAAATCTCAAGTGGAGTTTAATCGTGAAAAGACAGCAGCAGCTACGTAACTTACAACACATGCAGATTTCAAAATACTGATCAAATAACTACCAAATTTTGCACGAAGGTGGTGTTTTGAATTAGGAAGCTAAAAAAAGTGGTTTGGATGCTCTGGATCGAAAGATATGAAATTTTTTGTGTCGGCTGCGCAGAGAAAATTTCTGACAGAAATAGGGCAAAGGCTGTTTTTAGGTGGTGTATGGTTTTTGTGTGTGGGTATCAAGAACTCCTCTCTTTGTTTTGAAATTTTTTGGCTCAACAAAGATGATCAACAACTAGACTCGACTAGTACGGACAAAAATTCAATTAAGCAAACTGAAACTAACAGATTGACAACAACAATGGGCTAGGAATTGAATATTTTGTAGGGCTAATTTTCTGGACTTTAAGTAAACAAAAATTAATCAAACAAAACTAGGGGATAAATGAATTCCTACCAGCAACATAGGCTCTGATACCACCTAATATGCACACGCCTCGATTTAAGATGTGTGCATGTGAGTTGGCCCGATCTTCCGTCATAGGAAAAATCTGATAACTTGAGTTGCGATGTTGATGAAGGGGAGGCTAACCACGATCCGATCGTGACCAGCAACCTTGCAATCGCTACAACGCTTCTCAATTGGTTACCAACCGTGTCAAATATAATTGGCCCGTTCACAAAGAATGGCTCTAGCAAATCCAAGAGAAGACGCAAGAGCAACAGTGGAAGAATTTCACTCGAAGATGGAATATTGATGAGACCCAATTGTTTTACAGTAGCTAGTAGCCATCATGCAAACAATAATAAAGTCTCCCATAGTAGAAACATCAGGGGTTTTATACTAGAAACAACCCTCCTAGCTAGATGTGAAAGTTCTTGAGAAAAGACTTGAAGATAAGCCAGCCCAAAGGTCATCCAACTGCCCATTCACGTGTCCTTTTGTTTTCTGCGCAGTTCTTACCAAAACAGTCATAACTCCTTATTGGAAAGTCCAAACGATGAGCCGTTTGTTAGAGGTGACAGTAGACTTAATTATCTTTCCATCCATATATATTATGCATGCTGAAACATTACAGGTTGGCCTTCATGATACTGGGAATTCTAATAGTCTGTTCGCGCATCCTTTTGTCTTTTGCGCAGTCCCTACTAAAACAGTCATAACTCCTTATGGGAAATCTAAATGATGATCAGTTTATTGGAGATGATAGTATACTTAATTATCTTTCTATCCATATGTATTATGCATGCTGAAATGTTACAGGTTGGCTTTCGTGATGCTAGGAATTAGAGGTATTTATCAGCAATCGATGAACTCAGCCACTCACAATCGGAGCCGGGCCTTGGTCGAATTTTGATCAACAACTTCTTCAAAAATTCCTTCACAAGTAAACAATATTTGTTAGGTAATATAATTTGTTCTGTAATTAAATAATTAATTTGCCCAAGAAACGAATTCACCTGTTGTCCAAGGCGACGTGCACGTGCTCGTGTTATTGGACCTTGTATACTAGCCGACTCTTGAATTTTAGTAGACTCAACTATAGGTGTGTACCACTGGAAGTGTATGTGTGTCAGTGATGTCCTCATCAGGATTCCTCTTCAAATTTAGAATGTGTCAGATCTCTGACAAGGTTTTGATGATGCCATCAAACATCTTGATCTGGGTGGAACCGATGCATGAAATCTTGCATAGAGTATTATCTCCCATGAACACTAATCCACTTGGAATAGACTCATAAGTAATGAACTAGTCATGGTTCAATCTCATGTAGAAAGTGCATGCTGAATCAAGAATCTATTTATCACTAGTTTTGGAATCGCCAGCAAAGGCAAGAAGTATCTCCCATTTGGGACCTTTTTTTGTGACAATAGTGGCCTTAACTTTATCATCTTGTTAATCTTTCTTAGAACTATTATTTCTCTTCTCCTTATTCTACAGTTTATAGCACTCAAAGTTATCGTGTCCACCCTTCTTGCGGTAGCGGCATGACTTCTTAGCTTTGACTTTCAAACGACCTTTGTATCTACTCAAGCTTCTGCCTTTGGAATCACTATCAGAGACCTCTCAACTGGTCTGCCTCAAACGAACAAACCTTCCGCATGCGAACTTGAGCTCTAGCTTGAAACCATACTTTTCATCTTTTTTTGCATACAGAGCTTTATATACATCCTTTAGATTAAGAGTGTCTTGACTATAGAGAATTGTGTATCTAAATTTAGTGAATGAAGCAAGTAGCGAATATAACAAAATAAGACCCAAATCTTCATCATTGTATTTGACCTCCATAGCTTCAAGGTCAGTGACCACATCTTTAAACACGGTCAGATGATCTTGGACCAATCCGCTTTCTGCCAACTTGAGTGAGAAAAGCTTGTACTTCACATGTATCTTGTTGATCAGATCCTTGGTCATATAGATCTATTCCAACTTTAGCCATAACTCAGCAACGGTGGTCTCCTTCATAACTTTCTGGAAGATATAATTAGAAATATGAAGATGGATTCGGAGAGAGCCTTATGTCTCTCCTTTGCTTCTCCTCAACGAACCATGCAGCGGGCATCTTATCGATTCCCAATAACGCATTATCTAAATCAAGCTATGACAGAACAACTCATATCTTGACTTGCTAGAGAGAATCTTGTGTCATGATCCAGTAGAAAAAGATCATAGTTGATTGATACCATGTCAAGTATGACCTAGATTGATTAGGTGAAAAACGAAGGTTCGATACTACTTATTATAAAATGCAAGGCAAACTATAAAACAATGAAGAATAATCAAGAGCACGAAATAAAGATTTAATGTGGAAAATTCTTGTGAAAAAATCACGGATGCACAATCAACGAAATCACTATGCGGAGAAGTTACAGAACATTCTTGGCGTATTAGATATATATATATAACTTGTACCACATTTTCCATTCTATCATAAGGATTATAGGGGGCATACATAGCATTGGGAATAAAAGTCCATGACGAGGAGGAACATAGTCCTAGTCAGCAATGAAATAAAGACCTACTCTGAAAATGGAACAGTAACCTGCTTGCAGATGGGAACACCTCCGCTCAAAGATGAAACAAAGTCTTAGAAGATAACAGTGAATATTTGTAGTTGGAAGCGCCTCGAGTAACCACGTTTAACTTTAGTCGTCGCAAATACCTTTGCACACCATGATAGTACAAGTTGGTGCAGAGTTTATCACTAACACGAAGATGACCACAATTATAACTTCTGACCTGTTCACATTACCGACCAGTCATACTGATCGGAATATGTCTTTTAGAGTGAAACCTAAGGATTCTTTAAGTGGTCGAACCCAATCAGATTCGGATCACAAAATACAACAGACAACAACTATTCATCACAGCCAATTCCATGCCTTCTTCACCACAGATAAATCCACAAGCAAAAGTGGCAACACACCACAACCACATCTTGTAAACTTTGATAGTCATAGCCCCTGTACAAGTGATCATCGTGGGTCATATGATGCAATTATTGAAATTGTAGTAACAGTATTGATTGTACATTTGTAATATAGAAACTTTCATTTGTCTAAAGGATCTAGGATCGTGTAGTGTAGAGGAAGTTTAAGGGTGTATCTGCAGGAGACCACATCCTAATAACTACTTAAATACAACCAACAGGGTGAGGTGGTTCATCCTTGCAAGTAATAGCTGCAAATGCTAGATTTTACCTGACCTCAATCACAATCAGAATCCTAGCTCACATTTTCTCCAGCGGTCCAGATCAAAATTCTAAAAGGATAAGGAAAAAGAAAGTTGCTCTCTCATCTCATCAGAGATGACGTCATTTGGTATATCTCTTCAGATTGTAGAGACTCAAACATGTACCAAAGAAATTAAGATAATACACTCTCATTTTTAAAAAAAGAAAAGTGCCAATTCACATCAGTTTCCTAGTCAGGTGGTTTCTTCAACAGTGAAAAAAAGATAATCTAACTAACATGTTTTTAGTCTATTTGCCGACGATTTTTGCCGCATTTCCACAGGTAAACACAAACAGTAGGCCATGATAATTGGCTCCCCACCCCGGGGGCCTTATAAATAACCGACCAAGTTGCCTAGAGCTTACCAAGGCACCCTTGGGAGGTGAGCACAACACACTAGCTCGACAGTGTGCTCTGGTGAGACCGCCAAGAAGGTGCCTAACCATACAAAACTAATGCTAACACGAGCAGAGAAAGAGAGAAAAAACACTCTATCAGACGAGAGCAGTGTGAACTTATAGAAGAGGGGAGAGAAGATGACTAACTGAAGTAATGGATGTTGAGTCGAGGCAAGGTCCCAAAGAGGACTCCATGGCTGCTGCCTCTGAGGTCTCTGTTGACTGGAGGGGCAGGCCCTGCAGCCCTCACAAGCATGGGGGCATGAAAGCTGCTGTCTTTGTCCTAGGTGTGTGCATACTTTCCTCTTTCAATTTGTAACTCATTTCTTTCTGGGAGGTTCATATCTATGTTGATTGATGTGCTCTGTTCTTGTTCTCTGGTTAGTGAACATGTTGCCTTGTTTGCTGTATGCTGTTGGCAGGGATCCAGGCATTTGAGATCATGGCGATTGCGGCGGTGGGGAACAACCTCATCACGTACGTGTTCAATGAGATGCACTACCCGCTATCCAAGTCCGCCAACATCGTCACCAACTTCATCGGCACCATCTTCCTCCTCTCCCTGCTGGGCGGCTTCCTCTCCGACTCCTACCTCGGCAGCTTCTGGACCATGCTCATCTTCGGCTTCGTTGAGCTCTCCGTAAGTGCAAATCGAACTAACCAATTTTTGGGTTTTACATTTAGTTATGAGCAAAATTGATGGTGTATGGAGCTAAGAATTAAAGGTGCTAACTGGAGCTTTTTCCTGATTGCATTCTTGTTTCTGTGTCCAAGAGGGCCTCATCAGGAACAGTATCATGTTATTCTATTTAATTTATGTCCTTTCTGGTTACTACTAGTTTTCTATAAAACTACAAAAGACGCAGAAAAAAGATTCGCCAAAAGGCAAGTGCAACTTTAACCGCTGCAACGAAAAGATTTTGTGGCAACATGTTTGAGATATAATTAAGTTGGTGGCAAAAATGTTGAGAAACTAGACATGGTAAAGTTGAAAGAACATTGTGCCATTGTGGCAGCAAGCAAATCATCACCACCTCCTCCAATGCCGTCTAGTGCGCCTTCATTGCGCGGCCAAAACACCAATCACTCCTCCTAAAAGGAGGACAATTATATCTCCCTTTTTTTTCTTGTAGGTTCAGAGCATCAATGGCGACAACAACAATGCTACACCAACTTTCTGAACAATATTTTTGCTTTTCCTTTTATGTTCCAGGGGTTCATTCTGCTGGCGGTGCAGGCGCACCTGCCGCAGCTGCGGCCGCCGCCGTGCGACATGATGGCGGCGAGTGTCGGCAGTGGCGGGCGGTGCGAGGAGGCGAACGGGGTGAAGGCGGGCATCTTGTTCGCGGCGCTGTACCTAGTGGCGGTGGGCAGCGGGTGCCTGAAGCCCAACATCATCGCGCACGGCGCCGACCAGTTCCGGCGGGGCGGCGGCGACGCGGCCGGCGGCGGGAAGCGGCTGTCCAGCTACTTCAACGCGGCCTACTTCAGCTTCTGCGTCGGCGAGCTGGTGGCGCTCACCGTGCTAGTCTGGGTGCAGACGCGGTCCGGGATGGACGTCGGGTTCGGGGTCTCCGCCGCCGTCCTGGCGCTCGGCCTTGTCAGCCTCGTCGCCGGCGTCTTCTTCTACCGCAACAAGCCGCCGCAGGGCAGTATCTTCACGCCCATAGCCAAGGTACACCGTACCAACGTACAATATTCCTGAACAGTAAAAAGTACGTACTAGCTATAGCGAATAAGTGGCTATCGCTATAGGCGTATGAATTTGTACGCTTTTTCCTGTATTTTATACACTTGGAAGTTGGAACATAATAAGTAGAGATGGAACCAGGGGACATACAAGTAAAAATTCATGTTAATTTCGAGGGCAAACATACAAACAAACTCAGTATTGCACCGCACTGTTGAAGGAGAAGTGGATTAAGTAGATTCAGGTATATTTGGAACAACTGAATTTTACTGGAGTATATAATTCCCGTTGGAATCCTGCAAATGCAACTGTTCGCGGCCCTAGCTATACGTATCGTTGGCTAGCTGCATACATATAATAGTTGAGATCCAATAATAAGAAGCACTAGCCACATTAAAAGTTTAAAAATTGTATGGATGAATAGGATTGTGTGTATCAAACGATTTAAACAAGAAAAAGTTTGATCATACGTATCATCATGATTCCTCGTTTAGAAAGTACTCCAGTCTCCAGATATGCTGCTTTAGGAGCAAAGCTAGCCGCCTGCGTTTAATTAATTTGCAAATCTTTGATCCAAAAGCCGATCAACAGTTGTCTACGCTGAAAATATTAAAGGAGTAATATTTGCAAAAGTAACATATAGCTATTAGCCTATTACAATTTTACAATGAGTTGGTGTATATGAAATGAAATATTTTTTTGTCGATAGGGTATACATAAATAGTTAAGGCCCTTTGGAGGTTGGAATATTGCACGAGCTCCCTTTCAGTTACGTAGAAATCGAACCGTTTCACGTAAAATTTCAGCGAAATTCCCAACGGCGACTAAAATTGCATGCACGAAGGAGTGAATATATTGGTGATTTGATTTACAGTACACACCTCTCCTTTATTCTGGGACAAGTCGACAAGAGCTAGTGGCACAGCTTTGTTTCGGGTGGGTCAACAACACTAGTCTGGCTATTGGAAGGTGCCTGTGATTGCCTGCTCATATTGGCAGCGGTGGATGGATTTTTGCTATGGTCGACGGTTTTAACTGAAAATGAATAATTTTGGTTAAAATAAATGGTTTTTAGAGGAAGAGATGAACGGTAGAAAAAATGAAGAAAAGATATATACATAAAATAGGAACGACTCTCTGTTTTAACCCTAGAGCAAGACGGGAACGAGAAAGTGAAAAATCCATTTTAAGAAGACAGATTGGCCTTAAAATCACAGAATTGGAGAGGCCCATTCTTTTACGCTCGTGATGCATCAATCATCATATGTGGGGAGACATGCAACATGACGATATGTGTGATAATGTGACATGCATGCCCAAGTGGGACACCACCTAGCTAGCTAGCTTCTGTTATTCTTGATCAAACCAAGATGTAGTAACGATTATCTATAACTTGCATTATTTCCTCCTTAAAATCGTGGTTTGTGCATGAAATTCAATATACGTAGGTCTTCGTCGCGGCGGTGGCCAAGAGGAAGCAGGTGAGACCGTCGACGGCCACCGTGCAGGCCATCGCCGGTGCCCACGAGATTCCTCTCAACAGCACCAACATCCGCCGCATCAACAAGTTCAGGTACAGACGAATTCATTCGCAACATGTCACACTGTTCATACGCATGGCTTACGTACGCATTGGAAGCTCATGCATGCAACCCATCACAAAACTGTTCTTCTCGGAATGTGTTCCATTCTTCCTCTGCAAATAAATCAAGGTTCTTGGACAAGGCGTGCGTGAAGGCGCAGGACGGCGGCGGCGCGGGGGCTGCGGCTAACGGGAACGGCAAGGAGAGCCCGTGGCGGCTGTGCACGCCGGCGGAGGTGGAGCAGGTGAAGGTGCTGCTGTGCGTGGTGCCCATCTTCGCGTGCACCATCTTCTTCAACACCATCCTGGCGCAGCTGCAGACCTTCTCGGTGCAGCAGGGCAGCGCCATGGACACGCGCCTCGCCGCCTCCTTCCACGTCCCCCCGGCGTCGCTGCAGGCCATTCCCTACCTCATGCTCACCGCGCTCGTCCCAGCCTACGAGGCCGCCTTCGTGCCCGCCATGCGCCGCCTCACGGGGGTCGACACCGGCATCACCCCGCTCCAGCGCATCGGCGTAGGCCTCTTCGCCGTCACCTTCTCCATGGTCGCCGCCGCGCTCGTCGAGTCCCACCGCCGCCAGACATCCCTCTCCGGCGACGGCCGGCTCCTCTCCATCTTCTGGATCGCGCCGCAGTTCCTGGTGTTCGGCCTGTCGGAGATGTTCACCGCCGTAGGGCTCATCGAGTTCTTCTACAAGCAGTCGCTCACCGGCATGCAGGCCTTCCTCACCTCCATGACCTACTGCTCCTACTCCTTCGGCTTCTACCTCAGCTCCGTCCTCGTGTCGCTCGTCAACAGGGTGACCTCGAGGAGCTCCGCCAATGGCGGCGGGTGGCTCAGCAACAACGACCTCGACAAGGACAGGCTCGACCTCTTCTACTGGCTCCTCGCCGCGCTCAGCATCCTCAACTTCTTCAACTACCTCTTCTGGTCGAGGTGGTACTCCAAGAGCGCGGAGACGGTGCAGGTCGCCGGAGTTGGAGGCGACGATGGTCATGCGCAGGACAAGGGTGGTGCTTCCGAGATTAGCATGGTCTCTGACAAGCAGGCCCGGGCCATATCAAGTATATTAGTGAATTAATCAATCAACTTAGTCCTTCACCTCTTTTTTCCTTTTGATTTTTATGGTTTTGTATTGTATGGAAAAAATGGGTAAGGGAAGGTGTATAAGGGTCTCCTATTAATCAAGGAGAGGAAATGTTGTATCAATTAATTAATCACAAGGGTTTAGGTGATTAATTAATTTATTAAACTTGGCTAGGTCAAGTTGAAGGGTAGTGGTTTGAGTTTGACTCCTGCAAGGATGCATGAGTAGTACTGGGGTAGGGATCAAGTAGTTAGGGGGTGTTTGGGACTGCTCCACAAACTCTGCTCCACAAACTCTACCTTGGAGCAGCTCCACAAAAAACCTAGAGTTTGTGGAGCACCCCTTTAGGTGCTCTCACAACTCCACCTTTTTTTCCTCGAACAGAATGCGTGGAGCTGAACCTGTTTGGCTAAAAAACATAGAGCGGAGCTGAAAAACGTGGAGTAGAGCAGTCCTAAACACCCCCTTAGTCCTCTCCTTGCATGAGAGGAGCAAATATGTAAATGCCTAAGGATTTGTCATAAAGCAAAGCACTAAATTAGTTGGTGCCACTAAACTTCCAACGATTCAGTACTCGCTACGAGGTACTCCGACGTCGTCTTGACGTTTGCACGCGCGACCTCTATCATGTAACTTTGACCGCTAATTTTTCTTACAGATTTTAAGAGAATGCTTCTTGCAGCCAATGTTCATTATGATGCTAGGCGTTAGTCAGATCGTAGACTGATATCTAGTGTCTAATCACTGATTAGGTCGACAAAGTGATCACCTAGGTAGGATAAATTGGCTAGGCGAGAGGGTGACGCCTAGGTAGGCTAGGTGGCTGCCTTGGGGAACATTGCTTTTAAGGACCATGTGAGAAGTTCACGATAGTGTTGTGATGAATCATTACAAGTTTTATGGAGTAGTTATTTGATTTTGTAAAAAAATGAATTTTGTCTAGATCAGTTTCAGATTTTTTTCAGGAAAACCAGTCATACCACCGATATTACAACGGTCATACTGCAGAGCAGTAGTATTGCGAGTTACTTGCCAGTTATCATTTTTTATAGATGTCCAGTTGCGGGGAGCGGTCGTATCACCTTGTGGTGGGCAGTAGTACCAGCTTAGGTAAAAATTCTTAGAATTTAGGAATTTCATTTTGGTTTGGTTTGATTTGTGTTTGGTCACTAACGTGGGGTTGTGAAGAATTTGTGCCTAAAACCAATTTCTTTGTCTTTAGATGTGCAAGGTCGTTTGAAGTCAACCATAGTCAACAGTAATGATTAGAGCTATGCTTATGGAGCCGAGGCCCAGAACGATCAAGTATGCTGGGTGAGATGGCTGAGTTCAAGTATGGCATGAGAAAGCTGAAATGTTGAAGGGAAGTTTGAGCGACGAGTTGCACTATGTGGTTTGGTTGGTCCAAGTAAAGCATTGTCTAGTGGAACTGGAACGGGAGAGATTTGCTAATGCGTGGCAAACTAGTGATACACCTACACGTGGCAAGCATATCGATTTCTTGCAGTAGAATATAAAGGCCGAGTTAAGAAAGGGTATTTTGGTAAGTTGACCAAAATACTAGGAACTTCATTAGATCAAGACCACAGTGCTTGAGTGGCGTTTGAAAAAATGGTTTAGGTCAAGGAGAAACTGAGAAGATTAAAGTGGATCAAAGATTAAGGAATTAATAAGTAGATTCGGGGTTATGTGCTTTGAAAAGTATCGTGTAATGTGTGAGTAAGACCCGTATTATGTGGGTTAACATGTTTCCCCAATTATGCTTAGTGGATAGTATCAATAAGAATTAGATAGGACTGATTGCCTTGTCTATTAAATGAGTTGGAATAGAGACTTGTTAGTTAATCATCCTAAGCTTTCTTATTGAAGCTGACTGTTCTAGGGCTAGGGTTAGAAATGTGTGAGTATTGTGGTGTGCTGTCTTGAACTCTAGATGGAGTGGTTGTAAAACCTTCATTCTCAAATAACAATAGAACAACTTTATTCATCTCTCTTGTTTTGGTTCATTTACTCTTGCTTTGGTTTGTTTTAATCTTTTGTATCCCCTTCTTGATCTTGTTGGATGCCAAGAACATGTAAGTAATGGAGATATCCTATGAAAATCAATTCCTATCTATCTAGGTATCAGATCAAGTTTGTTCATCTCTCTTGTTTTGGTTGATTTTCTTTTGATTTGGTTGGTTTTAATCTTTTCTCTCCCCTTCTTGATCTTGTTAGACGCCAAGAACATGTAAGTGATAGAGATATCCTGCGAAAAGCAATGCCTATCTATCTAGGTATCAGGTTTGTTAAACTCTTGAAGTTGTTTGATTTTTTGCTTGATTTGGCCTCTCCGAGTGATTTTTTGATCTAGCCATTTTTGGCTCAATTCCTTGGATATTCTAGCTTCCATGATATGTGAGAATATATCTAAAGCCATCTTAACCATCATCCACCCACAAGGAAGTCACATTCATCATTTTTGGTTTTTAGCCGGTTTTGGTACAACCTTCCTTCAAATGGAAAAAGGTTACAGCTTTTGTCGGATCCCGAGTGTCGAATACTCATAATCCTCGTGTATGTACCATACTAGTTCCATAATCAGTGGCTCGTCTACACATTCATAACATTGAAATCATATCTATATGCATTCTATTCATACAACTTACCACAATAGGTTATACATATATGACATATATCAAGTTTATAACAAAAATGTAATATTCTAGAATAAAAATCCTCTTGAGTATCTATGCGTACGTAATTTATGAGAAGGAGATATGAGAAAACGGGATGTGTGGATTTTAGAGAAGTCGGTTCCCTGGAGCGTACGGAGAGTTAAAGATTAGATCAATTGTGTACCGTGATATAAGAGGACGTGGGTAGAGGAAGACCAGAATAATCCCTAGCCACCTAGCTTTCCTTTTCTTCTCCTGGCACGGCACGCAATCTGCTGCCTAGCTAGGCTTCATCCAGCGCCTCGTCGCCGGTGCTTCCGTGTCGCCGCACGTCCAGCCCTCGCGTCAGCACGGCGCTGCGCGCTACATCGTCTACGCCTGGCGCGCAAGAACCAACATATGCATGCGTCCATGTGCCCAACTGCCGACTAGTTGATCACACACACATGCTGCACGCATACGTGCTACGTGGTTGCATGCATATGCTGTGTGCTAGCCGCGGAGAAAACCCAAGGAAGTCAACCTCTACAATGATTGACTAGAAGAGGTGATCTCTTTCTTTGTATTGGCTTCCATGGTTTTGAACAGTAGCAAATTTGATTGTGGGTAACGACTTGATTTACCTCTGTTGCTTATTTTTAATTAGAGGATAGTTTCCATATTAAAGAGAGATAAATACTCATCGGGAAAAAATCGGATAGTAGATTGGTTTGATCTATGGTATTCTTGTACTATTTTTACGGGTAATCCATAGCCATAATTTGAAAATTTCGCCTACTAGAGAGTGGTAGAAAATCTCGATAGCTTTTTGTAGAATTTTTATTCATACCAATCGGATGAGTAAATTGGGAGATATCTGCTGTCCGACAACTATATCGTGTTTTGACAGTCTGTAGCAATTAGTAGATTAAAAATAGTAAATTATATAATCTAGGAATTTGGTCAACATGAATTCTTAAGGTTTCCATAAAGTTCAAGAACTTAATTTTTAGGTAAGTAGATTGGAAGGTAGGAGTTTTGGGAGGCTACAGTCTGGTACCGGTTGCTGGTGGATGCAGTCGTGGGAAATATTAATTTGACTAAATTAATTCTAGAATTAAAATTTAGGAATAACTAGAAAGTATTAGATAATTTTTTGCAATCTCTGAAAATGCTATGGTTTACCTTCTTTGTATATGTAAATAATTAGATATGGAATTTTTAAAACTGTAGTTTTGAAGATAACTGATCTATTTTCTGGGTTAAAAACATGGGTATAGATGATTTAATCTGAAAAATTGGCCAACTAAGAAAACATTGAGAATTTTGTGTAAATTTTAGAACTGGTATGGTTCCTATTTTATGGTGTGGGAATTGAGAGTTATGATATTAGCATCGGATAGCAAGGGGACTACCTGGTAAAGGGGGGAAAGGGTGGTTCTGGGATGTGTATAGGAGTGTTGTTGATTAATTGATGTCTTGCATTGCTATAGTATGTATTGAGATTGAATATTCACTATGGGAGGTGTAGCTTCGGGTGTGTTGTCACCTTCAAATCATTCCAATAGTCATAATTAAGAAAAAGGTAAGTGCATGGTAGAATGGTATTCAAGTGTTTGAGTTTGTTATTTGTTTAAACAACTACTTGCCATGATGATTTATATGATGATTCTTATTCTTAAATTGCTCTTATGTTTATGGTCAATGGTAATTATGTCAATTGATTAATGCTACTGGTTAACTATTGAAAAGAGATAAACATTGCATTGCATATGAGTAGTGTTCCAAAGACCTTCTAGGTAGGCACTCCATAGGAGAGAAGATGAGACCCTGTATGAAAAAGAACAGGGTAGCCTTGTATGAGAAAAGGACACGGTGAGAGCCCGACTTGAAAAGACCTACTTTGGTAGGCACTCCACGGGATTACAAAAATAGCCGACCGACCAAATAAATATATATACCAACATAGTACAATGGAAGACAAGGTAAATAAACCAAAATATGTCTGGGGGTATGCCATCCATATCCCACAAGCAACCGACAAGGATTAAGTCTTAGGATGACCCATTGTCGTACCTTTCAGTATCGGGCACAAAATAAGTATCATCGAGGATTGTTTCTTCTTCATTCTCTGAGCAACAATTTAAGCAAGGTTGGGTATATTGTATACTTAGCAAGATTTATAGTGTATCACAATATATTATATAAATGCAAGCCTAACCAAACTATGAGGCTCTATGCTACAAGCTATTTTTAGCATGAAGCAAGTTTTCATTTGCAATATTGATAGGTAATTATTTGCAACAAAAATTTAAATAGCAATTACCGTGTAAGTAAATAACAAATATATAACTTAGAATAAGAGTAAATCACAACCCTTCTTGGCTGTGATCAATGAATAAATTTAGGCCATAGACATGCCACATACATCACAACATACCATCCCACCATTTCTAACCAAAACCGTTTTGTCAAAAATAAAAACTAGACCAGTGTAGCTACACCAAGCATGCTCTTGACCACGTGCATGACTATTTAAATAGTTTTGCACTCTCAAGAGGTTGTACTATTTTACCCATATGAGATAATCAACTATTCTATCGGCCACTACACGCTTTCTTAGACATATGATGAAGTGATTATTATAATACCTTTACATCATCTAGACCTAACTTTGCACTAGCCCGATGAATGGCAAACCCTCACTTCAGTGGATACCCTCCCTTTAGTGAGGCATTGCCATTATATTGACAAGTTTTGGTCTCAACGCCTTGGTGAAGGGAGCTCCTACGAGCATTCTACGTGATATGTTCTTACTACTACAGCCTACCAAAATGTAAGGCTAGTCTTGCATAATTTAGTTAAAGCCAGGGCCCCCATAATAGCACATATGGTTGTACAGGTAGACTTAAATGTGCAATAATAGAGTTCGGTCCTTAATTGACCCGGGCGAGAATCTCTCCTTATCTACATATGAGATCACATTGCCACATTTTTCAGTTTATAATATAACACACCTGCGTCAAAACTAGGTTTTTCATTTTATTTTTATACCAAACTAACAGAGGATACACCTTTGATCCAACTTTTAAAATTGCCCATTTCCATGTGAAAGTTTTTCTAAATATCCAAACTTAGTGAAAACTAGAGTGCGGCTAAGAATCTAGACGATATATAAATGTAATATTCCCAAATTTATATTAGTTATTGTCTAAACCATGATCTAAAGGCAACAATAATAAGGATATCAATATCATAAGGAGGATCAATATATATATGCGGAAATAACTACCGTTATGCACAAGTATATCGATTTTAGCCACAACATACACACATGCACAATATTTTTTGCAAACAACATACAATAATTAAAATAGTAGGATCAATATGGTCAAAGGGTGTGCTTGCCTTACTCAGAGTGTTGCTCGGGATTCTTCTCATAGTTTCCTGGCACAACGGTATCTAATCGATAAAACCACATGAGCACAAAAAAGAGCCAAATAAATACAAATAAAGACCAAATTCAAATATTTTTATATTTAGACAAAGCATGATTTTAGAAAAATTTAGACATAAAAATTATTAAATTTAGAGTTCATACGCACAAG